>JAWWNJ010000047.1:1200000-1581807 GCA_037176885.1 Favolaschia claudopus | reverse complement strand
ACCCTAACCCTAACCCCTAACCCTAACCCTAACCCTAACCCTAACCCTAACCCTAACCCTAACCCTAACCCTAACCCTAACCCTAACCCTAACCCTAACCCTAACCCTAACCCTAACCCTACCCTAACCCTAACCCTAACCCTAACCCTAACCCTAACCCTAACCCTAACCCTAACAATAGTTAGGATATTAAAGTGGTACTTAAAGAATCAGGGGCAAGAGGGGATCTCACCCTACGAGAAAAAACCAAGTTTTTTGAAGTAATGGTTCCCCGGGCCACTAATATTTACAAGCCGTCTGGCCGATTGGGGCCGCTCCCAATAGAATTCCGTCGGGGGAGTGGGACCACTAACCTTAACGTCCGTGTTGTGCTGTTGTCACCAACCTTAACGTCCGTGCTTGGGGGTTGCCTTGTGTATTCCGTATGGCTTCGAATGCAGTGTTTGACCAAGTCAGAAATGTCAGGTGACCTGCGACTCGATTGCTGGTGACGTCATCTTATAGTCCTGTTCAAACGCTTCCATTCGAGCCTATACCCAAGGCAATCGGTGGTCAATTGACCGTCGTATTCAGGTTTCGCTCCAAGCCTTACGATTTCCATTCAAGTCAATATAGCACGTCAACGAGACCTGTTCGGGTGTTTGCGGTGACACTAGGCTGATTTGTAGGCTATTTGACACCCTTTTGCTTTCCACCATTTTTTCCCGATGGCTTGCGTCGGCTGTTCAATCGCATTTCTTATAAGCCTTGGCTCTGGCTTATAATTTTTTTTGGCAGTGACTCGCAATTCTTATAAGGCCTGGCTGGTGATTATAAGATTCGTTTCTGATAATCGGGTGTCAGGGCTTATAAGTTTTTCATCCCTGGCTGGGGATTCTGTGCTGGCTGGGGAATCCCCCGATTTCGGAGGCTATTTCACTGTCTGGCTGGCGAATCCACTGATTTGAGAGGGGTTTTCACAACCTGGCTGGCGAATCTCCTGATTTGGGGTGCTTTTTCACAGACTGGCTGGTGATTCCCATAGATTTTGGGTGCTTTTTCACGGAATTGAGCGCTCAATTCACCGTTACCGTAGCTAGAGTTTGGCCCTCCGGAGTAGATGTTCTGCCCTATTCCGGCGTGTTCTGCCCTATTCCCTCCCACGCTGTCTGTGCCCATACGAGTTCCACCAGTTTGGGAACTCTTTGCACGGAATAGGGCACCCTATTCCCCGTTACCGTAGCTAGTCTTTCTGGATCACCCTCTGAATTCCAAGCTATATCACCAAGGCTTTGCACCATTACAAGGCATTGACTCTGGCTTCACTTGGCTGGTGCAACACAGTCTTGTATTGGTTTGGCCGCCTTGTACACTATAAGGCTCTGGTTGTATTGGGTACTGTTCAGGCCTTATAATGGTTGCTTAGTCTCTGAATGCGTCCTCCTGTTCACTGTGATGACCCTTGAAGCCTTGTATTGAGTCTCTGTGCTATCCGGCCTTATAATGGTTGGTCCCTACTTGAATACGTCTCTTCCCTTCACTCCGTTGACCTTGGTTTCCTTTACGATAGCGGGGAGCTATGAGTGGCTAGTTCGCCAATGTCTTGCTGCTTTCCGTTGTTAACCCGTACACTGCCTTGCTGGATTGTGTGCTCTTCGATTTCCTTTCCGAACCTGCCAAAAAAATTTAGGATAACAGTGGATTCCTTCGGGGGAGTGATGTCGCCAACCCTAACATCCGTGCTGTTGAGTTGTTGCTAACCTTAACGTCTCTGCTCTGGTATTGACTTGCTGGATTCCGTATTGCTTTGATTGGCGTGTTTGGTGCTTGCGTCGTTTACGCAGTGTCTATACTACTTGAGGTTGATGTCCCTAAACCTTGTCAGGATACCAGAGGTCTCTAATGCCTGGTTCTGAAGGCCTATCAGTGCGCCGTATTCAATTGATGCATTGCACTTGTCCGTTCAACCAAATCGCCAAATATATTCAAGACGTGCCAATATCTGAGTACCTTTGTGACGTTCGATTCAACCGATCACAACTAGCTCTTGTATTGCTATTCAAACGCTTCAATTCGAGCCTATACCCAAGGCAATCGGTAGAGAATTGAGTGTGCTATCAGAGTTTCGGTTTTCGCCCTACGGTTTCCGTTCGAGGCCATATAGCACGTCAACGAGACCTGTCAGGGCATTCGCGGTGACACTACTATGGTTTGTAAGCCATTTGTGACATATTTGGTTCTGACAATATTTTTACTGTGCCTTATAAGGCCCTGACTTTGACTATAATTACGGTCGCCTTTTATTTTGCATTAATTATTACGGCTTGTGTGCCATTATAATTATTTGTTCGGCTGTTCAGTTGGCTGTGAGAGGTCCTTTTGAGTTGCGCAGTGGATTCCCGCCATTTGGGTGGGGCTTTTCCAACTGCGCAGTGGATTCCGGTGATTTGGGAGGGCAAATGTCAACTTCGCAGTGGATTCCGGCAGTTCGAGTCCGGTTTTTCCAACTTCGCAGTGGATTCCACCAGTTTGAGAGGGCTTTTTCACAGCTTCGCAGTGGATTCCCATGGATTTGGGGACCTTTTCCACGGAATCCGTCGACGGATTCCCGGGTAAGATAGCTAGACACTGACAGGGTGGCAGTGGATTCCACTCAGTTTGAGGACATTTTCACAAGGTGGCAGTGGATTCCGCTCAATTGAGTGGGCTGTTTCAAAGTCTGGCAGTGGATTCCCAAGGATTCGGGGACCTGTTGCACGGAATTGAGCTCTGAATTCCCCATTACCGTAGCTAGGCTTTCTGGACCCGTCTCCTGATTCCAGCAGTTTGTGTCCTCCTTTGGCACGCAATTCCCTGTCGTTATAGCCTCATGTTAGCTTGGCAAGTGATTATCGGAGTGGGTGCCAGATGCGGTGTTCTACGGGTCGGGTGGGTAGAGTGTGTTCAGTTGACTCCTTCAGTGATATATTGCCCACTATAATGCTCTGTATACTGACAGAAGTCCGCCTGATGATGAGTCGATGAACGGGGTTGTGTTGTATGACTTGAACTCCTGCTAGTCTGGGTCTAAGTAGACTGGTGGGTAGAGCACTCTGAATGTGCCTGTTGCTGTTGTTGCAAGGGATGATACTCACTAGGCAGACTGGGTTGATCCCCTGCTATTGTACTTGGTGATGTACTGTTGGCCTTCGTGTTGTGCACCTGAGTACGTTCTTCCGTTGACTCGGTGCCCCACAATTTCCTTTACGATAGCGGGCAGGTCTGAGTGGCTAGTTCGCCAATGTCTTGCTGGATTCTCTTGCTAACCCGTGCATTGCCTTGCTGGATTGCTTGGTCCGCGGTTTCCTTTCCGAAGCTGCCGAAAAAATTTTATATTCTGGTGAATTCCGTCGGGGGAGTGGGACCACTAACCTTAACGTCCGTGTTGTGCTGTTGTCACCAACCTTAACGTCCGTGCTTGGGGGTTGCCTTGTGTATTCCGTATGGCTTCGAATGCAGTGTTTGACCAAGTCAGAAATGTCAGGTGACCTGCGACTCGATTGCTGGTGACGTCATCTTATAGTCCTGTTCAAACGCTTCCATTCGAGCCTATACCCAAGGCAATCGGTGGTCAATTGACCGTCGTATTCAGGTTTCGCTCCAAGCCTTACGATTTCCATTCAAGTCAATATAGCACGTCAACGAGACCTGTTCGGGTGTTTGCGGTGACACTAGGCTGATTTGTAGGCTATTTGACACCCTTTTGCTTTCCACCATTTTTTCCCGATGGCTTGCGTCGGCTGTTCAATCGCATTTCTTATAAGCCTTGGCTCTGGCTTATAATTTTTTTTGGCAGTGACTCGCAATTCTTATAAGGCCTGGCTGGTGATTATAAGATTCGTTTCTGATAATCGGGTGTCAGGGCTTATAAGTTTTTCATCCCTGGCTGGGGATTCTGTGCTGGCTGGGGAATCCCCCGATTTCGGAGGCTATTTCACTGTCTGGCTGGCGAATCCACTGATTTGAGAGGGGTTTTCACAACCTGGCTGGCGAATCTCCTGATTTGGGGTGCTTTTTCACAGACTGGCTGGTGATTCCCATAGATTTTGGGTGCTTTTTCACGGAATTGAGCGCTCAATTCACCGTTACCGTAGCTAGAGTTTGGCCCTCCGGAGTAGATGTTCTGCCCTATTCCGGCGTGTTCTGCCCTATTCCCTCCCACGCTGTCTGTGCCCATACGAGTTCCACCAGTTTGGGAACTCTTTGCACGGAATAGGGCACCCTATTCCCCGTTACCGTAGCTAGTCTTTCTGGATCACCCTCTGAATTCCAAGCTATATCACCAAGGCTTTGCACCATTACAAGGCATTGACTCTGGCTTCACTTGGCTGGTGCAACACAGTCTTGTATTGGTTTGGCCGCCTTGTACACTATAAGGCTCTGGTTGTATTGGGTACTGTTCAGGCCTTATAATGGTTGCTTAGTCTCTGAATGCGTCCTCCTGTTCACTGTGATGACCCTTGAAGCCTTGTATTGAGTCTCTGTGCTATCCGGCCTTATAATGGTTGGTCCCTACTTGAATACGTCTCTTCCCTTCACTCCGTTGACCTTGGTTTCCTTTACGATAGCGGGGAGCTATGAGTGGCTAGTTCGCCAATGTCTTGCTGCTTTCCGTTGTTAACCCGTACACTGCCTTGCTGGATTGTGTGCTCTTCGATTTCCTTTCCGAACCTGCCAAAAAAATTTAGGATAACAGTGGATTCCTTCGGGGGAGTGATGTCGCCAACCCTAACATCCGTGCTGTTGAGTTGTTGCTAACCTTAACGTCTCTGCTCTGGTATTGACTTGCTGGATTCCGTATTGCTTTGATTGGCGTGTTTGGTGCTTGCGTCGTTTACGCAGTGTCTATACTACTTGAGGTTGATGTCCCTAAACCTTGTCAGGATACCAGAGGTCTCTAATGCCTGGTTCTGAAGGCCTATCAGTGCGCCGTATTCAATTGATGCATTGCACTTGTCCGTTCAACCAAATCGCCAAATATATTCAAGACGTGCCAATATCTGAGTACCTTTGTGACGTTCGATTCAACCGATCACAACTAGCTCTTGTATTGCTATTCAAACGCTTCAATTCGAGCCTATACCCAAGGCAATCGGTAGAGAATTGAGTGTGCTATCAGAGTTTCGGTTTTCGCCCTACGGTTTCCGTTCGAGGCCATATAGCACGTCAACGAGACCTGTCAGGGCATTCGCGGTGACACTACTATGGTTTGTAAGCCATTTGTGACATATTTGGTTCTGACAATATTTTTACTGTGCCTTATAAGGCCCTGACTTTGACTATAATTACGGTCGCCTTTTATTTTGCATTAATTATTACGGCTTGTGTGCCATTATAATTATTTGTTCGGCTGTTCAGTTGGCTGTGAGAGGTCCTTTTGAGTTGCGCAGTGGATTCCCGCCATTTGGGTGGGGCTTTTCCAACTGCGCAGTGGATTCCGGTGATTTGGGAGGGCAAATGTCAACTTCGCAGTGGATTCCGGCAGTTCGAGTCCGGTTTTTCCAACTTCGCAGTGGATTCCACCAGTTTGAGAGGGCTTTTTCACAGCTTCGCAGTGGATTCCCATGGATTTGGGGACCTTTTCCACGGAATCCGTCGACGGATTCCCGGGTAAGATAGCTAGACACTGACAGGGTGGCAGTGGATTCCACTCAGTTTGAGGACATTTTCACAAGGTGGCAGTGGATTCCGCTCAATTGAGTGGGCTGTTTCAAAGTCTGGCAGTGGATTCCCAAGGATTCGGGGACCTGTTGCACGGAATTGAGCTCTGAATTCCCCATTACCGTAGCTAGGCTTTCTGGACCCGTCTCCTGATTCCAGCAGTTTGTGTCCTCCTTTGGCACGCAATTCCCTGTCGTTATAGCCTCATGTTAGCTTGGCAAGTGATTATCGGAGTGGGTGCCAGATGCGGTGTTCTACGGGTCGGGTGGGTAGAGTGTGTTCAGTTGACTCCTTCAGTGATATATTGCCCACTATAATGCTCTGTATACTGACAGAAGTCCGCCTGATGATGAGTCGATGAACGGGGTTGTGTTGTATGACTTGAACTCCTGCTAGTCTGGGTCTAAGTAGACTGGTGGGTAGAGCACTCTGAATGTGCCTGTTGCTGTTGTTGCAAGGGATGATACTCACTAGGCAGACTGGGTTGATCCCCTGCTATTGTACTTGGTGATGTACTGTTGGCCTTCGTGTTGTGCACCTGAGTACGTTCTTCCGTTGACTCGGTGCCCCACAATTTCCTTTACGATAGCGGGCAGGTCTGAGTGGCTAGTTCGCCAATGTCTTGCTGGATTCTCTTGCTAACCCGTGCATTGCCTTGCTGGATTGCTTGGTCCGCGGTTTCCTTTCCGAAGCTGCCGAAAAAATTTTATATTCTGGTGAATTCCGTCGGGGGAGTGGGACCACTAACCTTAACGTCCGTGTTGTGCTGTTGTCACCAACCTTAACGTCCGTGCTTGGGGGTTGCCTTGTGTATTCCGTATGGCTTCGAATGCAGTGTTTGACCAAGTCAGAAATGTCAGGTGACCTGCGACTCGATTGCTGGTGACGTCATCTTATAGTCCTGTTCAAACGCTTCCATTCGAGCCTATACCCAAGGCAATCGGTGGTCAATTGACCGTCGTATTCAGGTTTCGCTCCAAGCCTTACGATTTCCATTCAAGTCAATATAGCACGTCAACGAGACCTGTTCGGGTGTTTGCGGTGACACTAGGCTGATTTGTAGGCTATTTGACACCCTTTTGCTTTCCACCATTTTTTCCCGATGGCTTGCGTCGGCTGTTCAATCGCATTTCTTATAAGCCTTGGCTCTGGCTTATAATTTTTTTTGGCAGTGACTCGCAATTCTTATAAGGCCTGGCTGGTGATTATAAGATTCGTTTCTGATAATCGGGTGTCAGGGCTTATAAGTTTTTCATCCCTGGCTGGGGATTCTGTGCTGGCTGGGGAATCCCCCGATTTCGGAGGCTATTTCACTGTCTGGCTGGCGAATCCACTGATTTGAGAGGGGTTTTCACAACCTGGCTGGCGAATCTCCTGATTTGGGGTGCTTTTTCACAGACTGGCTGGTGATTCCCATAGATTTTGGGTGCTTTTTCACGGAATTGAGCGCTCAATTCACCGTTACCGTAGCTAGAGTTTGGCCCTCCGGAGTAGATGTTCTGCCCTATTCCGGCGTGTTCTGCCCTATTCCCTCCCACGCTGTCTGTGCCCATACGAGTTCCACCAGTTTGGGAACTCTTTGCACGGAATAGGGCACCCTATTCCCCGTTACCGTAGCTAGTCTTTCTGGATCACCCTCTGAATTCCAAGCTATATCACCAAGGCTTTGCACCATTACAAGGCATTGACTCTGGCTTCACTTGGCTGGTGCAACACAGTCTTGTATTGGTTTGGCCGCCTTGTACACTATAAGGCTCTGGTTGTATTGGGTACTGTTCAGGCCTTATAATGGTTGCTTAGTCTCTGAATGCGTCCTCCTGTTCACTGTGATGACCCTTGAAGCCTTGTATTGAGTCTCTGTGCTATCCGGCCTTATAATGGTTGGTCCCTACTTGAATACGTCTCTTCCCTTCACTCCGTTGACCTTGGTTTCCTTTACGATAGCGGGGAGCTATGAGTGGCTAGTTCGCCAATGTCTTGCTGCTTTCCGTTGTTAACCCGTACACTGCCTTGCTGGATTGTGTGCTCTTCGATTTCCTTTCCGAACCTGCCAAAAAAATTTAGGATAACAGTGGATTCCTTCGGGGGAGTGATGTCGCCAACCCTAACATCCGTGCTGTTGAGTTGTTGCTAACCTTAACGTCTCTGCTCTGGTATTGACTTGCTGGATTCCGTATTGCTTTGATTGGCGTGTTTGGTGCTTGCGTCGTTTACGCAGTGTCTATACTACTTGAGGTTGATGTCCCTAAACCTTGTCAGGATACCAGAGGTCTCTAATGCCTGGTTCTGAAGGCCTATCAGTGCGCCGTATTCAATTGATGCATTGCACTTGTCCGTTCAACCAAATCGCCAAATATATTCAAGACGTGCCAATATCTGAGTACCTTTGTGACGTTCGATTCAACCGATCACAACTAGCTCTTGTATTGCTATTCAAACGCTTCAATTCGAGCCTATACCCAAGGCAATCGGTAGAGAATTGAGTGTGCTATCAGAGTTTCGGTTTTCGCCCTACGGTTTCCGTTCGAGGCCATATAGCACGTCAACGAGACCTGTCAGGGCATTCGCGGTGACACTACTATGGTTTGTAAGCCATTTGTGACATATTTGGTTCTGACAATATTTTTACTGTGCCTTATAAGGCCCTGACTTTGACTATAATTACGGTCGCCTTTTATTTTGCATTAATTATTACGGCTTGTGTGCCATTATAATTATTTGTTCGGCTGTTCAGTTGGCTGTGAGAGGTCCTTTTGAGTTGCGCAGTGGATTCCCGCCATTTGGGTGGGGCTTTTCCAACTGCGCAGTGGATTCCGGTGATTTGGGAGGGCAAATGTCAACTTCGCAGTGGATTCCGGCAGTTCGAGTCCGGTTTTTCCAACTTCGCAGTGGATTCCACCAGTTTGAGAGGGCTTTTTCACAGCTTCGCAGTGGATTCCCATGGATTTGGGGACCTTTTCCACGGAATCCGTCGACGGATTCCCGGGTAAGATAGCTAGACACTGACAGGGTGGCAGTGGATTCCACTCAGTTTGAGGACATTTTCACAAGGTGGCAGTGGATTCCGCTCAATTGAGTGGGCTGTTTCAAAGTCTGGCAGTGGATTCCCAAGGATTCGGGGACCTGTTGCACGGAATTGAGCTCTGAATTCCCCATTACCGTAGCTAGGCTTTCTGGACCCGTCTCCTGATTCCAGCAGTTTGTGTCCTCCTTTGGCACGCAATTCCCTGTCGTTATAGCCTCATGTTAGCTTGGCAAGTGATTATCGGAGTGGGTGCCAGATGCGGTGTTCTACGGGTCGGGTGGGTAGAGTGTGTTCAGTTGACTCCTTCAGTGATATATTGCCCACTATAATGCTCTGTATACTGACAGAAGTCCGCCTGATGATGAGTCGATGAACGGGGTTGTGTTGTATGACTTGAACTCCTGCTAGTCTGGGTCTAAGTAGACTGGTGGGTAGAGCACTCTGAATGTGCCTGTTGCTGTTGTTGCAAGGGATGATACTCACTAGGCAGACTGGGTTGATCCCCTGCTATTGTACTTGGTGATGTACTGTTGGCCTTCGTGTTGTGCACCTGAGTACGTTCTTCCGTTGACTCGGTGCCCCACAATTTCCTTTACGATAGCGGGCAGGTCTGAGTGGCTAGTTCGCCAATGTCTTGCTGGATTCTCTTGCTAACCCGTGCATTGCCTTGCTGGATTGCTTGGTCCGCGGTTTCCTTTCCGAAGCTGCCGAAAAAATTTTATATTCTGGTGAATTCCGTCGGGGGAGTGGGACCACTAACCTTAACGTCCGTGTTGTGCTGTTGTCACCAACCTTAACGTCCGTGCTTGGGGGTTGCCTTGTGTATTCCGTATGGCTTCGAATGCAGTGTTTGACCAAGTCAGAAATGTCAGGTGACCTGCGACTCGATTGCTGGTGACGTCATCTTATAGTCCTGTTCAAACGCTTCCATTCGAGCCTATACCCAAGGCAATCGGTGGTCAATTGACCGTCGTATTCAGGTTTCGCTCCAAGCCTTACGATTTCCATTCAAGTCAATATAGCACGTCAACGAGACCTGTTCGGGTGTTTGCGGTGACACTAGGCTGATTTGTAGGCTATTTGACACCCTTTTGCTTTCCACCATTTTTTCCCGATGGCTTGCGTCGGCTGTTCAATCGCATTTCTTATAAGCCTTGGCTCTGGCTTATAATTTTTTTTGGCAGTGACTCGCAATTCTTATAAGGCCTGGCTGGTGATTATAAGATTCGTTTCTGATAATCGGGTGTCAGGGCTTATAAGTTTTTCATCCCTGGCTGGGGATTCTGTGCTGGCTGGGGAATCCCCCGATTTCGGAGGCTATTTCACTGTCTGGCTGGCGAATCCACTGATTTGAGAGGGGTTTTCACAACCTGGCTGGCGAATCTCCTGATTTGGGGTGCTTTTTCACAGACTGGCTGGTGATTCCCATAGATTTTGGGTGCTTTTTCACGGAATTGAGCGCTCAATTCACCGTTACCGTAGCTAGACCTGTTCGGGTGTTTGCGGTGACACTAGGCTGACTTGTAGGCTATTTGGCATCTTTTTGGTCTCCACCACTTTTCCCGATTTCTTACGAGGCCTCAGAGTCGGCTATTTTAATTGCATTTCTTATAAGCCTTGGCTCTGGCTTATAATTTTTTTTGGCAGTGAGTCGCAATTCTTATAAGGTCTGGCTGGTGACTATAAGATTCTGTTGTCCTTTTTGATTTCTTATAGGGTGCTGTGTTCGGCTATATTTATTGTGTGTTTGTTTCCACTGCAAAGATTCTGGGAGGATTCCTGTTGCTCCTGATTCCAGCTGTTGCTCCTAATTCCCTAGATTCTAGAGGCGTTTTTCATGTGTTGCCCCTAATTCCCTCCCACGCTGTCGTTGTTGCCCGTAATTCCGCTGTTTTGAGGCCCCTTGGCACGGAATTAGGCCCCTAATTCCCGGGGAAGATAGCTAGGTTCAATGCATTGACTCACTTGAACACTATAGGGTGATGCTCTTATTGAGTGCTATTCTGGCCTTATAATAATGCTTGACCTTCACTGAATGTCTGTACTGTTTGAAGTGTTGTACTCTGTGGTCTCTGGTCGTATAGTCGTTGCTCTCTAGCTGAATACGTCTCTCCCCTCACTCCGATGACCTTGGTTTCCTTTACGATAGCGGGGAGCTATGAGTGGCTAGTTCGCCAATGTCTTGCTGCATTGCGTTGTTAACCCGTACACTGCTTTGCTGGATTGCGTGCTCTTCGATTTCCTTTCCGAAGCTGCCGAAAAATTTTATATTCTGGTGAATTCCGTCGGGGGAGTGGGGTCGCTAACCTTAACGTCCGTGCTGTTGGGTTGTCGCCAACCTTAACGTCTCTGCTCTGGTGGTGCCTTGCTGGATTCCGTATAGCTTCGATAGGCGTGTTTGGGTTTACGCAGCGTCTCTACCCGTTGAAGTTGATATCCCTAAACCTTGCCAGGACACCAGAGACCTGTGATCTGTGGTTTCGAAGGCCTATCAGTGAGACGTATTCAATTGATGCAGTACACTTGTGTCTGCCGTATAGCTTCGATCGGCGTGTTCGGTGCTTGTATTGTTTACGCAGTGTCTGTACTGTCTGAAGTCGATATGCCTAAACCTTGCCAGAATACCAGGGCCGTATAATGCTTGGTTTTGAACGCCTATGAGTGAGACATATTCAATCGATGCAGTGTACTCGTCTGTTCAAGTAAATCGCCGAATATATTCAAGACACGTGAATACCTGAGTACCTTTGTGACGTTCGATTCAAACGATCACTACTAGCCCTTGTAGTGCTATTCAAACGCTTCAATTCGAGCCTATACCCAAGGCAATCGGTAGAGAATTGAGTGTGCTATCAGAGTTTCAGTTTTCGCCCTACGGTTTCCGTTCGTGGCCATATAGCAAGTCAACGAGACCTGTTGGGCCATTCGCGGTGACCCTACCATGGTTTGTAAGGTATTTGGGGCATATTTGGTTCCAACAACATTTTTCTGCACTGTCCTTATAGTGCTGGAGCGCTGACTATAATAATGATTTTAATTGGCATTAATTATAAGGGCCCGCACTTGGCTATAATTTTTTCGCATTTAATATAAGGGCTTGGGCTTGTCTATAAGAATCCTTTTGCACTTTCGAGTTGGTGCCTTTGACTGTGTGCTGTTTTGTTTTCCTGTTGGCAGAGGGGTGGGACGATACTCTGGGTGGCGGCTTAGATTCCGGTGATTTGAGGGAGCTTTTCCCAATCGAAATTGATGCGGACTAGATTCCCTCCCACGCTGCCAAAGGCGGCTTAGATTCCAGTGGTTTCAGGCCCCTGTTTCACGGAATGCATGCATGCATTCTCCATTACCGTAGCTAGCCTTTTTGGATATCCCTGTGGATTCCAGTGGTCTGAAGTCGATGTCCCTAACCCTTGCCAGGATATGAGGGCCTTGTAATGCTTGGCTTTGAGTGCAGGTCATTGAGATTACCCAGATGCATTCAATCCATATGACCGACTTGCGTTCGAAGGCAATACTCAAGTCGGTAGCCTACTTGAGTGCCTCAATGCCATCGGATATTCCCACCAGCCATATAGCCTTATAATGCTGGTCAAATGCTTCGTTTTGAGCCTATACCCAAGGCAATGAGTGGCTAATTGAGTCTGGTACGTTGTGTTTGACTTGAGTACAATTTCCGATCAGCAGGGTCTGTTCGCTATTGGAGACTCAAATGCAGCCTTTGAAGGCCAGTGGTTGTGCCCGCTCTGAGACATCTCTGTTCCTTATAGCTGCTCAGACGAATGTAGTTGCGGCGATACAAGTTGGCTTGGTGCGGGGTCGTTTTGTAGAAATCAGAACTGCAAGGCAAGCAGTTGCTGCTCTGACTCAGGGTGGCCTGGTGGGTAGAGCACTCCGAATGTGTTCGACAGGGTCAGACTGGGTTGATTGCCTGCTATTTTACTTCTTGATGTCGTGGGTCCATTTGGCACGCCTCCGGGAGAAGTAGATAGAAACAGCGGGGACAGTTGCTGTTGTTGCAAGGGATGATACTCACTGGCCAGCCTGGGTTGATTGCCTGCATTGAGTTCTTTGATATATTGCTGACCATTGCCGCCGTACGTGCTTCTGTTGACTCCGTGCCCCGCCATTTCCTTTACGATAGCGGGGAGGTTTGAGTGGCTAGTTCGCCAATGTCTTGCTGGATTCCAGTGCTAACCCGTGCATTGTCTTGCTGGATTGCTTGGACCGCGGTTTCCTTTCCGAAGCTGCCGAAAAAATTTTATATTCTGGTGAATTCCGTCGGGGGAGTGGGACCACTAACCTTAACGTCCGTGCTGAGTAGTTGTCCCAAACCTTAACGTCCGTGCTTTGGTATTGCCTTGTGCATTCTGTGTGGCGTTGAACGCAGTGTTTGACCGAGTCGTAAATGTCAGGTGACCTGCGAATCGATTGCTGATGACACAATCTTATAGCCCTCCTCGAACGCTTCAATTCGAGCCTATACCCAAGGTAATCGGTGCTCAATTGACTATCGTATTCTGGTTTCGGTCCAAGCCTTACGTTTTCCCTTCAAGTCAATATAGCACCTCAACGAGACCTGTTCAGGTGTTTGCGGTCATACTAGGCTGACTTGTAGGCTATTTGGCACCTTTTTGGTCTCCACCATTTTTCCCGATTTCTTATAAGGCCTCAGAGTCAGCTATTTTAATTGCATTTCTTATAAGCCTTGGCTCTGGCTTATAATTTTTTTTGGCAGTGAGTCGCAATTCTTATAAGGCCTGGCTGGTGACTATAAGATTCTGTTGTCCTTTTTGATTTCTTATAGGGTCCTGTGTTCGACTATATTTATTGTGTGTTTGTTTCCACTGCAAAGATTCTGGGAGGATTCCTGTTGCTCCTGATTCCAGCTGTTGCTCCTAATTCCCTAGATTCTAGAGGCGTTTTTCATGTGTTGCCCCTAATTCCCTCCCACGCTGTCGTTGTTGCCCGTAATTCCGCTGTTTTGAGGCCCCTTGGCACGGAATTAGGCCCCTAATTCCCGGGGAAGATAGCTAGTCTTTCTGGATTTCCCTCCACATTCCAGGCTATATGACCAAGGCTTTGCACCATTACAAGGCATTGACTCTGGCTGTTGGTACATGGGCTCAACGGTGTTCACTTGGCTGGTGCAACACAGTCTTGTATTGTATTGACTCAATTGAACACTATAAGGCTTCTGGTTGTACTGGGTACTGTTCTGGCCTTATAATGGTTGCTTAGCCTTTGAATACGTCCTCCTGTTCACTGTGATGACCCTTGAAGCCTTGTATTGAGTCTCTGTGCTATGTGGTATTATAATGGTTGGTCGCTACTTGAATACGTCTGTTCCCTTCACTCCGATGACCTTGGTTTCCTTTACGATAGCGGGGAGGTCTGAGTGGCTAGTTCGCCAACGCTTTGCTGCATTCCGTTGTTAACCCGTACACTGCCTTGCTGGATTGTGTGCTCTTCGATTTCCTTTCCGAAGCTGCCGAAAAAATTTTGGATTTTGGTGAATTCCGTCGGGGGAGTGGGGTCGCTAACCTTAACGTCCGTGCTGCTGGGTTGTCACCAACCTTAACGTCTCTGCTCTGGTGTTGCCTTGCTGGATTCCATATTTGTTCGGTTGCAGTGTTTGATGCTTGTCCCCTCTACACAGTGTCTATACCATCTGAAGTCGATATCCCTAAACCTTGCCAGGACACCAGAGACCTATAATGCGTGGCTTTCAAGTCCTATCAGTGAGACACATTCAGTCGATGCAGTGCACTTGTCTTTGCACGCAAATGACCGTATATATTCAACACGTCCCAATACCTGAGTACCTTGACTTGGTTCAATGCGATCGCTGGCAGTGTCGCCTTGTAGCGGCATTCAAACGCTTCAATTCGAGCCTAGACCCAAGGCAATCGGTAGAGAATTGACTGTGCTATCAGAGTTTCGGTTTTCGCCCTACGGTTTCCGTTTGAGGCCATATAGCAAGTCAACAAGACCTGTCAGGCCGTTCGCGGTGACACTACCATGGTTTGTAGGCCATTTGGGACATATTTGGTTCCAACAATATTTTTCTGCACTGTCCTTATAGTGCTGGAGCGTTGACTATAATAATGATTTTAATTGACATTAATTATAAGGGCTCGCACTTGGCTATAATTTTTTCGCATTTATTATAAGGCCTTGGGCTCGTCTATAAGTTTCTGCTCACATTTTCGAGTTGGCTCTCAGATTTTGGGTGGATTTCGGCAGGTGGCGTGGATTCCAGTCATTTCAGGTTCATTTTCACACTTTCGCTGTAGGTGGCGTGGATTCCGCCCATTCCGAGGGCATTATTCAAAAAGGTGGCATGGATTCCCTCCCACGCTGCCAAAGGTGGTGTGGATTCCACTGGTTTCGGGGCCTGTCTCACGGAATTCAGGCCTGCATTCCCGGGGAAGATAGCTAGGATTCCAGCAGTCTGAAGTCGAGGTCCCTAACCCTTGCCAGGATATCAGGGCTTTGTAATGCCTGGCTTTGAGTGCAAGTCATTGAGAATATCCAGATGCATTCAATCAATACAACCGATTTGCGTTCAAAGGCGATATTCAAGTCAGTGCCCTACTTGACTGGCTCAATGCCATCGGATATTCCCGCCAGCCATATAGCCTTATAATGCTGGTCAAATGCTTCCTTTCGAGCCTATAACCATGGCAATGAGTGGCTAATTGAGTCTGGTACGTTGTGTTTGACTTGAGTACAATCTCCGATCAGCAGGGTCTGTTCGCTATTGGAGCCTCAAACGCAGCCCTTGAAGGCCAGTAGTTGTGCCCGCTATGAGACATCTCTATTCCTTATAGCTGCTCAGACGGATGTAGTTGCGGCGATCCAAGTTGGCTTGGTGCGGGGTCGTTTTGTAGAAATCAAAACTGCAAGGCAAGCAGTTGCTGCTCTGACTCAGGGTGGCCTGGTGGGTAGAGCACTTTGAATGTGTTCGACAGGGTCAGACTGGGTTGATTGCCTGCTATTTTACTTCTTGATGTCGAGGGTCCATTTGGCACGCCTCTGGGAGAGACAGTTGCTGTTGTTGCAAGGCATGATACTCACTAGGCAGACTGGGTTGATTGATTGGCTGCCATCGCACTTGGTGATGTATTGTTGACCATTGGCTTGTACAGTCAAGTACGTGCTTCCATTGACTTGGTCATCCGCGACTTCCTTTACGTTCTAGCGGGCAGCTGTGAGCGGCTAGTTCGCCAATGTCTTGCTGGATTCCGTTGTTAACCCGTGTATTGCCTTGCTGGATTGCTTGGTCCGCGGTTTCCTTTCCGAAGCTGCCGAAAAAATTTTATATTCTAGTGAATTCCATCGGGGGAGTGGGACCACTAACCTTAACGTTCGTGCTGGGTAGTTGTCCCAAACCTTAACATCCGTGCTTTGGGGTTGTCTTGTGTATTCCGTATGGCTTCAAACGCAGTGTTTGACCAAGTCAGGAATGTCAGGTGACCTGCGACTCGAGGGCTGATGACATAATCTTATAGTCCTCGTCAAACGCTTCCATTCGGGCCTATACCCAAGGCAATCGGTGCTCAATTGGCTGTCGTACCAACCTTTCGGTCCAAGCCTTACGTTTTCCATTCAAGTCAATATAGCACCTCAACGAGACCTGTTCGGGTGTTTGCGGTGACACTAGGCTGACTTGTAGGCTATTTGGCATCTTTTTGGTCTCCACCACTTTTCCCGATTTCTTACGAGGCCTCAGAGTCGGCTATTTTAATTGCATTTCTTATAAGCCTTGGCTCTGGCTTATAATTTTTTTTGGCAGTGAGTCGCAATTCTTATAAGGTCTGGCTGGTGACTATAAGATTCTGTTGTCCTTTTTGATTTCTTATAGGGTGCTGTGTTCGGCTATATTTATTGTGTGTTTGTTTCCACTGCAAAGATTCTGGGAGGATTCCTGTTGCTCCTGATTCCAGCTGTTGCTCCTAATTCCCTAGATTCTAGAGGCGTTTTTCATGTGTTGCCCCTAATTCCCTCCCACGCTGTCGTTGTTGCCCGTAATTCCGCTGTTTTGAGGCCCCTTGGCACGGAATTAGGCCCCTAATTCCCGGGGAAGATAGCTAGGTTCAATGCATTGACTCACTTGAACACTATAGGGTGATGCTCTTATTGAGTGCTATTCTGGCCTTATAATAATGCTTGACCTTCACTGAATGTCTGTACTGTTTGAAGTGTTGTACTCTGTGGTCTCTGGTCGTATAGTCGTTGCTCTCTAGCTGAATACGTCTCTCCCCTCACTCCGATGACCTTGGTTTCCTTTACGATAGCGGGGAGCTATGAGTGGCTAGTTCGCCAATGTCTTGCTGCATTGCGTTGTTAACCCGTACACTGCTTTGCTGGATTGCGTGCTCTTCGATTTCCTTTCCGAAGCTGCCGAAAAATTTTATATTCTGGTGAATTCCGTCGGGGGAGTGGGGTCGCTAACCTTAACGTCCGTGCTGTTGGGTTGTCGCCAACCTTAACGTCTCTGCTCTGGTGGTGCCTTGCTGGATTCCGTATAGCTTCGATAGGCGTGTTTGGGTTTACGCAGCGTCTCTACCCGTTGAAGTTGATATCCCTAAACCTTGCCAGGACACCAGAGACCTGTGATCTGTGGTTTCGAAGGCCTATCAGTGAGACGTATTCAATTGATGCAGTACACTTGTGTCTGCCGTATAGCTTCGATCGGCGTGTTCGGTGCTTGTATTGTTTACGCAGTGTCTGTACTGTCTGAAGTCGATATGCCTAAACCTTGCCAGAATACCAGGGCCGTATAATGCTTGGTTTTGAACGCCTATGAGTGAGACATATTCAATCGATGCAGTGTACTCGTCTGTTCAAGTAAATCGCCGAATATATTCAAGACACGTGAATACCTGAGTACCTTTGTGACGTTCGATTCAAACGATCACTACTAGCCCTTGTAGTGCTATTCAAACGCTTCAATTCGAGCCTATACCCAAGGCAATCGGTAGAGAATTGAGTGTGCTATCAGAGTTTCAGTTTTCGCCCTACGGTTTCCGTTCGTGGCCATATAGCAAGTCAACGAGACCTGTTGGGCCATTCGCGGTGACCCTACCATGGTTTGTAAGGTATTTGGGGCATATTTGGTTCCAACAACATTTTTCTGCACTGTCCTTATAGTGCTGGAGCGCTGACTATAATAATGATTTTAATTGGCATTAATTATAAGGGCCCGCACTTGGCTATAATTTTTTCGCATTTAATATAAGGGCTTGGGCTTGTCTATAAGAATCCTTTTGCACTTTCGAGTTGGTGCCTTTGACTGTGTGCTGTTTTGTTTTCCTGTTGGCAGAGGGGTGAGGGACGATACTCTGGGTGGCGGCTTAGATTCCGGTGATTTGAGGGAGCTTTTCCCAATCGAAATTGATGCGGACTAGATTCCCTCCCACGCTGCCAAAGGCGGCTTAGATTCCAGTGGTTTCAGGCCCCTGTTTCACGGAATGCATGCATGCATTCTCCATTACCGTAGCTAGCCTTTTTGGATATCCCTGTGGATTCCAGTGGTCTGAAGTCGATGTCCCTAACCCTTGCCAGGATATGAGGGCCTTGTAATGCTTGGCTTTGAGTGCAGGTCATTGAGATTACCCAGATGCATTCAATCCATATGACCGACTTGCGTTCGAAGGCAATACTCAAGTCGGTAGCCTACTTGAGTGCCTCAATGCCATCGGATATTCCCACCAGCCATATAGCCTTATAATGCTGGTCAAATGCTTCGTTTTGAGCCTATACCCAAGGCAATGAGTGGCTAATTGAGTCTGGTACGTTGTGTTTGACTTGAGTACAATTTCCGATCAGCAGGGTCTGTTCGCTATTGGAGACTCAAATGCAGCCTTTGAAGGCCAGTGGTTGTGCCCGCTCTGAGACATCTCTGTTCCTTATAGCTGCTCAGACGAATGTAGTTGCGGCGATACAAGTTGGCTTGGTGCGGGGTCGTTTTGTAGAAATCAGAACTGCAAGGCAAGCAGTTGCTGCTCTGACTCAGGGTGGCCTGGTGGGTAGAGCACTCCGAATGTGTTCGACAGGGTCAGACTGGGTTGATTGCCTGCTATTTTACTTCTTGATGTCGTGGGTCCATTTGGCACGCCTCCGGGAGAAGTAGATAGAAACAGCGGGGACAGTTGCTGTTGTTGCAAGGGATGATACTCACTGGCCAGCCTGGGTTGATTGCCTGCATTGAGTTCTTTGATATATTGCTGACCATTGCCGCCGTACGTGCTTCTGTTGACTCCGTGCCCCGCCATTTCCTTTACGATAGCGGGGAGGTTTGAGTGGCTAGTTCGCCAATGTCTTGCTGGATTCCAGTGCTAACCCGTGCATTGTCTTGCTGGATTGCTTGGACCGCGGTTTCCTTTCCGAAGCTGCCGAAAAAATTTTATATTCTGGTGAATTCCGTCGGGGGAGTGGGACCACTAACCTTAACGTCCGTGCTGAGTAGTTGTCCCAAACCTTAACGTCCGTGCTTTGGTATTGCCTTGTGCATTCTGTGTGGCGTTGAACGCAGTGTTTGACCGAGTCGTAAATGTCAGGTGACCTGCGAATCGATTGCTGATGACACAATCTTATAGCCCTCCTCGAACGCTTCAATTCGAGCCTATACCCAAGGTAATCGGTGCTCAATTGACTATCGTATTCTGGTTTCGGTCCAAGCCTTACGTTTTCCCTTCAAGTCAATATAGCACCTCAACGAGACCTGTTCAGGTGTTTGCGGTCATACTAGGCTGACTTGTAGGCTATTTGGCACCTTTTTGGTCTCCACCATTTTTCCCGATTTCTTATAAGGCCTCAGAGTCAGCTATTTTAATTGCATTTCTTATAAGCCTTGGCTCTGGCTTATAATTTTTTTTGGCAGTGAGTCGCAATTCTTATAAGGCCTGGCTGGTGACTATAAGATTCTGTTGTCCTTTTTGATTTCTTATAGGGTCCTGTGTTCGACTATATTTATTGTGTGTTTGTTTCCACTGCAAAGATTCTGGGAGGATTCCTGTTGCTCCTGATTCCAGCTGTTGCTCCTAATTCCCTAGATTCTAGAGGCGTTTTTCATGTGTTGCCCCTAATTCCCTCCCACGCTGTCGTTGTTGCCCGTAATTCCGCTGTTTTGAGGCCCCTTGGCACGGAATTAGGCCCCTAATTCCCGGGGAAGATAGCTAGTCTTTCTGGATTTCCCTCCACATTCCAGGCTATATGACCAAGGCTTTGCACCATTACAAGGCATTGACTCTGGCTGTTGGTACATGGGCTCAACGGTGTTCACTTGGCTGGTGCAACACAGTCTTGTATTGTATTGACTCAATTGAACACTATAAGGCTTCTGGTTGTACTGGGTACTGTTCTGGCCTTATAATGGTTGCTTAGCCTTTGAATACGTCCTCCTGTTCACTGTGATGACCCTTGAAGCCTTGTATTGAGTCTCTGTGCTATGTGGTATTATAATGGTTGGTCGCTACTTGAATACGTCTGTTCCCTTCACTCCGATGACCTTGGTTTCCTTTACGATAGCGGGGAGGTCTGAGTGGCTAGTTCGCCAACGCTTTGCTGCATTCCGTTGTTAACCCGTACACTGCCTTGCTGGATTGTGTGCTCTTCGATTTCCTTTCCGAAGCTGCCGAAAAAATTTTGGATTTTGGTGAATTCCGTCGGGGGAGTGGGGTCGCTAACCTTAACGTCCGTGCTGCTGGGTTGTCACCAACCTTAACGTCTCTGCTCTGGTGTTGCCTTGCTGGATTCCGTATTTGTTCGGTTGCAGTGTTTGATGCTTGTCCCCTCTACACAGTGTCTATACCATCTGAAGTCGATATCCCTAAACCTTGCCAGGACACCAGAGACCTATAATGCGTGGCTTTCAAGTCCTATCAGTGAGACACATTCAGTCGATGCAGTGCACTTGTCTTTGCACGCAAATGACCGTATATATTCAACACGTCCCAATACCTGAGTACCTTGACTTGGTTCAATGCGATCGCTGGCAGTGTAGCCTTGTAGCGGCATTCAAACGCTTCAATTCGAGCCTAGACCCAAGGCAATCGGTAGAGAATTGACTGTGCTATCAGAGTTTCGGTTTTCGCCCTACGGTTTCCGTTTGAGGCCATATAGCAAGTCAACAAGACCTGTCAGGCCGTTCGCGGTGACACTACCATGGTTTGTAGGCCATTTGGGACATATTTGGTTCCAACAATATTTTTCTGCACTGTCCTTATAGTGCTGGAGCGTTGACTATAATAATGATTTTAATTGACATTAATTATAAGGGCTCGCACTTGGCTATAATTTTTTCGCATTTATTATAAGGCCTTGGGCTCGTCTATAAGTTTCTGCTCACATTTTCGAGTTGGCTCTCAGATTTTGGGTGGATTTCGGCAGGTGGCGTGGATTCCAGTCATTTCAGGTTCATTTTCACACTTTCGCTGTAGGTGGCGTGGATTCCGCCCATTCCGAGGGCATTATTCAAAAAGGTGGCATGGATTCCCTCCCACGCTGCCAAAGGTGGTGTGGATTCCACTGGTTTCGGGGCCTGTCTCACGGAATTCAGGCCTGCATTCCCGGGGAAGATAGCTAGGATTCCAGCAGTCTGAAGTCGAGGTCCCTAACCCTTGCCAGGATATCAGGGCTTTGTAATGCCTGGCTTTGAGTGCAAGTCATTGAGAATATCCAGATGCATTCAATCAATACAACCGATTTGCGTTCAAAGGCGATATTCAAGTCAGTGCCCTACTTGACTGGCTCAATGCCATCGGATATTCCCGCCAGCCATATAGCCTTATAATGCTGGTCAAATGCTTCCTTTCGAGCCTATAACCATGGCAATGAGTGGCTAATTGAGTCTGGTACGTTGTGTTTGACTTGAGTACAATCTCCGATCAGCAGGGTCTGTTCGCTATTGGAGCCTCAAACGCAGCCCTTGAAGGCCAGTAGTTGTGCCCGCTATGAGACATCTCTATTCCTTATAGCTGCTCAGACGGATGTAGTTGCGGCGATCCAAGTTGGCTTGGTGCGGGGTCGTTTTGTAGAAATCAAAACTGCAAGGCAAGCAGTTGCTGCTCTGACTCAGGGTGGCCTGGTGGGTAGAGCACTTTGAATGTGTTCGACAGGGTCAGACTGGGTTGATTGCCTGCTATTTTACTTCTTGATGTCGAGGGTCCATTTGGCACGCCTCTGGGAGAGACAGTTGCTGTTGTTGCAAGGCATGATACTCACTAGGCAGACTGGGTTGATTGATTGGCTGCCATCGCACTTGGTGATGTATTGTTGACCATTGGCTTGTACAGTCAAGTACGTGCTTCCATTGACTTGGTCATCCGCGACTTCCTTTACGTTCTAGCGGGCAGCTGTGAGCGGCTAGTTCGCCAATGTCTTGCTGGATTCCGTTGTTAACCCGTGTATTGCCTTGCTGGATTGCTTGGTCCGCGGTTTCCTTTCCGAAGCTGCCGAAAAAATTTTATATTCTAGTGAATTCCATCGGGGGAGTGGGACCACTAACCTTAACGTTCGTGCTGGGTAGTTGTCCCAAACCTTAACATCCGTGCTTTGGGGTTGTCTTGTGTATTCCGTATGGCTTCAAACGCAGTGTTTGACCAAGTCAGGAATGTCAGGTGACCTGCGACTCGAGGGCTGATGACATAATCTTATAGTCCTCGTCAAACGCTTCCATTCGGGCCTATACCCAAGGCAATCGGTGCTCAATTGGCTGTCGTACCAACCTTTCGGTCCAAGCCTTACGTTTTCCATTCAAGTCAATATAGCACCTCAACGAGACCTGTTCGGGTGTTTGCGGTGACACTAGGCTGACTTGTAGGCTATTTGGCATCTTTTTGGTCTCCACCACTTTTCCCGATTTCTTACGAGGCCTCAGAGTCGGCTATTTTAATTGCATTTCTTATAAGCCTTGGCTCTGGCTTATAATTTTTTTTGGCAGTGAGTCGCAATTCTTATAAGGTCTGGCTGGTGACTATAAGATTCTGTTGTCCTTTTTGATTTCTTATAGGGTGCTGTGTTCGGCTATATTTATTGTGTGTTTGTTTCCACTGCAAAGATTCTGGGAGGATTCCTGTTGCTCCTGATTCCAGCTGTTGCTCCTAATTCCCTAGATTCTAGAGGCGTTTTTCATGTGTTGCCCCTAATTCCCTCCCACGCTGTCGTTGTTGCCCGTAATTCCGCTGTTTTGAGGCCCCTTGGCACGGAATTAGGCCCCTAATTCCCGGGGAAGATAGCTAGGTTCAATGCATTGACTCACTTGAACACTATAGGGTGATGCTCTTATTGAGTGCTATTCTGGCCTTATAATAATGCTTGACCTTCACTGAATGTCTGTACTGTTTGAAGTGTTGTACTCTGTGGTCTCTGGTCGTATAGTCGTTGCTCTCTAGCTGAATACGTCTCTCCCCTCACTC
Organism: Favolaschia claudopus; assembly: GCA_037176885.1. Taxonomy (NCBI): domain Eukaryota; kingdom Fungi; phylum Basidiomycota; class Agaricomycetes; order Agaricales; family Mycenaceae; genus Favolaschia; species Favolaschia claudopus. Next base: position 1,558,683 of record JAWWNJ010000047.1, on the reverse strand, counting down.
CGATGACCTTGGTTTCCTTTACGATAGCGGGGAGCTATGAGTGGCTAGTTCGCCAATGTCTTGCTGCATTGCGTTGTTAACCCGTACACTGCTTTGCTGGATTGCGTGCTCTTCGATTTCCTTTCCGAAGCTGCCGAAAAATTTTATATTCTGGTGAATTCCGTCGGGGGAGTGGGGTCGCTAACCTTAACGTCCGTGCTGTTGGGTTGTCGCCAACCTTAACGTCTCTGCTCTGGTGGTGCCTTGCTGGATTCCGTATAGCTTCGATAGGCGTGTTTGGGTTTACGCAGCGTCTCTACCCGTTGAAGTTGATATCCCTAAACCTTGCCAGGACACCAGAGACCTGTGATCTGTGGTTTCGAAGGCCTATCAGTGAGACGTATTCAATTGATGCAGTACACTTGTGTCTGCCGTATAGCTTCGATCGGCGTGTTCGGTGCTTGTATTGTTTACGCAGTGTCTGTACTGTCTGAAGTCGATATGCCTAAACCTTGCCAGAATACCAGGGCCGTATAATGCTTGGTTTTGAACGCCTATGAGTGAGACATATTCAATCGATGCAGTGTACTCGTCTGTTCAAGTAAATCGCCGAATATATTCAAGACACGTGAATACCTGAGTACCTTTGTGACGTTCGATTCAAACGATCACTACTAGCCCTTGTAGTGCTATTCAAACGCTTCAATTCGAGCCTATACCCAAGGCAATCGGTAGAGAATTGAGTGTGCTATCAGAGTTTCAGTTTTCGCCCTACGGTTTCCGTTCGTGGCCATATAGCAAGTCAACGAGACCTGTTGGGCCATTCGCGGTGACCCTACCATGGTTTGTAAGGTATTTGGGGCATATTTGGTTCCAACAACATTTTTCTGCACTGTCCTTATAGTGCTGGAGCGCTGACTATAATAATGATTTTAATTGGCATTAATTATAAGGGCCCGCACTTGGCTATAATTTTTTCGCATTTAATATAAGGGCTTGGGCTTGTCTATAAGAATCCTTTTGCACTTTCGAGTTGGTGCCTTTGACTGTGTGCTGTTTTGTTTTCCTGTTGGCAGAGGGGTGAGGGACGATACTCTGGGTGGCGGCTTAGATTCCGGTGATTTGAGGGAGCTTTTCCCAATCGAAATTGATGCGGACTAGATTCCCTCCCACGCTGCCAAAGGCGGCTTAGATTCCAGTGGTTTCAGGCCCCTGTTTCACGGAATGCATGCATGCATTCTCCATTACCGTAGCTAGCCTTTTTGGATATCCCTGTGGATTCCAGTGGTCTGAAGTCGATGTCCCTAACCCTTGCCAGGATATGAGGGCCTTGTAATGCTTGGCTTTGAGTGCAGGTCATTGAGATTACCCAGATGCATTCAATCCATATGACCGACTTGCGTTCGAAGGCAATACTCAAGTCGGTAGCCTACTTGAGTGCCTCAATGCCATCGGATATTCCCACCAGCCATATAGCCTTATAATGCTGGTCAAATGCTTCGTTTTGAGCCTATACCCAAGGCAATGAGTGGCTAATTGAGTCTGGTACGTTGTGTTTGACTTGAGTACAATTTCCGATCAGCAGGGTCTGTTCGCTATTGGAGACTCAAATGCAGCCTTTGAAGGCCAGTGGTTGTGCCCGCTCTGAGACATCTCTGTTCCTTATAGCTGCTCAGACGAATGTAGTTGCGGCGATACAAGTTGGCTTGGTGCGGGGTCGTTTTGTAGAAATCAGAACTGCAAGGCAAGCAGTTGCTGCTCTGACTCAGGGTGGCCTGGTGGGTAGAGCACTCCGAATGTGTTCGACAGGGTCAGACTGGGTTGATTGCCTGCTATTTTACTTCTTGATGTCGTGGGTCCATTTGGCACGCCTCCGGGAGAAGTAGATAGAAACAGCGGGGACAGTTGCTGTTGTTGCAAGGGATGATACTCACTGGCCAGCCTGGGTTGATTGCCTGCATTGAGTTCTTTGATATATTGCTGACCATTGCCGCCGTACGTGCTTCTGTTGACTCCGTGCCCCGCCATTTCCTTTACGATAGCGGGGAGGTTTGAGTGGCTAGTTCGCCAATGTCTTGCTGGATTCCAGTGCTAACCCGTGCATTGTCTTGCTGGATTGCTTGGACCGCGGTTTCCTTTCCGAAGCTGCCGAAAAAATTTTATATTCTGGTGAATTCCGTCGGGGGAGTGGGACCACTAACCTTAACGTCCGTGCTGAGTAGTTGTCCCAAACCTTAACGTCCGTGCTTTGGTATTGCCTTGTGCATTCTGTGTGGCGTTGAACGCAGTGTTTGACCGAGTCGTAAATGTCAGGTGACCTGCGAATCGATTGCTGATGACACAATCTTATAGCCCTCCTCGAACGCTTCAATTCGAGCCTATACCCAAGGTAATCGGTGCTCAATTGACTATCGTATTCTGGTTTCGGTCCAAGCCTTACGTTTTCCCTTCAAGTCAATATAGCACCTCAACGAGACCTGTTCAGGTGTTTGCGGTCATACTAGGCTGACTTGTAGGCTATTTGGCACCTTTTTGGTCTCCACCATTTTTCCCGATTTCTTATAAGGCCTCAGAGTCAGCTATTTTAATTGCATTTCTTATAAGCCTTGGCTCTGGCTTATAATTTTTTTTGGCAGTGAGTCGCAATTCTTATAAGGCCTGGCTGGTGACTATAAGATTCTGTTGTCCTTTTTGATTTCTTATAGGGTCCTGTGTTCGACTATATTTATTGTGCGTTTGAATCAATGCGATGATTTGGTGGGGGTTGATTCATTCGCCCAGAATTCCAGCAGTTTGAGGGGCCAAATCACAATTTCGCCCAGAATTCTGTAGTTTGCTCTCAATTTCTGGCATGTTTTAATTGATCCGCCCAGAATTCCCTCCCACGCCGTCTATTTCGCCCAGAATTCCGCTGTTTTGAGGTCCTTTTGCATGGAATTCTGCGCAGAATTCCCCATTACCGTAGCTAGTGTGGAGGTGGGTGGGACGGTGTGGATCGGCGGATGAGAAACCAGGAATATGAGGCACCACGAGACTGGTCGGCGTGTCGTCAATGTGAAGTGGGAAGAAACAGGTGGGTCTGATACAGAATAATAGGTGCAAGCACAGTGGAGAAACTGAGTTAACAGGAGGGGAAGGATCGGATAGGGAGGGGGAGGAGGGCGTGCAAAGACAATTATAGCACACGTACGGCTGGCTAAAATACCAAGCATCTATTTCATTTCAACTCCCCGCCACCGACCACGGTCCACCATCCTGACCCTGCTCCTACCGCGAAAGGTTCCGCGTCAAGAGCCTTCCCATCTACCTCCCCGCGCACAGTGAGACGAGGTCGGCATGCAATCAGCTGCGTGCGCACACGAGTATTTCATTTGAACGAACTGACGTTGAATTTGGCGGCACTTGCGCGCCAGTCTACACGCCGAGGCGTTGCAATGTTGAGGTTTAGGGCGATGATAGGGCGTGGTCGTCGTCGAGGGGCACCAGATAAGTGTGTGACTTTCCTAACCAGAGACGGCTCCAAGACAAACCAAAGTGAATTTTCCCGATTTCGAGGGAGAACAAACGAATTCACTCAGCTGGCCATGGAGCGCCACCCGAATGGATTCGGCGTTGAAAACGAAAGGAAGAGAAGTTGAGCGATGGCGCCGGATGCATCAAGGCGGGGGTGGGGTGGAGATGCGAGCTGAAGGAACGCAGATGAGACGCATCGTTGGAGCGAACCTGTCTAGCGAAATGAAAATACAAATGCATTCTTGGTTTGCAAATCGATCGACTTGATGAACCAGTGAAATTGAATGGATCGTAGGAAAGGGAGACGAAACCTGGTGAGACGACGAATTCTTGAAGATCGGGGGATTGCAATATGAGGAGATGTAGGTATGGGATAAATTGCTCGCGGTGTTGCGTCGTCGGGACGAGGTAATGGAGTGAATGAATGAGTTTTGTTGCCTGCAGAACGACCCATACTCACAACTGTCGAGTTCACTTGACTGCAATCTTGGATTGACTCGTTGCGACGCAATTGCGGCGTGTCGGGGAGTGAAATCGAAATTTGTAGATTGCATCAAAGGTGTGGATAGGAGTTTGAGCATCGTTGCGGGAGAGAAATGAAAGAACGCAAATGAACAAGAGTCACCTAACCCTTAGCGGGATTCAATTCGATAAATCACCGGGGTGGAACTGTGAGTTGAAGTCCATTAACGGCTTCAGGTTTTGAAAGTTGTTTATAACGGCGGTATACGACCCCCTTACTAGACAACCACAGTCTCAGCAAACTACCGGGCAGTCAATTAATCATTCCAAACTTCTTGCTTTTCTACGGCGCACCCTGTTTTGTGCATCAACCTGAGCGAAATGTCAGTGAGGGCTAAGTACAGGTAGTCAAAGGAATGTAACTACCCACATGTAGAGGCACGTTGAAATGTGACTTGGAGGCCGTTTCAACGCGGAGCAGACGCAGGTTGAGTATAGCACACCCGAGAGAGAGGGGAAAATAGCAGCAGGTCAGTAATCACTCAAAGGGGAATGACAATTTACTCAGCTGAACAAATCTTTGGAGTAGAAGGTGTAGCCGAATAGAAAGTGACATGCCAGCATGAAGAATAAAAGCGAGAATCCAGAGAGGCTGGGATTAAATTTGTTGACGGACGGGGACGGACGCTGAGGTCACAAACGACAGGGGATCGATTTGAGACCAGCGGAAATGGGTTACCGCGGAAAAGATTCGCACGTCGCACCGCCGCTCCTTGGCTGCGAGGTGGAATATGGGGGTTGGCGGTAACTCGCGGGCCCTTTGAACGGACTAGTCTCGCAAATGGTGGAACATAGGGTAACAATGAATAAAATTCGAAGAGTTGCGGTTGATTGCTTGAGGCGCGGACGGTTATATTTGAACCCACCACGATTATCCTGTGAGAGATTGAGGCCGTGCAGAGCAGGAAGAATCTAAGGCACTACAACGTTGAACGTGAACGAAGAACAGAAAACAGATAGAAAGGAGGATAGGACAGAACAGCCTGAGATCCGCCTCGTTAAACGCGCTCATAGAGCTCATGGTTCTGTCCGGCGGCGCGTCGCAGCAAAAAGGGAGACTTGGGATGGGTCGAGTGGCAAGAGGGAAGGGAGATAAGTCAATGTGGGGTGGCTCGCCGTTCAATCTTCAACTAAGCTGGGCGTGTGGAGTGGAAATTTGAGGGCATGAACGCGACGCGAAGTCAAACGTCTGAAATCGAGTCGGTTTGTGCGGGCCGACGCACGGTCAAGCCTTCCGAGATCAGATGTTTTCCATCTCTCTCTTCGTGTAATCAAGTTAGTTCGAGTCAACGAACCAGCGGGTTGCGAAGACCCACCTCGTTCCAAGCCGAGGTCTTCTCTAAACCAATCAAGACAATTCAGACGGCCTCGAATTGTCTAGTCGGCAACTGGGTAAGTCAAACAAAGTGGGCTCATCGAGATCATGAATCGACTAAACAACGGTCGGAAATCGACTGTTTAAGCGAATGAAAGAAAAAGGAATGGGGCGGACTACCTATGAAGTCGTCTCTCGTCGCGAGGTCTTCAAGTCAAGAATGAAGACGAACCAAGTTGAAGGTGTCAGCGGATATAACTGAAATAGAAAGGAGGGCGAAGCAGACAGCGTGAATCGGGTGGGGGCGAAGATGCACTTTGTATCACTCCACGTCAGCCACGACAAGCTTCCCGCCAACACTTGTTCTAAGTCAATGCATGGATCCAGCCTCTGTTTTGCTCGACATCATCGTTGGAGAGGGCCAAGGTCGTAGTCGCCTGAAGTTAATTGAGATTAAAAGATCTAAAAATGGTGAGAGAGTTAAGCGGTGCATATGTACATACGTTGCTCCGGAGTAAGGTACATACTCAAGAAGGGCCCGGGTAGCGCTAAAGAGTTACAGAACGGTTGCCCTTGTTTATGGACTTCGACGAGGGGCCACACGATGGGAGCCGGATAATTGGGGAGAGAGGATAAAAAGAAGGGAAGAGTGGAAGGGAGTACTGAGACTGGAGTATAATAGGAGTGGAGCTATCGGCGGAGGTAATTAAGTAATCAAGAAAATCATTGAAGTTGACATGGAATTTACCTCGTCGACGTATTCTGGTAGTTCGTACAGTTCGATTCACTCTGAACGTTCAACGTCTAGGAAAATCTATAAGAGTCATCGATGAGCCAAGAACGAAAGGACGGACTGGGGAAGTCAAGATTCAAGGAGGTCGGTGATAGGGGATACATGTCGAGTATTCCGGATCTGTGTTGTTAGCCAGCGAATCGAGATCTGAAGCAGGGTTAGCAGCGATAGGTGTAAGTGCCCGGTGAGGCATATTCCTCGTAGCACGAAAAGAAACAAATAAAATGAACTGAAGGATGCAAAACGTTAAGGCAGTACTAATCCAGGACTCGACTGTACGATATTCGAGGGCCAGAACCAAATTGACGGACGGGGGGAGTGGGAAGAAGATGAACGAAAGAAAATATTGAAGCGATGACATAGCAACAGTGTGCTCGCAGACTACCGCTGATGACGCTGTGAGCTTGATACTGCTAGAGCTAAGAGTTCGATCCGGCGTTGAAAGAAGAATGATAGCGCGGTGCCCGGAACAAGAACGAGCGCCGATATGAAACGGGGAAATGAGAGGAGGATATTAGCTGGATGTGACGGGGGAAAGCATGTGTGGTAGTGCACTGGACACGGAATGCGTTGGCCGGATTCAGCATTTAAATGCACGGGGAGGCATTATTCCTGAGAAGCAGTGGTGATTGCGTCGTCTTCCGAGTCCGACAGTGAGAAGACTTCACCCGGGTCGGCAGCAAGGTCAACAGGCAGGAACGAGAAAGGTGGGTTGTCGAGCAAGCCAACAAAACTCTTCGGAAGGAAGATGACAAAAAGACTTCAGATGGTGCGTGGGACCAGGGTGAGCGGTCGAGGCTGCAGCGAACATGACAGTCGGAGGAAAAGAGGGAGTTGACAGCTGTCAACGGGGATCAACTGTCAACTCTGTCACCGTGATCGCATCGATGTGACATCTGTGACGCAGACACGTTTTTCTTTTGTGTCTACCACCACATCCACACATCCCCACCGGCTCAAGTTCTCTTTGAATACCCCGACGTAAGTGTTCCCTTCCTATGCCGATTGCAAGTCACTACTATATCCACTGTAGAGTTCAATGTCCCGCAGGCTGACCCAGATCAACGAGGCATCTTATCAGGAGCATTTGCGCAGGCTCATCGGGGGCATCCGGGCTGACATCGACGCTGCTCGGTCCAGGACGGAGGCTATCACGGAGGCTATCGGGGAGCGCATGGAGGGCATCACGTCCGATGAAATGCACTTACTTGTCGGCGAGAAATTATCCGTCGGGCTGGAGATAGGACGCCTCACCGGCACTCTGGTAGTCCTGTCGCGGGACATCTCTCCTGTGGCGCGGGTGCCGCTCGATGTACTTTTAGAAATTTTCCTGCTCACTGAACATAACCGGCAAGTGAACGGCCGCGGCCCGATACCAACCGCGCCGTGGAGGCTTGGCCACGTCTGTCGGAGTTGGAGGGACGCTGCACTGGGGTACCCTCTCCTCTGGACGGATTTCACCTTCAATTCCGTGTACATCACCGCTTGTTACAAAACCCGCCCCAACCCCGCGCTCGAGTATCCCTTAGCCGCCGTTCAGGCTCAACTGCGTCTCTCCTGCGCCGCTCCCATTTCCGTAGCGTTCCGGATGCATGGACAGGTCGGTTCTCCCGAAGACCTCGGCTCAGCAGAACACGTGGCGGCTCTCTGGGACATTTTGATTCCCGAGAGTCACCGTTGGTTTCGACTCAGCCTCTCAGCCACTGGATGGAGCACCGCTGTCCCCCTCGCAGCTCTGCCTCGAATTCGCGGTCGACTCGATCAACTACAGCACCTAGTTGTGGGCGGCATTGCCACAGAATGGGAGACAGTACACAGGGACGTATTCGCCGTCGCGCCTCGCCTGCGACAGGTTGAATTCGATATCGATGTCAGCTTCATGGAGGCTGCGATACCCCTGACCTTTCCCTGGGCTCAGCTGACCCACCTCCAAATCACTGCCGCGACCGATTCCGGTCTCGACTTTCTACCTTCTGCCCAAAACCTGCAGCGTTTGACGTATCATGTCCCAGTGGACTCTTTTCCTGAACGCCCCTCCACCCCCTTCACCCTACCACATCTGAGTGATCTCACGCTCGGTATCTACGGGGATGAGATTCTAAGCTGCCTATCATCGCCGAATCTCCGACGGGTGGCATTGGACAACACTTGCGAGTACACTGAGGTACCAGAGATTCAGGACGAAGAAGACAGGCTCCGACTCCTCGCGGCTCTCATACGCCGTTCTGGGTGTTCTCTGGAGACTTTACGCTTTGAGTCAATCGTTGAAACTGCTGAAACGCTAGCAGTACTGGAGCTTTGTCCCAACCTCACAAGTCTCTATCTCGGCGAGGCCCAAAGCTACGCCCCTTCGGTTCTGCCGGAGATGTTCGTCGCCCTCACTCTCGAACCTGGGGCTACGCCTCTGTGCACGAAAGTGGGATCTTTCGGCGTGGATCACTGGCACAACACATCGGAAGATTTCTACAACTCCCTCTGCCACATGATCGAGTCGCGATGGAACATCCCTTCGGACCTTCGTTATCTGAAAAACCTTGACCTTCCCAGCTACAACGAACCCCCATTTGACACTGCACGCTTGGAGTCGTTGGCGCGAGATGGACTTTGCATCACACGATTCCATTTCCGCGTAAGTGCTTGCAGTTGCGTCCGAGGTGGTTCTGACAGCCGTACCAGACGAGCCCGGTTCGATCTTGACCAAACCGCCTTCTCCCCCAATATTATCCCCGCTACTCTGTACCGTATTTGTACCTTTGAATCACAATTCATTTGCCTTCGCCAAGATAGTACTAATTGGGTTTTCGCGATCGTTTCGTGTTCGCAATCGACGCGGCTGGTCTCAGTGCTCTCAGTGACCACTTCGAAAGGGCTACCATCTCGAAGGTTCCCGTCGAGCCTAAATTCGTCGACCCAGGTCAACCCACGGCGGGCGAGACAAAGGCATACGATGCGTTGCTTACGCGTCGGCGGTTCAGAACGGGCTGCCATTAAACAAGGCCTGGCGACCGTGATCCCGGATTCACTTTTCTTGAAAGTCAAAGGAGAGAAGACCGCTATGGAAATGCGGCACAAAGTTAAAAACAGTTCCAAAAGAAGTCGTTAATGGTCCCCGTTGATCTGCGCCGCAAATTACAAGATGAGCGATGCGCAGATGAGGCAAGCGTGAAAGAACACCGCACGAGGCTTCAGTCGATTAGGGAAGACCTGATCGCAATGGACGCCGACCCTGGTGATAGGGAATTCGTAGCAATAGTGCTCGGATCACTGTCTGAAGAATGGGAGACGTACCTGTCCGCATTGACGGGGGCATCGGCACTTCGTGGCACACCTCTGGACCCCGACACGGTGCTTCAAGGCATGAGTGGTGAAGCCGAAAGACGGAAGGCTGAGAAAGTCAGAGGTGAAACGGAAGCCGCGTTCTACGGGAACAGCGGTGCTCAGCGGAAGAAGACGAACTTGCGGTGCTATAACTGCAAGAAGAAGGGCCACCTTCAAAAGGATTGCTGGGCCCGAGGCGGCGGAAAAGAAGGGCAAAACCGTCACCGCAAGCCGAACGACAAGGCGCATGCCGCAAATCTCGGAGCCCCTCCGTCACCATCGCAAGATGGACGACTCGGCGAAGAGGTTAGGGTGAGATTGGGTCGAGTCGACGGTTGATTACTGAGGCGTTTGAATAGACTACGAAACAAGGACATGTCTTGAGTGCGCCAAGCAGATATTCAACTCACCTGCCTGAAAACATGCCGGCGTAGTCTCGGCGTTCAATTACTTTCACGAATGTATGTGAGCTAAGGTCGAATTCAAACGAGCATCGTTTTGGCCTGGGGAGAGAGAATGGTGAAGTCAATATCTTTGCCTTTGCGGCTAATGCTTGAATGAAAGGGACAGAATGAACGCACCTGGACGGCGACTGGCATAGTCTCCGCGTTCGATTACTAGAATGGATTTGAGTTGAGGTTCGAATTCGAAAGGGCATAGTTTCGGCCTTCAAGAGGAAAGAATAATGGTGAAATCAGCGTCTTTGCCCTCGGGGCAAATCCTTGAATTGAAGTAACAAGGTGAGCTCACCTGAATCGATACAAACATAGCGCTGCACTCAACCAACAAGGGTGACTTGAGCCGATGTCAAACCGGCATGGTTTCGGCCTGTATCGAGTCGAAGTCGGAGTTGAGCTTGAAGGTCAGTAAGGGCGTGAATGAGGAAATCGAGGGATTGAGCCCGCAAACTTTCAGTATACTTTTGGATCACACGCTTGGAGCTGGAACTGCATAGTCAGAGTAATAAGTTGCATAGTTAGCGGATCGCGCAGCCCACTCATTCAATCAAAGTCAACCCAAAATTGAAGCTTGAATTCACGCGTAGTGGTGCTTCAAGATCTTGGAGACACTTCGGAGTAAGCGATAGAACAATGAAGTCAGTAAGGGAAGAAAAGAGTGAGGAAAAGTGACTGACCGAGAGGCCCGAGGGCGACAGTCAAAGCGTAGTTTGGGCGTATACGGAGTCAAGAGCGAGGATTCGAGGGCGAAAAGAAGAGCGAGGAGGTATTGGGCGTAGTTGCACAATTTCGGTACACAATAACGGTTTCGTTCGCATTGGACAGCCGAACGGGTCGACGATAGCCTCGGTGCATATCGAGACATTAAGGGCAAAGATGTGTGAAGGTATAACATTACTGTAGTCATGCAAACTGTAAGGAAACTCAAACGGGTGAAGAGAAAGGTACGACGGAGGAGCGAGAAGATAGAAAGAGCATACGAAGAGGAAACTTGACCGCGAAGCGCAGTTGACGGGGCTGCAGCAGGGATGATCGCGCAGGCTCGACAAGAACAGTTGAGGCTGGAGTAGGAGGAGGCCATTAAAATAGCCTCATGGGTAAGTGGATGGAAAAAGTAAGCCGGTAGGCTCGCATCGGTCAACGGGGTCACCGGGGTTCAGCATTGATGTGGGAACGACGAGTTCTCGACGAGGAGTTGGGGTGAATTCAGCTGTGGGAGGAGTAGACCAAATAAAAAGAACTCACCTAGAGCATGAGACAGCTGGAAAATGGGTGAGCCCAGCACTAGCGAATGGCCGAACGCTTCATGTCAGCAAGGAACAAGAGAGGATTGTTACCATGGAAAACTTGACGGGTTGTCGGTTGACGGGCGATGGTGCACTCCGCGCGCTAATATTGCCAGGGCAGGCTATAGCGAAGAGAAAACCTCGAGTACATTGAAAGCATTATTCTATACAAAACATATATGAGCAAAGAACGCAGAAGTGTACCGAAATGAGGGGGCAAAGTTCATGCTATGGTGTTGGGGAGATTGATCTGGTAGCAAAGTAAGTGGAGCGTCGCGAAGTAGGAGATAGAAGAACACTTACAAGTTGAAACCTTGACATTTAGACATACCATCGTTTTAACGCGACACAGGGCGTAGGGACCAGGGGATAACCGGGACGGTGTCGATGAACACCTCGAGGTAAAATGAGGAGGGAGAATGGAATGGATCGCAACAGAATGGGGGAGAGGACGTACTGTGCACATTATTTGATGTGGCGACGTGGGCGTGGGCGGAGCATCACCAAGCTGCAAAGGAATATCATTAGCACAAGAGAATCGCAGGGGAGGGGAAGTGAGGGGGAATGGAACGAATCCTATGTAGAAGGACACAGCCAGTGCGTTTGAGGGCGGGCGCGTGAATGGGAGGAGGTGGAGGCAGACGCGGATTGAGAGCCTGAGACGACAGCGAGACACGGAGTCAAACGCGAAGGAGGAAGTGGGCTGACGCAAAGTCAGTTGAGGGAGGAGAGGGAAGAAGGTAGAAGGTGGGAGAATCAAGCGGGAAAAGAATTGCGCACCTGTAAGCCCCTCCGTCTATCTCGACGCGTATAGTTCCTTCGATCGTGGCGTCAGTTGTTGAGGAAGAGGCTGGGAAGATCAGTAGTTTATGAAGAACAAGTAATGGGTAGTTGTGAAGAGTCTATATCGGTCGCTGAGTGGAATCAAGAGAGGGGGTTGGGGAATGATATAGAACGCACGAAATAGCCAAGGATCCAGACGTGGCATCGAGAACGCGTCAATCTATCATTTTTGTTTGAGGTGTAGGTGACATCAGATTCGAGGATGAGAGCGGGGGTGGCAGCGGGGCAGACCAAGTAGAGGCGGTGACAGCGACGCGGTGTCGAAAGGGATCGGACTTGTCAACGGAGAGGATGCGGCTGGAAGCCAAAGGCGGCGGTGATATTATGTGCGGGGACCTGGAGGACTGCGGGAGGGATTGGGTGGCGCGAGCGGAGGCGAGTGGGAGCGCGTCGAGGTGGAAGGCGGGGAAGAAGGAGTGGGAGTGACGTGGCGTGCTAACAGACGCGTTGGCCGGGGCCGAATCAGCCGATGCGCAAACACGATCACATGACATCCCTGGCTCTTTTGCTCCCTCCTGTTCCACGCGTCTCTGGTAATTAAATCGAGTCGCTTCTTGTGATTCGCCGTTCTCGCTTCGCGTGAGTAATTAACATCAAGGTTTGGAAAATGGCTCACCGTCATACCATCTCCTCAATCGAGCCAAAGGGAGGCAGGATGGAGTAGCTAGCGAGCTCTAAGCATAGGCATGTGGCGGCGGAGGCAGCAAACGCAGTCGGCGGGCTTCAGAAAGGTGGGAGCACTAGCAGAAGACCATCGAGGGCGTGGAACACGCGCGAAACGGCGATGTCGCGGCATTGTGGCCCGGAGACGGAATCAGCCTCAGGGGCCGAAATTTGGGCGTTATCGGGGCATTTCGGAACTACAAAACGTGCCAATAGCGAGTGAAATTCGTCCTGTGTCGTATTCGGGCGCGAAGAGGGACGGGAGCCCACGGGACAGCCCAGAAGATGAAGGAAAAGGGAGAGGAGCGATGTGTTACGCGTCACTAATGTCACACATCGCATGACTGACGCGTCGCGTTTTTCGCTAAGTCCGAAAGTAGCGTTTCGAATGGCTCGGCCGAAAACTCTCAAAAATTCAGATAAATTCCAGAATTGTTTGTCCGCTCTGCTGATGGGTCAATCACAGCTACGAGTATGCCCAAATCTCGCCAGGGTGTCAGGCCTTCAGGTTTGAACAAATAGAAACGATGCTAAGTGTTAGTGAAACGAGTGATAAGTACAAGTCAGTCGAACTGTGAACTAGGACCGGTATTTCACTTAGCCATTCCGGGGTGTGAGCCGGCATACCTGAGCAGGGCTTCCAGGAGTGCAGGCCTAAGGGAACTTGAAGCTGGGTGCGACGGGCGACGACACGATGAAGTTGAACCGCTTTATTGTGAAATGCCCTCGATTGCCGCTGTTGCGGCATTCCAACCCACCTTGCCGATACGGCGCAAAATTACCTCCCAACATCTATATGGAGTGCTTCGGATATGAGTGCTGGCAAGCACTAATAAAAAGTGCCCCAAAAAGCACTCATTCCCTAAGCCCTTAATATCAGCGCTAAATCTCGAAAATGAGTGCGGGCACTTGGCGGGCACCACATTTGAGTGCTTTTACTTTTCACAGTGGGTGGCGGAAGGGTAAATCGCAGGCTGAAGTGCAAGATTTGAGAGGTGGTGATGGCACAAGCGGGAAGTGATGGTCGAGGTGTAGTGAATGGCCGATCGGGATGTGAAGATCATGTGTCTGGTGGGTGTGGGGGTTGGAAGGGGAGGGGTGTAGGATGGCTCGGGTCAAGTATTTTATGCGGAAACCAGCTAAAAATAAAAAAAGCTCAGAAGTACAATGTAGGGTCTGCGGCCCGAGTCGAGCGGGCAGGGTCGGCATGATGTGTACCGCCCAGCTGCTAACGAAAATATATAATACATTTTTTCTAGCAAAGAGAAGGGGGTAGGATACAGGGGCGGGATCTCGTTTGCACTGTTTCTGTATTGCAATGTCCTGGTCAACGAACAGCAATTTTTTTCGACGTCAAAAAGATTACAAGATCTAGAGTCCCCAAGTAGGGAGGGGGGTCGAACCCACCGGGCAGGGGTAAATTGACGCGGCAGACGTTCGACTGACGCGTCACTGACGCGCCGCATTTGCCCATTGACGCGCGACGCGCTGATCTCTTCACCGAACTGACGCGGGCAGCTTGAACGGCGCAGGGCACTACTGCATAAATGAACTACTTTGCTTTGACTTTCTTTAACTTGCCAGAAATTTTAATTTAACGACAAGCGTTGTTAATCCTGCGCTGTCCCCAATTGACGAGGTTGAACAAGTGTGTATTTTTTGTGCACATCGTTCGTTCAATAGTTTTCTTTCATCGCAGTTTATATCAAGCTGAATGCATGTAGATTAGTCTCTCATAGGCAATGTAAATAAATTGTGGTCCAATTTTGAATCAGGATTGTCCCGAACCATGTTCAAATCGGCAATCAAAATATGCTGTTATCAGCGTTCAAAGAAAAAACAGGACGATGGGGTGAATTATCTGTTCTCACCTCAGAAATTTGATTAGAAAGACTCGGGAGCCGCCCCAGGAGGATGTTGTAAATTGCTGGGAATAAAACAGGGTGGTTTGGTGGCTGTCAAACTCAGTACCCTCAATACTCATGAATCACTACTATGGACATAACCTGCCCGAATCGCAAAATCCACGGCTTTCCTTTGATTAGTTGGTTTGTATTGAGGATCCAAGTATATTGAACTCAAAACTTCGGGATCGTTTTCGCAGTGTTAGAGCGCGTCACCGCAGATTTCAGCTCTTGGTGGCAGTGCGATGTTGACGCGCAGGTATACTAAAGCAAGGCATAAGAAATCGGCTTTGAAGTTGACGCCGACGTTGGAGAAAATTCGCGTTGACGCGGCGCGCGCCGGGACTGACGCGCCGACGCGTCAACACAAGAAGATTGACGCGGCATCTTGACGATTCGGCGCGGAACCTTGACGCGGCATCACTGACATGTGATTGACGCGTCTTGACGTTCAAAGTCAAGTTGGGCAAGAGTTTTCCACACATTACCTATTACTGACAATGACTATGGGTGTGCCAGAGCATAAGTATAGGCCCCCGAAGTCCTATATGCCCTATGCAAGCAAAATTTAATCGTTGGTGGGGAGTTTGAGAGGTCGCAAGAAATGCAACTGACGCGAACTGACGCGCGCGCGTCAAAACGTCAGTGCCGCGTCAAAATCCCTTTGCCCGAACCCACGACGTCAGGGTATGGACGTTTGCATGGAGGCGGCATCAATGCCATTCTCCCCAATTCCCTACACTCCTGAGCGTTTTACATGATCTCAAGTGTACCGTTGCCAACGAAAGTGAAAAGGATAAGACATTTTTTGAAAAACGGGTTCGGTGGTGTTTATGGCCACGGGTGAACAGTGGTTGAAGTAACCGAAGCCGAGGAGTCAGAAGTCGAGTTGGGGGGTACTAATAATGGGCGACGGCCGGCAACTAGTGGTTGGACTGGGTCGGATTGAAAGGAAGAGGAACTCGGGATTTGGAATTGAACATTCGAGGTAAATGATTTCCATATGAGGCAGGGAAACCAAGGGTATTCGGTGGTCGAGGGCGGGTGCGTGTGGACACGGCGGGGGAACTTGCTGATTCCAGGGAGCTCCCCGACGAAAAACATGGGATAGGAGCCGAATCGGAGGTCGGAGGGGAGGAATCGAACCTCCATCACCGTTTAAGCTTATGTTGCTGTTGTCGACGCGCTACTTTGCTGCGGTGGTGCCCCAGCACGACATCCGAGTGACTGAGAACGGTCACCCCACCGCGGATAAGTACATGTTTTAGATGGGATGCTTATATGTACACTACGAGGAGAAAATCCACTCACCATAAGTGGGTAGACGGACTCGGGTTGAGTGTGGGTGGACTACTCGTGGGGAGTCGGTACCACCTCGACCGAGGTAGGCGACCCACGTTTCGCCTTACTAACAGCAAATCATACGTGCGAGTCGCCTGCGACAAAAAAAAAAAGGGTCGGCAAAAAGCTTGCCATGATTTCGGTGACGGCGGTTGACAGAACAATGAAGAAGACGATAGGATGGGGTATTCAGAGCGCAAATAGATTAAACAACCCCCAAAAAGAGGAATCAAATTGAGAGAGGCGCCCGAGATTTGACTTGCCCTCGTCTTGCTCGACGACTCAAAATTGCGATTGGCGTTGCGTTTGGAGCAGAATTTCGACTGAGCTCTCGAGTTCTGCTATTGTGCGGCCTACTTGCTAGATGAAGGAAAGAAGGAGCGTTAGTATTAGATAGTGTAGGGCAGCGTCATTTGGGGAAGGACTAACCAAACGACGCAAACTCATCCAATGAGAAATCAATCGGGAATAGTCGAGGCTGGAAGGGAAGCTTGCGATTCAGGGCGGGAGATCACTCGGTTTGTGTTTCCTTACGAGGAGCTTTCTGCCTAAATTCCACTTGATGCGAGGGTGACGAAATGAAGGATTAATGAAGTTGATGACTTACCTTACGGACCAACGCGACAACGAAGACACGAAACCCGCCGATCAGAACCAATGCTCGACCTATCCAAGAGCCTTGAGTGCAATGTTACTAGCGTGAAACTAATCTGAATATTGAATCCAACTAAAAGAGGTAAGAACTCATCGAAGGATGTATAAGATAACGGGCTAAGTGGAACGAGGTCTCCGCTTGAAAGCGGCACCTGAAACCGAGGGTTTGGGGTTGCATATTTTGGTACAGGCAGCGATCGACGGTTTGCGGAGTACATTGATTTCACAATGGAAATGGCAAGCGAATTGTGTATTATGTTGTCGAATGCAACGAGCGGCGAGGAGGATTTGGGGATTGAACATGGGAACGGATCGAAGTGTTTTGGAACATCGGGGCCGAAAGGAAACGAACGAACAAAAGCTCACTAAGTTTTGCGTCATGACCCTCTCCGCCATACACATAAAGCCCAGATATCCGGCTAGAAAGGCCAGATCCAGGGTCGAATCGACACTCGATTGAGAAGAATCAGCCGGACGGTGTTGAACGAGGTGGGCAAATACGGAGTGCAGTGTACCTCTGTGAGCGACCGTAGTTCTGCTTTGGATTTAAAAAGTGGACGTTGAAGAAAACTGCATAGTTTCGGTGTCGATACAGATACTTGATCGAGGGTCCGGCTCGGGGGGTACTGAACACAACGTATCACCAAACAAAGAAAGGGGGTCGAACGAGGCAAGACTGACCAAGTTGAAGATACCCGGTCTGTAGTCCACAGTTGATACTGGCTTGCAGGTTGTAGTTACAGGGAAATCAAGGCCGGGGACGGACTGGTTGAAAGGTACGGATCAGAAAGAGCATTCAATGACTTGAATGAGAATAAACTTACGGACAGTCTAACTTCAACAAGGAAAGAATTGCGATATTGAAGATCGAGATGGAAAGAGCTATGTAGAAGGGTGTGTTATCAATAAGCGGGACGAGGGTGGACGCACAGATCTGTGAAAATACGTGAAGTGGGGATCCGAAGAAAGTGAACCTCAAGTCAACGCAACCCAAGCTAGAGAACATAAAGTCAGATGGTAACGAACCGAAATAAGAAATGGAACTCATAAAAGGAATAGACCAGCCCACGAAAAACTCCGTCTTGGCAGGACATGCGCTGGTCGGGCCTCGCGCCAGTCCCAGCGCCCGCGTGGCAGGTGCGGGAATCGCGGGATAGAAAAGGAAGAGAGATGGATAAGCGGCGAGATAACGCACCATGCAAGCCACCGGAGTTAACACAGCACGATCGAAACGAGGAATCAAAGCGCTGAAGTGTCCGTGAGATGTCTGAAGTCTCGTTGTATTGGACAGTCATCAGCGGTCGGTAGGAAGGAAAGCGGTAAATCGCCCTACAGGGATATGGAGGCGACCTAGGAATGTAGGGAAACAAGAGGGAGAGGGAATGTACAGGCCGAAGATCAACGACGCACCAGTTACCATGCTTTCTTTCTTCGTCAAACCTTTGGTTTTCCTCATACAGGACGCCCTAACCCATACGGAGAGCCCGCCAGTGGGAGAGGGTGGGGAATGATGCATGGTGAGAATGAGGGAGGAAACACGACTCGAAGACGACCAGCACGTTCGGTCGATTCTCGAGGAGGCGAACCAATGGTGAAAGGCTTGTCGTCGAGCGATACGTAGAATCTAATGAGGGTCGGTTCATGCAAGTAGCATTCTTAGAGTTAACAGCTAAGTTTGGACGCAGAATAGTGATGCGAGAGCCAAGTCAAATCGATGAACACGGTAGCGGTTGCCGGAAAAAAAGGGTGGTGGCGGCGTGTTCGACGGAGGAATGTGTGTTAGTGGTGAGGTGGGGGGAGTGGGACAGAGAGAGAGACGCGTCGAAGCCTCGAAGAAGGTGGTGGCAAGGTGGTGGTGGGAAATAAGCGCCATGACATCGCGTGACAGACACGTTTGCCGTTGATCGCGGCATTAGTGGCCGCCGGCGTCGGCAACGGCCGACTGGGCACGGTTGTTTGAACTTTGGGGTCTCGGTGTTAGGGAGGTAAGAGCGGAGAGGTAAACAACCTAAGCTTATGGGGCGTATTTCGCCTAGGAAATTCGTGGTACAAGCAGGGGTTTTACATGTACAGGGGTCAAGTTACTTATTATACTCTGTATGCGAAGAAGCTGAGAACTGCGTAGCAGCCTGAGTAAGCAACTGATTTGCGGCGCCGAAACCGGATGTACCGCTGCCCCCAACCAAACAAACGTTGGAACAATGAAGGCGGTAAACGAAGCGAGATTGAAGAAAAGCGGCTGCCGGAGAAGCCCGAGATAGCGGGTTGAAGCCAACATGGAACTAGATATTTGAAGACAAGGTCAGATACCGAGTTAGAAGTGCATGGATGACAACTCACTAGTATTGAAACAGCTTCGAAGAGAAAAAATGGGTCGAGCAATAGCTCAATTTCGGACCGGTAATTAGTAAGAAGTTTGAATCGAATCAAATCCGTACGATACGAGTTGATTTGAAAGGAAGGAAAACCAATTAAAAGCGCGATCAATACAAGACGTGAGTCGAGGGTTGGATGAGGGAAGAGCAAGATAAAGTGCGAGTCGATGACAGGTACCCTGATCACAACGCCGAGAGCCAAGGCTGCTAAAGCAATTGGGTCAGTAAAGGCACCAATTAGCGATACTTCAGGATCAGCTGGAAATACGTACACATCGATGCGAACCATGAACGCAGACGAGTTCTGATTCAAGTGATATGTCAGTAGAATTTACTTAATGAAGCCCCCGAGGGGGGGGGGGGGGGGGGGGGGGGGGGGGGGGGGGGGGGGGGGGGGGGGGGGCACGGCAGCGGGTGCGGGTTTGGGATAACGAGTAAGTGAAAGAGGGGGAGGGTGATAGGGATGAACTAAAAATCTCGTCAGCGTACGTACTTGACGAGACAGCAGGCGATGCACCTCGGGATGTTCCTGCGGTCGGCGGGTGGTGGCGGGGTGCGGAACAGCGGGGATGTGGTGGTGTCGACGAGAAAACCGCGGTTTGCGCGCGTTGAAGGCCGGCGAGTTGAGAGAAGCGACAACTCGGCGTCGTGAATGTAGAGTTCCGCACGTAGGTAAAGAAACACCGATAAGTAGGTGGGCGAGGGGCATGGCGATACAAGGCTACATGTAGGTGGAGGTCGGGAAGACGCGGTTGAAAGGCGAGTGAAAACAGGGGTAGGACAAAACCGGACACGCCCTTGCAGATGTGTTTGGCCACGCTAGGTCGTGGGGGGCGTCTGGTCAGGCGGTATGTTATTGGAGTAGCGGGGTAGAAGAGCGTTGTACACTTGGAGGCGCAGTCGGCGTATAAGCGAGCCGGCGAGGAGATGAGAGAGTAAATGAAACTCACAGCCTGGAGTGTAACTTGGCGTGTTGCCGTAGAAGGCTGGCACGCTTAACTCAATCCGCCATAGCCGGGGGGTTCCAGTGAACGACTAGGGTTTTGGCTCACTCGGTGAGAAATTGAACTTCAGCGCTGCATATTAATGAATGAAATCGGGGGCGAAAACACGCGGCCATACAGTGTGTTCCTATCTCACTGTTTTACCCTTTACCAGAGTGGCGGCGGAACGCGGAGACACAAGTCGAGGTCCAGGAGCGAAAGCCTAGCTGTTTCCATCTTGATTTCTCGGCGTGGGCTGAATTATTTGTGGCCATGCGTTGTTGGGATTGTGGCCAAAAGACACGGGACGAGTCGAGCATGATCCGCACCCCGGTTCGAAACGGGGAGATTCAGCATCAGAAGAGGTTAAGGGAGATGATGGGTCGCCGATTGCTACGGGATCTGTCTACTTGTTCTTTAGGATTGGGGTTGGAGATGCAGGGAATTGTGGTGGCGGAGGCGTGAATCGCACGTTGAAGTGAAGCATTTGAGAGGTGGTGATGGCACAATCCGGAAGTGGTGGTTGGGGTGTAGTGAATGGCCGATCGGGATGTGAAGATTGTGTGTCTGGTGGGCGTGAGGGTCGGAAGCGGAGGGGTGTAGGGTGGCTCGGGTGAAATATTTTATGTGGAAACCAGCTAAAAATAAAAAAGCTCAGGAGTACAGTAGGGTCTGCGGCCCGATTCGAACGGGCAGGGTCGGCATGATGTGTACAGCCCCGCTGCTGCGTTGGTACTAATTGCACAGACCTGTGGAAGACAGGTTAGGGTTCTATTCCCATCTTGACTTCACTGCGTCGACTGGGTTGTTTGTAGGCGGTCATTGTTTGCGGCCAAAAAGACACGGAACGAGTCGAGTATGATCCGCACCCCGGTTCGAACGGGGAGGTTCAGCATCAGGAGAGGTTAAGAGAGATGGATGGGTCGCCGATCGCTACGGATCTGGTCTGCTTTGTTTGCGGGTTAGTTTTTGTAGGGAGGATTGGGGTTGGGGATGCAAGGAATTAATTGTGTTGCCGGGAGGGTAAATTGCGGGCTGAAGTGAAAGATGAGATGCGATTATTAAAAAAAGGGGGGGGGGATGGGTGGGTTAAAGTGAATGGCCGACGGGGGATTTAAAGATTGTGTATCTGGTTTTTGGGAGGGGTGTAAGGGGAAGGGTTCATAGGGGAAATTAAAGAACTCACAAATACGAGATGCAATGGCGTATTGTATTCATATTCATATTGTATTTGCCTCATGAGCCCGTATCATATTCGTAGTATATTGTACTCATAGTCATTGGGTTGAATATGAATATATTTTGATTATATTCAAATATATCTTCCGTCTCAAAATTGGAGGAGACCGACTCACCGTATCTGGGTAGACGCACGCGGGTTGAGTGGGTGAAGTACTCGTGTGGAGTCGGTACCACCTCGACGGGAGTAGGCCACCCACTCGCCTTGAGTAGGTATACCTACTCAGCTCAAGTGGACTTTGGCAATTCCTTCACCCCAATTGAGTGGGCCACCCACTTGGGCCGAGTCGGTTTACCACTCAACGGGCGTGTGTAAAGCTACTTGGACTGAGCAGGTTTGCACTCTAGGTGAGTAGGTTAGAATAATCAATTATATTTAGACATCTACATGCATATAAGTCCTCCACGCGCCGCTGACACAATCGTGTTCGCCAGTGACACACCCGTGTTCACCTTGGGGCCACAGAGGCAAAAATGAATCAACAAATAATCTTAGAATTGAACACTGCGGCAATGCCGCACACCCGCGGTACGTGCCTGCGTTCAGTTGAAGAGTTGAAGCCTACTTGACACTCAACATCTAGCGCAAACACGTGAAATGAATCAACTCACCCCCATCGTTTCGGTATTGGATCTCACGGCAATGGCTGCTATCGAAAGACTCGGTGTGTAAGTAGATGAGGAATGAAGGTTTGTTCACTCGCCAGATTGGCTCAGAGGTAGTTTGGTAGCCCGAGCGCATGCAAGATTGGTAAGTGCAAGCAAAATAACGAATGCAACTTAGGAACTCACCGGCAGTGCGGCTCGACAAGTCGAAATGGATATCAATCTGAACAAAATGAATGAGTCAGCGAGTAATCAAAAGGTAGAATTGCTTTGGAACCGCACCTGACTCTACATACCAACCTACAGAGGTTCCAGCTTACAAGTGAAGCGAATTGATACTGACAGTTACGCCAATGCCGCAAAAGCGCTCGGGCGCCGATCGATTTCTTGAATTCCCGCGCGCGCGAATCCATGCGAGTCGACGGCGCGTTGATCGGGTGAGATAGCTGAGTTATTTCCATTTCTTTCTCCGTTATAAACGAATGAGCTCACTTGAATTTGATTTGTAGCGGAATTTTTCGGGCGAGTCGCCGCGTTCGGCTTGAGGTTACGGGACGGAGGCGGGGAAAGGCGCCGCGATGACGATGCCGGCGGTGGCGGATGCGCGTAGTTCGTCTGAATACATCGGTGAGTTCGTTCGTTCTCGTCACAAACGAAAGAACTCACCATAATTCGAATTTCAAGCTCGTTTGAAGGGCGGGCTGTGCGATGGACGAGCCTGAAGTGAGATGCGAGGGGTTGGTTGAGGGAAGGGCGGCATGGGGATGGATGGAGAGCGAGGTGGCCGCGCGGCGTCGACGCGGGACCTAAAACGCGGAGAGAATGTGAGCATGAAATTGATTATATCCATTCGAAAACAGCAACTTACGTGGAGAAAGCCGCGCCGTCAGGGTACGGGGTTGCGGAATTCGAGTGGGGGCGTGGGTGCGGGGAGGCGGGGGGGAGAGGGAGGTTGATTACGTAGATCGTTTGTGGAATGCGGAAGAGACGAGGCGGTAATCATTGGCGCACAAGTGGGTGGGTAGGCGGTGGTGTCGGCGGGAAGGCCGTCTTGGAACAGCTGAAGGTGGAGGCATATGGGCGATGAGAGGAAGAAAAAAGGGATTGAATGAGGCAGAAACGCAGGGCGCCTGTTTGTGTTTGTGTAAGTCAGTTCAAACACAAACAGGCATAATAGAGTATAAAGAACTAAACAGAGCGTGTAAGTAAGGCCGACATTCCCCGAGGGTCGACGACGACAAGCGCAGAGGGCCTACGGTAAGTCCCAGCGTGCTCTGTCGTCGACCCCCGGCATAATGGGCGGGGTTGGGGAAGGAAGAAACTGGAGAATGAGGGGGAAATGAAAGAACGCGACAAAAAAAGTCAAGCTGCGGCTCACCTGCCTTCCCCGACAGACTTCAAGCCATATGTACTCCTTCAACAATCATGTTGATAGACGGAGTCGCAGATTTGAAGCTTAATATTAATTTGGAGCGTTGGGAAACGTTCAAGCGAGAGGTTGGGTCAGATTTGTTTCAAAAAACCTGGCACCCGCCGGTGTGGCCTGGATATTGCCAAAGACAGACTGATCAGAGCGAGAAGGCGCGCAAATGGAAGAATGGGGCACCATACTATTGTTTCGAGGCGCCTCGGCGACCATGGCGTGTCTTACAACGCCGACACGCGCCCTTATTGGTGGGAGAATCGAAATTTCATATCTGACATTAGAACTTGGCGAGAGGCGTTGCTGGCGGCCCGAGAGTGCGGTAGAGCAATCCATATAAGCTTTAAACAGTGCTTTGATGCAAAAAAAGCCTTAGAACACGGTGGGCAGGCGGGGCACAGGCGAAGATGAAGGGAGAAGGGAAGAGACGCGTTGAGTGACAGTGTGACGTCACGCGATTCACACGTGCGGTCAACGTGCGATTAAGGTTCCGGTTGGACAATAAATCGCCTGCAGATCCGAGGAGGGCGCTGAAAAATTGTTAAGATAGTATCTAGATCACGTTAAGAGTGGTATCGCCAAACGGAAAAAGAAAGGAACCTCGTCGGGAACCGGGAAGAAGAGTGGCTCGATACTGGGGTAAGTACTTAGTTGAACGGCGAAGGAGTGGACCAAACAAGCCAAACGCAGGCAATTTGATGCGAAGGGGCGTTTGTCACGCTCCGTTACGCCGTGACCCGCCTCCCACCACCATGCACTTCGACGCGTTCGCTCCCGTCGCGCTCCCGCCGCGCCATTCGCTTGCACATTCGTTGCTATAATCATTGGCTTACTGATGCTAGCCTTCTTCCCGATGGCCGTCCGTACCTTCCTCCAGAAGCCGCCAACGCGACTTCACTGCCGACGTCGACGCGAGTCGACTTCCCGCCGTGTCACTCCGAAAGGTCTGCTACGCTGGTCGGCCTTCTCACTTTTGCAATCGCACGTCTTCCCCTTTTTCGACGGCAGCAATCCCACAACTTGGTCTTACCCCGCTTTCGGCGATGGCGACTTCAATACTTTGGATTCACATCGGCTGCTGCTTTTCAACTAATCATCTCTCCCGTGTAAGCTCGAGGTTATACGCTGCAATTGTCTCCCAGCGTTTTACCGCGGCATCTATGTCGTTTGCCGTCTGGTCTTCCCCAGCTCAGCAAGAATAATCGCTTCGTCATCGTCTCCCATTCCCTCTGGTGAGGATACTTGCATGCCAGTGTATTACTGCGGATGCGAACGCTTACGCATTCACAGAAACTCCCTCTGTATGCAGTCGCTGGCCTTCAAAATCAGGGGATTTACGGGATAGAATCGAGAGGACGTGGGTTATCGGTGCGCTATTGTTTTGTGATTGTTGCTTTCTTTTATCTTTCTACCCTGACCTCCCTTCTTCCCAGGGCACATCGCCTGAATTATCGAGTCTTTCCTCTTCTCCCGCTCGTTTGTTGCCATTCGGGTGATTGCTGACTAACTTGTGTTACGTAACCTTCAATTTTACCGGCGCCCAACCTGCTCATGTGCTGCGCTATGCCTTTCCAACTCTCGGCTCCCTGGAGGAGACTGCGATAGCCCGACGCTACGTCGTTTCCGCCACATCCACCCGCCTCGACGCTCAAACCAAGCTGAGCTGCGAGTGAAGCGGGCCGCTTCCAACCGTTGTCAGTATGTCGTTTGGGAGAGATTTGCGGGGAGGGCTGTCTTGTCGTTTTCTTTTCGATTGTTGTAGCAAACCCAGCTGAGATATTCTTCTCTAGGTTTGGGCGTGGACTTTGCGTCAGTCCCCAGGTTCGACTCGCTGATTTGCGTTTGACTTCGCGTCGCGCGGTCGCGTTGACTCTTGTCTGCCTCCAGCCTCTCCCAACCGCAAATCTCAACCTTGATGCGCCAGGTGAGTCAGTCTGTTAGTGACTTCAACTTGGAATTACTGATTGTTTGATAGGAATTCGTGAGGTGTACGGTTTGGTGATCTAAGTAAGCTTTAGTACGCTATGATCAACGATTACTAACCCTCGAATAATTTCGTTCAGGCTACCCCTTCAAAACGATGCGTGAAATTCAACTAAGGATTCAAAATTTTGACCTGGGTTAGGGTCAGCTTATCCTCTGTGAGTCAAGTGTGTGTTTATGGACCGAGTTCCTCGGGATGACTTCGGGTTGAGTTTGCCGGGTTTGAGTGGGTTTTACTCGGGTGAGTACGATATTTTGCTTTATGAGTCTGATCGATCGGGCTAAAAGGTTTCAAGGCCGCGGTCGTTCAGTTCCAAATGCTATAGAGGTGTCGTGTTGGGTGTGAAGTTAAGCGCGAATTGAACCTGGGGCAAGGTGCGGATGGCTAACCCGTGCGCCAGCTAACTCGATCTGACCTGGTTTCACTTACGATGGGCTTTCGTCGTATGCCCTGGTTTCACCCGAAACGGTATGAGTCTAGGTGCGTCTGACTCTGCCTACTTTTGTACTTCAATCGACCCTGACCTAACTCTTTTCAACAGCGGAGACCGAAACCAGGCCTCTCCGCACCAAGTTCTGCGGGTACTTGGAGTCCAAGGCCGAAACCATGCCGGTTTTGTCCGGGGTAAGTTTGATTTCGGCTCCTTGCTCTAATTATTGACTTGGATTTGAGTTTCAACCTCTGTCGGATTAAGTTGACTTTCGTACGCCCCAGGAACGTCTTGGACAGTACTCCGAATCTAATGCAGAAGCCGTACGTTCAATTTGAGCTGCTGACTGTCACCATTGACTGAGTTCATGTTCAACTTTGAAGGGCCAACCTATGCTGATGCGATTCGCACGCGCGCGCCTAGACAAATGAAGCTGTGGATATTTAAGTGTGTCCTTTTTTAACCGTATTTTAATTCTGTCGATTGGCCTGACGCTTCGTGCTTCTTCCCGTAATCCAGTTCGTTTCCGTTGACTGTGGGACTTGGGTTGAGTTCTTTCTGTAAGTTCGTTCTGGGTTGCATTGATTAATTCAAACTGCAACTAACTGAAAGAAACGAAAAGCCAAAAGCGGTACGTGCCATTTTATTCACCGATGTTATGCGTTTTTTGACCGATCGGAATCTAAATGTTCTTCGCGGACGTACGTCTCCACCCGTATGGCCGGCATTCGGCTTATATCTAAGTTGTGCCACGACAACCTTTCTCTTACCAAGCAGGTAATCTGCCGGTCGTTTGTCGGCATCCCATGGTTTCGGTGCGCTCCCAGCTTGTACCGTCTTCCCTTCCATGAGTTTACCTCTCCGCTTCCTGAACCCGGGGGCACGACGTCGTGTCATGACTGGCGTCCGCCTTCAGTCGTTGCACTTTCCCATGCCATCCGACAAGTCGAATATGGGGACGTAGCGTGCGTTGGGGGTAAAGGTGCGCGCTTTGTTCATCTTATTCCTTCTCGCACCGCCGCCTTTATGCCACCCGCTGTCGCCGCTCATATTTGGCACACGGAGGCTTGGAAAAACTGGATAAAATTCAGGTGTGTGCACCTGGTGTTTCTTTTTGCTTCACTCGATTAACAGTCACTGCGCATTCTCCACGCCCCACCCTCCGCCTTCTACACTCAAACCCGCCACTCACCATCACCCCGCCGAGCGGACCACCGCGACATCCACCGCTGCCCGCGTGTTTCGGCCTTTTCCCTCAATACCCACGTTCCTCGGGACCCCAACGCACTCTCTTATTACCATAACACTCCACCGCGACGGTGGACGCCGCCGTCGCCTGCGTGGAGATTGGCGATGTTGACGCGAAACCAGGGTGGAATTCAAGTTGGGTGCGTTGTTTCTCTCCATATCAGACAAACGAAGCTGAGGACTCACTTGATAGCCGTGCCTACAGCCTCGTGCTCGTGCTCGGGAACGTAGTCAAGAACGATGAAGATCGGCGCTGGGGCGGCCGCGTTGCGACGGGACGCATTGAGTTGGTGGCGGGCGGTGGGGGGTCGAAACGAAGGTATTGGGTAGCGTAGTAGGTGTACTTAGAGGTGCGTAGGTAATGGAGTTTGAATGAAATCGAACATCTGCAGGTGAAGCGTTGGTGAGGAATAAATAAATTAATGGCCTGACATTCGAGTGCGCCGAGCCAGAGATCCATTTTGCTTGAGCCTGAAATCCCCGTGTTACAGGTAGAGCTCATGAGGAAAAGGAGGAGAATTCTAAGGAAGCATACGGCGCGGGAGGAAGAGAGGGACAAAACATGTTAACAAGAACAAGGAACACGTTGGTGGTACTGTACTCCTTCTTGACGGGTCGCCAGACGCTGAAGAGAGCATGTGTACGGATTCAACGAGTATTTCGGGTTGAATGCGGCTGGGGCAATCAAATCCGAACGCATAACTGTCGAGCTGCTGTCCAGAGTCGCCGCGTGTCGGGGACTTCCCTGGGATTGTCAGGGGTTGTACTCCTATAATCAGGCTGAAAATCAAGACGCGGGAGCAACATAATTACGCGGATTGATGATGAGAGACACGTTGTAGAGGTGAGTAAGGGGCCGAACTTTGTTGTTGGAGAGCAAGTCAGTTTGTTCGTATTTGGGGATCAGCTGATCAAGGGGATCAAAGGCGACATGCTGACTAAGGAAAATGTGAGACAGTCCTGACCAAGCAAATGCTTGACCGTTGAATCTATTCCTTAGACGCAAATCTGCAGTTGATGCAATGGATATACACTTTGTAATGCTGCTCACAAACCCTGCAACCCGCTTTGAAGGGCGCGCGGCGCGTTGCCGAGACCGCGCGGATGCTGAGTCAGCACTTTCCCACTGTCAACTCTTGTCCTTCACCGTCATCATCTCTACATCTTGCTCTTCCAAACAGCCCAATGGCCGCAGCTCGGACCACATACAGCATCCACGGTGCTCAACCCTATGCTTCTGCACCCCTCACCGCCCCTTTCTCGCCCGCAACACCGTCAGGCAGCGCGGATGGGGGGGTGCCACTCGCAAGTGTATCCGCCACCCTCCCGCGTCATCTCACCGCCATAAGGCTCAACTGGCATCATGGAGGGGTGCAAAATGGTGCCCCCGACATCGGCAGAATCTCCCTAGCCTTGGCAAACCTCGTCGACCCCGCGGATGCCAGTCTCCCCCTCCGCCCTGGAGAAATTCTTTAAATCTGTGGTGCATCTGAATACCTCCGCTGCCACATACCAGAATATGCAGAAGGAGGGCCTTGATACCACTCGTCAAAACGACATTCTTCGGCGCCTGGGTCTCCCTCCGACCACGGGTGATGTTTCGAACTTGAGGCAGCTGAAGGCCGGACTGGACTGGGCTGCACGTGTCATCACCCCGACCATGCTCGCCGACCGCCTCGCCTTTCTTGCCGATGCCGCTACGCCGCCCACTCCCGTGCACCCGCGGCCCTACGTCCCTGATTCGGCAATTTTTAAGAAAGCCTTCACAACGGCGGTGCGTCTACGCGTTTCCCCCTGCCAATCCGCCCGACACTCACCTTTTTCCTAGGATGTTAAGGCCATGGATGACTGGTGGGGGACACTCAAAACCGCCCACCAGAAGTTCACCCGGGAACCCGCCACTTTCGACCTCCCGCCGCTGACTGACCCAACACCCCAAAGTCGGTTCCACCAAATCAAGGCCACTGGCAACAAAAATGGGGTCGCGTGCGCGCGCGCGAATCTCGAGACCGCCGCCTACGCGATGCGCGGCCTCCTAATGGTAAGCGTCTTGGGCCCTCCCATCCTCCCATCTCACCCGCATTCCAGGGTGATCCCCTAATGACCAGTGCCACACTCAAGCAGCTAACGTCGAGTGGGTCTTCCTTCTTAACTACCGTCGCTTCACTGACCCCATTCCAAGCGACCGCATCCTGCCCGAACCCGCCATCCCCCAAGCAGTGGAAGACACGAAATTCCATGAGCTGTATTCCCCACTTCTCCACGCGTTTAGCACCACCCGGCCGCCCTTCTCATTAATCTGAACCTCACAGCCCGCCCTTCCTACGCATATGTCGAGCAGTTGCTTCATCGAGGCAATCTGTATACACTTTACCCGGAGCACCCCCTCAACCACGTTCAACGGGAAATGTGGCTGCTTTTGCTGAAGGCTGCGCTCAACAAAATTCCAGTGTCCACCATCCCCGCGACGTTTTTCGACTCGCCGCGCATGCGTGTCCTCCTCGCGAGCGATGGTCCCGACGCAAGTGCGGCTGGCGCCCTCTGTTGGTAACCCCCGTTCCGCATAAGCCTTCGCTGACCGGTTGATCACAGATAACCCTACAAGCTCCCCACCGCTTGACCTCGCTTCCGCCGACCTCCACGCGTTCGAGCCTGAAGAAGCCGACAAGACCAGCGCTGCGCCTCAATCGGACTTCGTCCGTGACGGGAATCCATCGCTCGCCCCTCCCCCGCTGACGTCGCGCAATCAGAAGGCGAAGACCTCGATCCCGATCTCTCCTACCTCTTGAACCCAGATGGGGAGGATGACATGGTCATCGACCAGTACTTCCGTTCCCACTCCCCCCCACCGGACGATGTCCCCATGCGCGATGATTCCCGCCCCTCCGCAATCCACACCACGCCCGCAACGGGAGTGGCGATGGACATCGATCGCCCCCCGAGCCCCCTTGTCCAAGCAGCGCCGCCCCTAACCATGCATCTGCCGCACTCTGAGTCGAGATTGTCCCTCGACTCCGAACAGCCTCGGGGCTGCAGCAGCCTGTGGACTTCGACGAACCTCCCCCTCGCACCCCGACCCCGGCTATGGATATCGACCCCCAAACCCGCTTGTTCGCGGCCGTCGACGCCGCATTCACCTCTTCCTCCCGTCCATTCTCCCTCGAGCCGAGTGGGCGCCCCGCTCCCAGAACGTCCGCTCCCTTCCGGCGTTGCATACGCAAAAGCAGACCGTCCCCTCTCCCCTGGCTCGGACCTCACCAGCCTGTCCGATGGCGAAGATGGGCTCCTGGCGTCACCCGGGCGGAAGACGAGTCGGAGAGGCCCCCTGCGGTCAAGTGGCTGGACCGTCACGCGGCCGGGACCAGCCTTCTCGGGAGGTGGATCGCCTCCAAAAGGAGGCCAAAGACCCTAAGCTTCGCATTCGCCCCAAAGACACATTTCCGCTGGCCGCCGACCCGAGCTTCGCCGTCGCCATCCGTTACTGGCCTCTGACCGTTCGAGACGGTGAGGTGTTCTCTGATCTCCGAAACCCCCACCACTATGAGTGGCGGCCATTTGAAGCCTCGGTTCGTGCTTTCGGCTTTCGAGTCACTCTACGTCAATTTCTGATGCCTTGAACAGAAGGAAGAGGCGATTCAGATCCGAAGGCTGGTGGAGTCGCAGCCCATGTGCGAGATCGACGGCGTTTCGGTTCCCCTGTATTTCGCCCCAAATTCCCGCAGGCTGAACCCCGACCCCGAGCAGCCCCGGTCATCGGTTCTCCTGCTCACGAAGGCGCAGTGGTGTTCCCTACGGGCAGCGGAACACCAACGAATTCTACGCACTCGCTGCGTGCTCATCGTCGACACCGTCCCCAACGCCGACTCGAGTGGCGCGGAAATCAGGTTTGATCTCGACGGCCTGACGAGGTTCACGAATCCGAATCGGTTTGCCTACATCCAAGGTCCGGCTTTTATTCTTACCACAGCTCCTGAGCAGACACTCAATAAAAACAGATCTAGGGAACCGAACAAAATATCGTGAGACTCTGCTCCACATAGGCGAGCCCTCCGACCTCCTCGAGGTCGCCCGGCGCTCGGATCGCCCCAACGCCGACACAATCCAACGTCTCAACCTCCTCTCCAACACGCTGTCGAGCACAACCACTCAAGTGCCCGCGGGCTGGGAGTCCGTCGTTTCTTCTCTTCGGTATCCTCTGCGATTCTGACCGCCGCTGCAGCTCCGTTGCGACCCATGAATTCTCCTCTCGCTGGCTGTCGACACTCAAGAAGGCTCGTGGAATGGAAGTTCCCCTGGGACGAAGTCACTTGGGCCATATTTGCCACCAAAGGAGTCTTCACCTGGAATCACGGGGATGTGCTCCTCACCGTAGTGCTCCTGCATGCGGGGCCAAACTGTGGTTCATTGCCAAGCGTAAATCGTCGCTCCCCCCCACAGACATGCGAGGTCTGATGCGCTCTCGCCACGCCTTCGACGGCTTCGATGGGTACGAGTCCAACACGGGACGTCTTCGACTTCGAAATCGTCCACCTCACCAACCACACCACCCTGTAAGTGTTTGCCCGCCCCGGCCTCTTTCCCTTACTCAGCTTTCGCAGCTACATGCCCGCCACTTTCATCCACTCTGTCCTCACCACCGAACACTCAATTGCTAATGGTCGACACGGTATCGCCGCTAGCAACCTATCTAATTGTGTACTGGTCACCCTCCACAACGTTCTTCTGTCGGCCGTCACGACCAACGCCGACCACGAACCCGCCCGCCGCTTCTTGATTCGCATTTTCATCTTCATCGCCTTCAACCTTCTCGACCCCCTCAACACCCAAGCCGATCCGCTCAGGGCCGCCCCCACCAATGCCAATCTTCGCCCTCCGGCTCGCGCAGAGAGCCTACTTGCACATCTGCCCGACATCACGACGGTGGACGGGCTCCTCGATCTTCTCGCTCTGCAGAGTTTCGTCGTTCTTTACATGGCGCTCAGCTCCGTCTACCCCGGCCCTTCGGGACGCATGCCCGTCGATGCCGAATGTCTGGGCGGACGTTGCTATGGCGTGGTCGAGCGCATAGATCTTACTCGGGCGATCGATCACTGCATGGACGTTGTTCCGGGAGATCCAGATTCCACCGAGGCACCCCTGTCCTACGGCGCGGCATTAGATGTGAGTTTTCGCCCAACCGTCGGTGCCCGCGCTTAACACCTTGGTCAGCTGTACGTTGTGAACATGGCAGCTTCCATGCTTACCTACCATGCCGAGACGGAGGACAACTTCGAAGAGCTCGGAAGATCCCGCGACTTCAAGAACGACGCATTCGCGAAACAGCTACGCCACATGCTGGCGCACTATGACCTCCAACGTCAGTCCGAGCTTCCATAAACATCCCCATAACGTTGATCCTACGGCGACCAAACCAAAATTCGCCCACACCGCGAAACTCAAAGAGAAGGACATCCTGGACATACCGCTGGTACATGCCTTCCGTGCCCTCGAGAAGGAGGCCAATCCCTACTTGCTCCTGTGGGACGCAGAGTCTGTCCCGTTCTCGCTCCGACCCCAAGGCTTTTCGTGACTGTGTCCAATGTGCACGGTTCAGCGCCCGGTAGCACTGACGTAGTACGAGCCCAATAACTACAATTTTGCATTTTTGAATTCCTCTTTAAGCTCAGATCGTGCGTGGACCCTGCACACTCCTGACCAATGGAACACTAGCATAAAGATGAGGGTTATGGCGCAGAGGGCGCAGACGGCGCCAATGCGCGCCAGTCCAAGTCCACCCCTGCCGCCCTGCGCCCCTCGCCGCCGGCGAAATTTGCTGACCTAAGCAATTTCCCGCCGCAAAACGACCTAACCCTAACCCGGCAGGCTGCGTTGTGCGGCCTTTGTTTACGCCGATCAGATCCGACCTTTCTCTTCCTCGACCATCATCTCCTTCGTTCTGCCAGCTTTGCGCACATCACAAACGTTCTGATTTCACGTCGCTCAGCTTCTATCAACGTCCCGCTCGATGCTTAATACTTCCCCTTGGATTTTTTCCACCCATGTCCAACTCGCTGATTCACGATGCGCCCTGCTGCACTCGAGGCCCCTGACTCTGAGTCTAAATGCCTAACCAACCCTGCTTATCACCAGAGTATGAGCAACCTGCAACCCCAACCGTCCACCCCGAATATCACTGGTAGTACTGATTCTGTGTCGATACTGGCAACTCACGACTTTGTACCCCTGTCTCATACTTGGTCTCCCTTCGCCAACCTCCAATTTATCAAGATCCCTTGCCCGTTCTTCACGACATCACCGGCTTTGTCGATAACCTTGTTCTTGCTCAGTTGCTTCGAGTCCTCAATTCACGCGCTCATGCGGCGTAATTTGCCCACGCTGGGCCGCTGGGCGCCGGCCGACTTTGCTGAGATGAGCAATTTGCCGCACCAACCCAAGGTGAGTACCATCCTGGGGCTACCTGGCCGTTGGGGTTCAAGTTCAATTCAGGGGTTACGAGGGACTGGAAGTATATGGGCTGGAAGCTTGGGGCATATAATTTCGTTATCTATGGGGTACAAGATTCAGGACTGATTTTGGGTCGCTGGCAATTGATACATACAGGCATGGTCCGAGTACCCGCTCAGAGAACGAACGGCTAGGTGAGTTGGGTGAGTTAGATTGAGTTGAAGGGTGTTGTGAACGGACAGCGTACCTTATCGGGAGAGCATGTCACCCTAGAATTTGAACGAAAACAACAGACGGAGGTGGGAAATGAACGCGGCCTTCACATTTGTCGGAATTAGCGGAGATCAGTCAGTGTCCAGGTTTCAAGCCTGCACGAAACTACCATAGCATCAATGAATTGAACGCAACCCAAACCCGACCCGACATTGAGTCCAATTCGTTCCAAACTCGCATGGTCTCGGACTTGAAGAAATTTGAAAATAAAGTCAATCGCACAGCGTTTTGAACGTGAGACCTGAGTGGGCTCACAATGCGAGGGTAGTTGCGGTTGTTGAATCGAATGGGAATGTAGTGGCCATTCGAAATGGCGTAGTTTGGGCCTCTATGGTTGTAAATGGCCAGGGGGGGAGGAGGTTATGTGCATAGAATACGGGACGTACGTACCCTGTTCCAGTCACTACAGGTACATTTCTTTCAGTTGGTTTCTCCTGTTGTGATTCCTGGAATAAATGGCACGCACATTTGCACCATTCGGTACTGCTACTCCTACTGGGGGCTTAACAGTGGGGAAGTCAGTGTGCATCAGAACGAACAGCAAGTCAAGCAAGCAGTACTCGCTTACGAATGTGAGTCGGGATCATAAACGGGGGCACGGTAGTGGGGACGTTGAGGGTAATCTTACCTGGTTCTGATGAAACAAGCCACCCCTCAAACGTCTGCGAGACAAACTCGAGGGTCTGTGGGAGAACAAGTCAGTCAATGTGGAGATATAAGGCAAGTCAGAGTCGACGTACCTTGGGTTCATGTAATAGTCCGAGTGCGGGTCCGTGTAAGCTTCAAAGTGATGCTCGAGGCCTTCGAGTCATGAGTTGATTGGCACTCAAAGCAAACATACCTTCAACTCTAACCTCAAGCCCGCCACAGCTTGAGTTCAGGGCCAAGTTGGGGTGGATACAAGTATTCGGCGATGGTATAAGATACTTTTGGAGGAATAGTTAGGACCTTGATATAACAAGTGGAATAAAGTCAAACGAATTCCACACATACCGAGGGTAAGCATTAGACTGATTCCCTTACCAGTGGACCCTTCAAACTAACCTCAGCAAGCAAACAACTTGACTCGGACAGCGGTGAGATAGCTAGGAGAGTATGACGATAGTCTCCCGGTCTCGTAGTGGTGGTAGATTCGACATTTGTACATGCCCCTAGGCGGGAGTTAAATCTTAACGAGTGGGCGCGGAACAAGTGCGTTGAAGTCAGAACTCGGCGAGCGAATCACAAAGTCAATAAAGAAAGAAACTGAATGGCGATTTGAAAACTTAACGCTTAATTTGAGTGGGGGGGTCGGAGCGGCGGTTTTCAAAGCGGGTCAGTATCGAATCGAAAGAGCGATGCAGTGAAGGAACATACGTCTATCGGACTGAATCGGAAGTCTATCATGGACGTCAGCATCGAATCGTACGGTCTGCAAAGAAAAATCGAACGTCAGTGACTAGGTTGAGAGAAAGACGATGAACACAACGCACCTAGGTCAGACTTTCATCGACGGGCAACAAGGCCGACGCTCACTCCAAACTCGAAGCCCTCGGCCTCTTCAACGAGGAGGCACTCTGAGGGGGAGCACAGAGAGGACGCACGAAGCATAGACTTGACGCGTAGCTGTCGTCCCGAACGAAGTTAATCAGGCTGAACGTACACTGGCGGGTGGGATTGGAGGCGCAACTCGAAGACCCGCGCTGATTGGAATGCGGCTGGATCAAGTGCGCAGCTCGGCCGGGCTGTGAACGACGCGTTGGATTCGACGATAGAAATGAATATACGCACCTGTTAGACCTAGTAACCCGAAAATCGACCACAAGAAAGTGTTCCAATGTGCATTAAAACCAACACGAGCCGTAGATCAGCAGGAGTCGCCTTGTGTCGATATCAAAATCAGCAAAGTTGAGTTTGAATGCAAAGAGGAATCCAACTCACCTTCGGTTTGAGGGTAAGGAGTACATTGGGGATAATTCGATTATCTGAAGTCGAAATAGTCAGTTGAAAGTTGAAACGAGAATAAAAAAAAATGAATCAGGAGACGCACTCACTAGCCTTGTGTATTTGTGTACGGAAGGATTCCTCGTCCCACGTGAGCCAGTGCACGTACGTGCGGACCTCAAGGCAGTTAGCATGCAATCAATCTCTCGGGCGTCGATGCAGCACCCGGATCGGACGGCAACTGACGCACCTTCCCGCACGCTAAGCCTTCCGTGTTCAAACGACGCAACTCAGTGGTTACGAGGACTTTATAGCTGCAAGTGGCGTTCTATGGGAAGGGGTCTTGGGATTGGGAAGTATCTGCGATATTGGCTCGGGTCAAGGCAAAATGAAGGGGAGACGGAACGGTGTACGTGGAAATTGGGCTTACCGGTTAGACTGCCCTGAAATTGGAACGAGACAGCGACGAAGTCGAACTTGAGACTAAAGAGGCCGGGAGGTAGGTAATCACCTTTACGTACCGTGCTCTGGAGGAAGGTATGTCATAGTGTAAACGGAAAAGGAAAAAGAGATTGAAAGATTCAACGGGCGAATGCATTAGGCGCGGTGGGAGGGGGCTCAGGGAGTGCACATCACATACGTAGCTCAAGCACAAGCTGCTACAGTCGCGTCAGCGCATACAAGAAATTGAGTCGGAATGAGGACTAACCGAGGCGCCATTCAAATTGCGATATAGTAGAAAGTTACCTTGGTAATGTGTCCTGATGGGAGAGGATATATCGATACTACCGGTGGCAGATATATATCTATTGAAAGAGTTAGTTGAGCGTCACGAAACGACAAATGCAATACTTGCGGATTGAA
Organism: Favolaschia claudopus; assembly: GCA_037176885.1. Taxonomy (NCBI): domain Eukaryota; kingdom Fungi; phylum Basidiomycota; class Agaricomycetes; order Agaricales; family Mycenaceae; genus Favolaschia; species Favolaschia claudopus. The sequence continues at coordinate 1,522,302 of JAWWNJ010000047.1, read as the reverse complement.
TTCGATAAATTGGCCACGTATCGTCCTTGCAACGCAAAGATAGGAGGCAGGGATTGCGGGATGACGGGGATTGCGTTGGTGAAGGCTTCCGGTCGGGCTCAGGTCGGTGTCGTCGTTGTTGAGCTTCGGAGAGGCGCTGCTCCGTCTTCGGGTGGCCGTGGTACCATGGGCGCGGTCGGGTAGCGAAACGAACGCAAGCAGAGCGCAAGCATGTAAGGAAGGGCGTGGTCGATGGTAGGAGGCCAGACGTGGGCGTCGGGAGTCGGGGGAGACGGGTGTCATGCCAAAGTGTTTGGGATGACGGTGGGAAAGTCGGTGCAGGGCGGAGTTTGCCGAAGTGGGGGTGGTGAAAGCGAAGAGCCGTAGGCGGATAGAACTAACACAGTCGTGCTGTTGCTAGGGTCAGGGCAAGATTGAGGAGGGCAAAAACGAACTAAGAGATAGCGATCCGCAGTTATATATTGACTGCGGCACGCCATAGAGGAAAGAGAATTTTATTTTGATGCAACGAATCATTGTGTAGGAGTGCAGGTAGCGTTTGGATGAGATGAACGAATGTGAACGAAACGGATACTCAGCTGCAGCATCTCACATTGGAGACCCAGCGTGTGCGAATTAAGGGAATCCTTTCGAGAGGGCATTGTTAGTTTTAACCTGAATTGAGGTCTTTGTTGAGGCCGGGCGTCGAAGATTACTATGGGACTGAATGAAAGAAAGAACGAATGAAACGAAACTAAATTCGACTCACAAAGGAAGGATTGGGTTGGTGTTGGGGTTAAGTTGAAACGAACTCGAAACAGTTGAACGAAGGCTTCATTCGACGGCAATCGAAGGAAGGCGTACGGGTAACTCTGATTTAAAGATCTGGGCGAAAGAAGCGGTGAAAAGAAATCAAAATTGACTTGCCAACGAAGCATTGACTTGAGTTGAATCCAACTTGAACTCTGGATCAATGAAACATCGGAACATCACAGCACAAGGTGAGGAAATAACCGGCCTTGGGTCGAGTCAATATTCGATTTTCTAAGCTGAAGGTCAATCAGCATCGAATCGCCGTAACTTGCCTGAAAACATGTTTGCATAGTCTCGGCATTAAACTGAAATAACAAGATGAGCGTACCTGAGCGTATGCGGGCAAAGTGGTGCCTTCAGTCAGCAACGGTGAGTTGAGGCCGTCATAGCTTCGGCCTGTACAAAATCGAAGTGGAAATTGCGGTTAGTAAAGGCAGGGGTAAATGAATTGGATGCGGTGAGTACGCACCGGTAGAGTCTCGGTATTGAACCGACTTATATCGAACGTTTAGTGCGAAGAGTACACAGGCAGTGTAACATGACGCATAGGTAACGGATTGCGCACCGTACTGAACCACGATCCCGCTGGTTCAACCAAAATCAAGGCGCTTGAACGAAACTGAAGTCAGTCTTGGATCCGAGCGGAGCAGTACTTCAAAGACTTGAGATCACTTTGGAGTGAACGATAGAGCGTCATTCGGCATGGACCTAAAACAGATTAAGTCAGTAAACGAAGTGAAATTGGAAGAAAGGCGGCTGGCGGAGAAGCCCGAGTCAGTTCTGGCAGAGGGGAATTCAAGAGCGCATGGTAAAATCGTGTCGGACCGATGATACTGGCCGTCTCTAGCATGCGAACAGTTACTGTGCGCGATGTTGATCCACCTTCTTTGATACGGTGCACATTGGGTGGTTCACATGCAACTCCCGGGGAATTGGAAGGATGAGATCATGTCAGCGAGGGATCAAAGACAGGAGACATTAGCGACGTTCAATCGGAGGTGGAGGGGCGCTCAATAATCGCCGCACGACGCCGTGAGAGAGGGAAAATACGCTGATTCAATTCGGTGCATGATTCTATACATATCAATACGAATGAGGTACAATATGAAATTACCTTGATGATGTGCCCCAGGAAAAGATGGGATTCCGATGCTAACGGGGAGAGGAAGGGGCATCTGTTGGTAAAGTAAATCGGGCGTCGCGAGGCGGGGGGAAGGGGAAGGGAGTACATGCGAACCGGATTCGATATAATTGAGAACGCGTTCTATGTTCCTTTAATACGAGTATACGGTGTACGGATTTGCGTTGGTGAGTACTTCGGGGCGGCGTGCAGAGAAAGAGATGAGTCGATGGAAATACAATGTGCCAGACTGACGTACCTAGTTATGACGCGGTAATGCAACGTTTATGAACGTTGAACTCACGAAGGCGTGGGCGGTGAGACGAGTACCCGCCGCGACGAAGTCCGATCCACTGAGCTGTAAAGAGTCATCGTCAGTTTATGAACGGGAGGCAGAAATTGGAGGGAAAGGGGAGAGATAACGCAAAGAGCGAGAAGAAATGGGAGATAGACGCTACATGGATAAGAATTGAGGAAGCCGTGAGGCACGAAGGCGGTGCATTGGACGACGGGAGGAATGGGGGGCACGGGGAAGGTCGGGGGAAGGGAACGGTGACGGTGGCGGGCGAATAAAGTGCGTTCAGGGCGGCGTCATTGTCGTCGATCTTCAGAGACAGGACGCCTCGGCTTCAGGTGGTCAAGATAGCATGCGGGACGTTATGAAGTCCCAAAAAAACCAGGAGAGACCAGACATTGATGTTGGAGCCAGAAAGTGGGTGTCGGGAGTCGGGGGGAAGGGGCGGCGTGCCGTGGGGGGTGAAATAAAGATACGCGAGGTGGGTGTAGCGCGCCGTGTGGCGAGATCGATGGGGTGGATGTGCGGGACGCGCCGCGGCGGTGGCCCACGAGATTAACGATGTTGTGCTCCGAATATCGTTAACCTGGAGTTATGTCATAGTAAGAGGGCCGAAGGAACAAAGTATATGGCAAAATGTGGTTGGGACTGGGAGGGGGAGGGAGTGTATGTAATAGGAAGGAGGAAAGAAATAGTATATGGAAACGCACCTTGACTTTTCTATTCCTACGGTATAACCCATATCTTGGGTAGATAAAGCACCATTTGAGTCGACGCGGGGATGACGACGGACGGGGGCGCGAGTATCGAGGAGGATTTGCGGTGCGGGGGGGACGCCGACGCAGAGGGTGGAGAGGCGCGAGTGGGGTCGCGGAAAGCATGAGAATTCGAAGATAATGGCCAGATTTAGCCGTCGTGGGAATGGAGGGAGAATTATGACTTATCTGACTTGAGGGATAGTGACAATTGGAAAGGAGAACGGGAGGACGGGGAAGGAGGGTGAGGGGATGAGTGAGAGGAGCGAGTGGGGGGCGGTCTTGGCGATAAAGGGCGGAGCGGAGGCCGAGACGAGACGGTCGCGGCGGGAGAGGGGCGAACGGACAGGAAGGGCGCGTGGCGGGGGGGAGCGGTGCTGGTGGTGTTGGTTGGACGAAGTTGTGGACGGTGGTGGTGGGAGTCAAGGGGATTGACAATATTGATGACGGCAGCATGATTGATCGTCGGCGATGGGCGGGTTGCCGGGAAACGCCGAATCAAGCGAAACCGAAAGTGGGCGTGGGCGTGGGGGGGGGGGGGGGGGGGGTGGGGGGGTGGGAATGTATGTAGTGTGCAAGGGGAGCGAGGTTCGGGGTGGTGGCAAAGGTCTAAGTGGGAGAAAGGAGTGTGTGGCTTTTGGGTAAGGGGGGGGGGGGGGGGGGGGGGGGGGGAAGTAGGCATAAAAGGAAAGCGAATGGCGGAGAGATGTCAGGAGAGAGGCAGTATAAAGAAGGAAACCGATCTTGGACCAAATAATACTGGTCGTCTGGGTACACGTGGCAAGGACCTTCCTCGCGCGGGACTGTACGCTTCTGTTGAAAGCCTGATATTTTTTCTAATGTCTAGGGTCTACAGTCGGCGGAGGAGAGATGTTGTGTAGGGTTTCAATAGGTTGACGAGTACGGGGGCGGTGGGCGAGTAAATTATATGACAGACGAGAGCTCCGGGCTAGCGCGGTCAGTTCATAGGATGGTTGTAGCAACGTCGAGGGAGCGTGGAGGACGGAAATAGGTAGGACGTGAAGGGTTGGACCACGGTGAATATGTTGATGTGTGAAAGGGAATCATTGTAGTGGAAGGGAGCCAGGAGAAGTGTGTCACATGCGTGACCGACGCGTTTGTCATTGGTGACTCGGTAATGTTGGGCGGCGGCGCCGGGCGGTTGCCGGTCTGCGGCAGGCGCGGCTGATGGGGGACACGGAGTACAGTATGACTGTTGGAGTATGCAGTTGTACCTACACAGCGGTATGAGGGTGAAAGTAGCCCCTGACTATCCCAGGGAGCTCCCTGACAGAATGCGCGGCACTCGCCCGTCCAACACCTGTCGATAGTCGAGGCGGTTGCAAGCCTGGGTGGAGTTGGGTTTCAGTCTTAGAGTCGGTGAGCGGCCTGGGGACTGCCAATATTCAGTTGAGAGAGTTTTGTAATCGGGTCTTCTGGAAACAAACAAACAAAAAGGGATGAAGAAAAAGTTCTCTTTGTCGACAATACGTAGTCCTGTGGTTACCACGACCCAGTGAGTGGCGTCCTGCGTTATTATATAAGCATCCTATTTGGGAAGTAATGGCAACCGCGCCTTGACGCGACTTCGACGCGTTCCCCCACGACTTTGAGCCGGGAAATTGACTTCTTGACCAGATATAGCCTCCTCTTATCCTCAACCGACAGATTCTTGCTTCCTTCACAGTATTTGAGGTGGAAAACGTAGAATTCCCTGATTTGGGCACATTTCCGGTGAGTACTGGTTTGAACACGAAACGAATGTGGATTAGATCAAGAGAGGAGTGTTGAGCAGAACTTTTGGCTCTTACATAGTTTTCGACGATTTCAGAGCTCCCAGTCGCGTCGAATCGGTGAAGATGAGCGCGTTGTTCGGTCGTGCATCGCCATCAATCAGTGATACGGCAAGTCACCGGTTATCAGGGCGCGGTAACCAACAGACTATAACTTGCGAGGAACGAGCTACAAGTTGTAGCGTCTGTCTTAGAGAGACTAGACAATACGAGGTCCGCCGGAATCGAACCGGCGTCCCCGCACAACCATCGTGCGAAGATGAGGCCTTATCAACCCTCTCGTCCATTGACCTCGGAGTGAGCAGATAGACATAGCGATGTTGGTGAAATCCAATTCCCGCCTGCTCACGTCCTCCTCCTCACGAAGAGCAAAAGGAATAGCAAGTCGGCGACTATTCTACCAAGTACACGGCGAGAGTTTAACGTCGGGTACTACTTCCCAGCCCCTCGCAAATATTAGGACGGAAAGGTGGCGCAGTAGCTAACGCCACCCTGAAAGCGATTCCGCGCCCAAGGTACTGTATTTAATACGTCCGGGGAATAGTGCTACTTCACAGCCCGTCGCATATGTTAGGAACCGGAAATTATGTAAAGTGGGTGTCGCAGTATGAAGCTGCCTGCTGAAAACGATTGAGAACTGCAGGTACTGTGCGATACGCCCGCGGAGTCCTACTATTTCGCTGCTCGCAGTCCGTCGCATATGTTAGGGGGTAGAGGTAGATTGTATGTCGCAGTACCTAACGCTAGCTCCTGGAAACTGTTGAGCAAGGTAGTACGTCTATTACTACGTCGAAGTCCCTGGCATACTACTATGAAATACTTTGCGGTGGTGATTTGCCTTGAATCGCGGAACTGATAGCGTGAGCCTCTGCAGATTCCGACCAAATACCCAGCAGGTGCACATTGAAGATATGATGTGATGTCTTGACTGAATTCGCGAGGACCGTTCAAATCGAACGCCGTCTTGGATGACAGACGGGAGAAGAATGTGAGGCGCGGGAGAAATGGAGGAGGAGAAGGGAATAGAATAGTGCAAATGGCGGATATCTTTCGTTGCGCGACGAAGCAGGGCCTAGCGACTGTAAAATAAGGCTACTCCGGGTGTAAAAGGAGCGCTTCTGCGGGCGAGGTGTAGGGGTAAGCGGCGGAGATGGGGAGAGGTTGTAATTTTGGAAAAAAAAAAGGGGGAGAAAAGAAAGGGAACTGCAGGTCAGGCGAACAGGAGATTTGAACCTGTTGCACGGTGTGAATGGGGACTGTTTGTCTGCGGTGTTGCTCCTAGCGCAGCGGCTGAGTTAGGGTTAGAGTGCTAATGCAGATAATTTGCTTGTAACATGCAACATGAAATTTGAGGTAGGCGTACACTTACGAGGCAGACGGGAATTGACGTAGTAAAGCCGCCCTCGGATTGTGGAGCAGAGTCTTGGCCACAATCGGGAGGGAGCACTGGGCTATGGTCCGCACCCCGGGTCGAACGGGGAACTGTTGGCATGAGGGAAATACGCATCCGATATATTGGTCGCCGTTTGCTGATACGGACCTTGGGTGCTGGGTGTTTGTGGGTTCTGTTGCTCACCTCGACACCGGAGTCGGGTTGATAGTAATGTTTCTGCGGGGCACCGCACTGGAAAGGTTGGGTTGTGAACAACATCGAGTCAGGTCGGTCGGCCATTCTACAAAAGCGGAAGTCATTGTGTTTCGGGCAGAGTTTGTTCAGCGGTGATTACCTGGGTAGTTTTGGTATGCGAGTTGTGTTTCAACTATGTGGGCTGGCATTCCTTGGGAGGAGCAAAATGAGCACACTTGTGCATGAATCAGCGTGGTTTGACCCAAAATTCAGGTCAGTGACAGTAGGAGTAGGGTCATCGAATATATGGGCATAGACAAGGAGAATCGCGATAGAGAGTCACGTTGGATGGGGCGATTCGGAGTTGTATTAGTATACTCAGGGCAGTAAGATGTATACATAACGAGTTGCGCACGTAATTAACGATATTCGCGCTCCTACATTCAAAGTGAACGCGTTTCAATGGTGTTCGAGAGCCCAAGATGATTCGAAGTCAAAATCTTGAAGACACTTGAGAGATTGTATTCTAATGCAATTGTAGCCAATCGACACCGTGAACGAAGGCAAAATTGAAGGAGGGGGTTACCGAGGAGGCCTACTCGCCGAGTGGAAGCAAAGGTCCAACTCGCCATTTGGAGCAGGATCAGGTAAGGGGCTGAAAGCGAGAGGACAGTAGCTTACTGTCACTTAGCAGTCGGTTCGATTACGAGAGCCGATAATTGCGAGTGGGGAATGCGCTCAAATTCAGCGGAGGTACGGGTGTGGAGGGGCGGGGGAAGCAGCATGAGGCCAGTGAGGGTGGTGAATCGAGGCGCTCAAGATACGGCGAGGGCGGAAGAGGAAATTTTGATTCCGCGGATGCCGGAATGTTTTGTTTGGAGGAGGAGCTTGATCTAGGGAGGTGGGACGGAGGAGTGGAAGAGAGGGGGAGGACTGGGTTGGAGGTGGAGGGGATTTTGAGGGTAGAAGCACCTGGAGGGGGTTGGGCGGGTCGTATGAATGCAGGTGGGAGGAATGTGGGAAGTCGTCGCGCATATTCCCACCAGCGTCTGAGATACCATCCCTGTAGTGACAGCGGAGACGGCGCAGCAGAGGGGGTGCAGGTCGATGCGTTGCAATTGTGGTACCCTTGAGCGCGGGCGAGCGTATCGATGATCGTTCTCACGAGGGTTGGGGATAGTCGAGGGGGGAACGGAAAAGGGAGAGGGAAATTGCAATTGTGAAGGATATGGACGCACATTGAGGCCTATCGGAGCGAGGGGGTATCCGCGGCGGCATCCATGCACGACTTCCAATAACACGACCCCTGTGGGGCGTATGGTCAGGCCCAGCTGAGGGTGTGAGATTGTCACCGGCAAAGGGATGAGGGGCGGAAGGGAGGTTTTCAGGAGGCGGTGGCGTTGGAATCGTTTGAGATTGGTCGACGCATTTGTGCCACCGTAAGTTCTAAATCCGGGGAATCGGAGGGAGAGAAGGGCTCGAGGGATGTAAATAGAGTGTAGTGTAGCAAGGTTAGAGTAAAGGTCCTCGCACTCGAAAGGCAAGAGGTTCAGAACTTGCTGAGAAGTCGAGATGGTGAAGGGAGAAAACAAACATGGGCGGTCACAGGTCCCGTGCGATGTGACCAATCACTTGATGCGATCTGATCAATGTCAGGGACAACGTGCTTTCTTGCTTTCCTCCACGTCCTTCGTTTTTGTTGGCGGTGGCCAGCGACCGCCAATTGTCGAATCGGGGGTAATTCTGATAAGAATAGTGTAGGTCGCTCAACCGTCTCTAATTCTTGCACCAGGGCGAGGGCAACGTTGCATTCAGTTTGAATTGAATAGTGGATGCTGAATTCGGATACAAGACTGCGCAGAGGCAAGAATGTGTCGAACTCACTGGGGATCTCAACGAACACGAGGCATCTAGAGAGTTTGAGTCTCGGCGGGAATCGTCTGTCATTCCCCGGGGAGTGTTGTTATATATCTTTAGCAGCTGGGTAACTTGAAGGCGGACCAAGCTGCTCAGCTGGTGCGATAATTCTTGGGTTCTGTTACCTCGCGGGGTCTGGATGGAGTAATTTGAAAGCCCGGTACCGACACGGATTCTTTGAGGAGAAGAGAGATCCAAGTACTGAAGAGGTAAATGCTTCCACGTTGCAGTGCAATCTTCCTGGGGTTAGGAGGTCTTTGATTTATAAAGCAAAAGTCGTGCGTCAACCATCCAGTTCGGCGCGAGGAGGTTACCCCAACCCTGATTGCTTTATTTTCACCCGTGCGACTCGTAACACCAGGTCTGTCAACGAAGAAATACTGAATCGGAAGTGTCATGGGGTGCCGCGTCACGGATGACGCGGGATTTTAGCTGCGTTATAATGGCGGCTCAACGTCGCCGGTTCTTCATTGTCCCTGCGTCTCTCGGGAGTGATGAAGTGGGTTTTCCTTTCCCGTTATGATTTCATTCATTCTGTCGCAGTGCCTCTTGGGTCTGCCCTACCTGCCAGGTGGAGACTACACAATCTCCAGCCCTGCATCGCCGCAGAGGAGTGCATCAGTTGCAGGTCGTCGTCCGTTACCCGCCTGATTCGGTCGCCGTGGTGCTCTATCGTGGAGTGTCTGGGTTCTTCAGGTGCTGCCGTTGCAACCTTGGCTTGAGGGACCCCATGACAATGGCGCAGCATGCAAGAGAGTGTGTGGTGGCAGGGTGATAGTACACAGGGTATGTCACGATTTGCGGTTTGAATGGATGAATAAATTAACCATCTGAGACACAACTGACATGACTGCAGGCGCGGTAGTGGTTATGTGGTGGTGAATACAACTTTCCTGGGGCAGAAGGGTTCGTCGAGCAGTGGTGGAGTAGCTGTGCAGCTACGGTGTGGTCTTCGTCTTCATACATACTTCGTCTTTATACATAACTGAGCGAAGGCGGGAGAAGCCGGCTCAACTGTAATGTATCAATTACTTCGAAGTCGATACTTGTGTTCTGAACTAGTTCCGAGTTCTACTTCAATTCATCGGGGGTGAGAGTTCCTACTTGGCCTTTATCTTTAAAACTTTTTCGAGTGAACGAGACCTTTGCGGCACCGCAGTGCTCTCCTGGCCCCTGGCTCTCGACGCTCGTCCCACCTGGTGAGATCGAGTCAAGTTTGGTCAGAAGAGGACGCGTTGCGACCATCGCCGCGACGCAATCCTCTATCAACACTATGAGAATCATCTCAGTGGAGCCGGAGTGGAGTACACTAAGAAGTTTCCTCGTTTTCTGGCCGGTGAGGCAGACAAAAGGTGAAACGAGAGTTACCTAGTGCTGCCGGCGTCTGAGGAAAACTATTGAGCATCGAGGGTACTGTATCATACGTCTGCAGAATGGTGCGTTGAGTAGTACTATTTCGCAGCCCCGCGCATGGATTAGGACCGGGAGGTAGGGTGTATGTCGCAGTAGCTAACGCTGCCCTAAAAGCTATTCAGCACCCAAGGTACTGTATAATATGTCCGGGGAATGGTACTACTTCACAGCCCGTCGCATATATTAGGACCGAAGATCATGTAAGGTGTGTGGCGCAGTACCCGGAACTAGCTGCTGGAAACGATTAGGCACTCAGGGTCCTGTATGATACGCCCGCGGAGTCGTACTAGTTGGCAGCTCAGCCGTTCGCATATATTAGGAGAGAAAGGTAGTTGTACATCGCAGTGCCTAGCCCTACCTCCTGGAACCTGATCCTAACCAAGCAGATTCGTGGAGAAATGAGTGCTAACTGAAAAGGTTTGTGCGTGGATTTCCGGGTCGCGTTGAATTCTCGCCCCCGGTATTACACACAGGACTCCTATATTGCAGAACCGGGAACTATTGCAAACTAGTACCTGAGGGACTGGAGGCTACGGGAGAACGAGCAGGTTATTACAAAGTAGTACGTCCAGGTGTACAATGCAGCGCCTCGGATGCTGATAGTATGCGGTGCTTTCAGGTGGGTTGGGGTAAGTACTAATTCATAGTAGTTGTAGTATTATGGCTGTAATACTGGGGCATAATTATTTTGCGCCCAGCTTCGTGAAAATTCTCACACGTCGAGTGCAAATCAGCACAAAAATACACAGCTGCTAAGGGTGCCGCATAAACACACACCTTTTTGTGCATGAAAAAAGAACACAGCTCCATGTCCTGAAGAAACCGACACAGGTAGCAGTTAGCGTTCAAAATCGGGCAAGTCAAAGCGCTGACGGATCACACGGATCAAACAAATATCCTCCGGCATCACAAATCCGCTCACCAAACACACTCAGTGCCTCAAGTGCACACAACGAGGTTCATTTTAGACCATAATAATTGATTTGACTTTGGCTAGAGACAAAGCTACGCTTCCGACAGCTCTGCATTAATATTACTGCGTGATCTGTAGAAAACATGTGGGAGTACTTGGTGGTATCGGCAGATTGCTTCTTCGTTGTATTTGGCTGGCCATAAAATATTCAGTTTCAAAGACCAAGGTCTACCCTCTCAATGTAAGCCATACATCTCTGAGGAATTATAACTGTAAAGATCGAAGACGCATCACAAATATGCCCAGGCCATGACTTCGGCAAGAGCCAGTACATCGGCAATGTGCCAAACTTTGAACTTGTGCGTTTTTAGTAACCTTCAAAGGTGTGCATTTCTCGTGGGGTGTGTATTTTTGCGGCCCATGCACACACCTGTGTATTTTTTGTGTGTGTAAGCTGTGTGTTTTTTGTGCTAGGTTGTGTGTTTTTTCATCGAAATTGGACATAATTATGCCCCAGTATTACCCCCAAATAGTATCCGTACTATCACACAATCACTTTGCCCTGCTAACTCTCTTTCAGGCATCGCCCCAGCAGGCGGGGCACGCTCGAAGAATGAAAAAGGACACACCATCATCGTGATACTGGGGCGGGGATTGACAGCGTCCATGAAGACATCGAACTTGTGTTCAAAAGAAGAGCAGTTAGACACTACCCAGCATACCGTGCAGATGCCGTACCAGGATACGTCAATGGGCAGCCAATAGAGTCACATAGATAGAAGTGAGCGAATGGTGGAAAACATGAGCGACTTTTCAATTCCACTCAAAGAGAGAGGAGCTCTATCGCGACCGCCCTGGGTCGCGACCTGGTCGTCAGTTTGTACCTGTGTGGCTGCATTGTAAGCAAGGTAGGCAGAGCAGACAATTCTGCGGTAGCTTGAGCTGTAACGTCCCTTTCTCGTGGTCGAAGAGGACCTTGCCATGGTACTCTCGCTGGAATAGAGGATGACCAAATACAAGTCTGCAGCGCAGAGCGATGTGACGACGGAAATCTTGCCACCGTGAAGGTCGAACGATGGGGGACACTTTCGGAGCCTGGAGATAAGATCACGCACAGACAATGGGGCAGAGAAGAATGAGCGGACCTTGCTCTAGCTGGTCGCCTGCTTGAGTTCGGTTTCCGCTTTGTCCAGCTTATCCTTGGCTTTATTGACCTAATGGGGTTATCCTCGACCGAAGCTCAGCTGCTCTGTGTCTACCGAGTTGTCAATTCGAGATTCTCAAGTTTCAACATAGATTCTAGAAGTATGGACGTACCTCCTTTCACGTTCGTTGAAGGCGGCCTGCGTCGAGCTTAACGCACACTTGACGACATCGACAGTTCTATTGGCGGGTGCTGGCGTGCAGGACTCCTCCGCCTGCTTGGTCCAGTTCTACGGCGAGATTATGACAGTCGTCAAGCGATAGATAGAATGCGAGTTGAACCTGATATTCCACTTCAAGAGCAGCGACGGCATCTTCAGCAGTGTTCGCTTTTGCCTGGGGTTCTTCAAGCTTGTGTTTCCAGTGATTGATGGAGACTTGGTTCTGCGTACACTTTGCAACAGGATTCTCAGTTTTGGCCTGCGGAGGTTGGCTCAGCGGCATGACATGACTTCGCGACAAATGCGAGCTGAAACACCTTAGCTGCCTCCTGTAGATGGTCGAACTCGTTGATCTAGGCTTGATGTCTTTCCGGTTCCGCGACCTGCAGGTCATCGACCTTTGTTGTTTGTTTCGTGAGCTCCTCTGTCTGCATGACAATGACATGCTTCTCTTTGTGCGATTGCTGGGAGTGGGTACTTATATCAGTGACTCGTCACATGCAAGGAAATATATATGACAGACGCACCTCCAATGCATGTGGGATCGCTCCCAGGTCGGCTGGCATGTGTACATTCATCTCGTTCTGTAGGGTTCGCAGCTTTCAGGCTTTGGCTTTGTAGTGTGTGTCATCAACGACTTTCTCGTCATGCTGGAACCATGCTGAGCAGTAGTAGATTGCGGGAATCAAGTCAAGAAGATACGTCCAGAGTTTCTGGGTTCTAGTTAGCCACGTTATACTCCGCTTGTTTGGAACGGAGGGATGCGTTGGCAGCCTGGAGCTCGCTTTCCTTGCACACTTGCTGGTCCTTCACCGCCTGTGTACTTTTAGAGAATTAGAGCGATCGCTCACTGCAACTCGTCCCTGGCACTTCCAACGAGGAGCATAGGATGCACACTTCGAGAGTTCAGTGGCGATGACGACTCTCCCCCCTCCCTGAGATGCATAACTTTACTGCTCCCAATCGAGGGGAGTTCAATGGTACATGCGGGTAGCGCGTCAGGTTGTCGAGAGTCCAAGCCGTTCCGCTTCTGATATTATTGAGAAGTCGTGGTGCATCAGTACGTCGTGGAGGAAGAATGCAAGGTTCAATACTAGCTTTGTTGATCATAATGCGGAGGAGGTGGGGTTTGTGGGCTAGGGAGCACGATTGGACTGACGGTTTTCATCGAGCAGCAATGGAAATAGGACTCACTTGCCATACTCGGCCAGGGGTTCCTGAAGATAGGGAGATCTCTGGTGTTGGTGACAGCAAATGCTAGGGTTCATGGTCAGAGTGTAAATTTGTCGATAAGTGCTAATGCAGATGATTTCCTTGTGACATGGGTTAGTAAAGTTTCAGGGAGGCGTACATGCGGGCCAGACTTGAATTAACGTAGTACAGCCGACCCCGATTTGTGAGCGGAATCACAAGCACAATCGGGAGAAACACCCGTTGTTTCAACGAGCTCCTAATTTGAGAAAAAATTGGGAAGAGGATGATTATTTTTGTTGTACTGAAAAGTTTGTCGTATCAGAAGTGAAGTGTGCGCCACGAGTCGAACGGGGTGGAGTCGGGTACGACTCAGCGGCTGCGTTGGTTGCTGATTGCTACAGACCGCTGGGAAACAGGCGACTAATACTGTATCACTTTGACCGGTGGTTTGCTGGCCTTTACACCTTTTGTTCACTGGAACAGTTGTTCAGCGGCCGGTAATCAGAGAAAAATTACCAGATCTGCCGCTTTGGGGCAGGAAATTCCAGGAAATTGCCTGTTATGGGTGACGATGCGGAAAAGTTGTTCAGTTCACAGGTGGTCGCTACCCGTTATGTGAACAACCGCTCGGGATGATACAGTACTGTGTCCATCTTGACGTCTCGTCGTCAGCTGAATTATTTGGACTCGATCATGTGTTTGTGGTAAAAAGACATGTCGCAATTGGAGTATGATCCGCACCCCGGTTCGAACGGGGAGGTTCAGCATCAGAAGAGATTGAGAGAAATGGATGGCTCGCCGATTGCTACGGATCTGGTTTGCTGATTATTTGCGGGTAAGTATATCTTGTAGGTAGGATTGGGGTTGGGGATGCAAGGGATTGTGTTGGCGGGAGGGTAAATGGCGGGCTGGGGTGGGAGATGAGTTGTGATGATTAAAAAAGCGTGTGGGTTGGAGTGAATAGCCGACCGGGGAGTTAAGGATTGTGTATCTGGTTTTTGTGAGGAGTGTGAAGGGGAGGGTTCACGGTGGGCGGGCTGAATTATTTTATGCGGAAACAAGCAGTGTGAAGAGGAGGGTTCACGGTGGGCGGGCTCAATTTGCGGAAACAAGCCCAGGATAAAAAAGTTCACAAATGCGATACACGGTAAGTCCGAGTGACCGAGTCGGATAGGTAGGGTCGGCGTGGTGTGGTACCGTCGGGCTGCTTCGTTGGTTACTGATTGCTACAGACCTCTGAAGTGAGGATGAAGAAAGCGGATCGCTGGAGTGTGGGTGGATGAAGGGCGGGTTGTGGTGAGGAGGAGTGACATTGGCGTGTGTGGATCTGAGGAGGGCAGAGGTATAGAATGACTGTATGTGGGGGCGCTAAAAAAGTTTGCAAACATGTCAGAAGTAAAGTGTGCGCTCCGGTTCGAACGGGGAGGGGTCAGCATGAAGTGCGCTGCGCAGCTGCTGCGTTGGTTCAAGTTGGTCAGTGCTACAGACCTGCGAGGGGTGAGGCGAAGAATTGGGTCTTGGGTTGGTGGAATTACGATGTGAGTTTGGGTGTGGGGCAACGTGCTTCTGTGATGCGGAGGTCATGGAAGTCAAGGGTAGGGATCACGGTTGGGGCACAGTGTTGTGGAATGGGGGGTTTGAGTGGTTCATCGCAGAACTTTTCAACAAGGGGTTTGTTTTTGGGGGGCAGCGAATCGGCGATGGAGGAAGAAGAAGCAAAAGAAAAAGACACGGCTTCGGTTATGGTCCGCACCCCGGTTCGAACGGGGAACTGGTGGCATGAAAGGAATGTGCAGCTAATATATTCGTCGCCGTTTGCTACGGACCCTGGGTGCTTGGTGTTGGTGGGGTAGGTGTGTGTGAATTGCTAGGGACGGTGTTTGAAGGGTGTGGGGGTTTTGAGGGTGAGGGACGCAGAGGGTATGTTGAGGTGGGGAGGTCAGGTCTGGAACTGTAGGGGGGACGGGGTTTTTTTGATACGGGCAGTCGTGTTGGTCCAGGCTCGGTGTCGGGGTTGGGGCACGGCCGCCTTTTCATTCGTGTTCGGTTGGATGTTGGGGATCGGAGAGCACTATGGGGAGGGAATCTACTCAGGCCAAGTAGGTAGACCCACCTGGCCTTGAGTAGGTAATGCACTCGGCGTGAGTGGGTGCCGTCTCGGACGGAGTAGGTGACCTACTTGCGAGGAGGTGGTTTCCTACTCACCATGAGTAAGTAGATTTTGGCGATTTTTGAGTTCGGATGGAGTGGGTCATCCACTCGAGCTGAGTGGGTTTACGTACTCGGCGGGGGTGTGCGGGCCTACCTGAGCTGAGCGGGTATGCACTCAATTCAAGTAGGTCAAGGAAATATATTCCCGCTACATATCTATACATGTATACATTGATCCTATGTCCATCCCCCCCTCGTAGTTGCCGGCCATCTCGCTCGGGTCATCTGTTTCATTCGATTGAGTTGCCAGTATAATATATATAGGTCAAGGCGCACTGACCTAGTATGCCGTTTGACGTTTGAATGTGCGCCAGAGTCTGGTGAATGAGACGAGTTCGGGATCACGCACCAAGAAAGAAACTCGTAACATACCTGACGAAATCATTTGCGGTATCAAGAAGAGAGCCAACGGAACTCGCACTGAAGACCAAATCACTATGTGTAAGGAAGCGATCAAAGGAGAACTACACTCACATGGGCCGAGGAAAACCCGCCGAAACGGCGTCGGCGCGAAGAACAGCAATACGTAGTGGGGCATTGATCTGGATAAATGAGCCAAACAAATATCCGGGGGGGATTAGACTCCAAACGGACCAGCTCGACAGCGTAGATGCTGGCCAACGTGCTCGTGGAGGGACGCCGGTCGACGCCAATTTAAACTGAAATCGGGTTGGTTTTCAAAGGAAGATAGAAATACCAAAGGCAACATACCGCATCGTTAAATGCATTCCACTTCTACTGCAGGTCACTGTGGATCGAGAACCAGTCTGTATTTCTTCGTTCAAAGACTCACTCTCACCTGAGCTGCGATGCGCTGAGCTCGATGTCGAACGGAGACGAGGAAGCAATATGAGTGACAGAAGAATGGGATGATTTCGGATTGCGTTACAGTACGATGAAAGATCTGGCTAAGAGCACAGGCTTGATGAGGTTGGAAGAGACTGGGTTCATTCTGAAGAAATCTCGTGAGTGATTTGAGGGGAAGCAGATAGAATCAAAGGAAGGAAAGTCAGATTCAGAAACGAGGGGCGAGCGCAGAGCGGGGCACCAGTCTGAACGTTGCCGCGTCAATCTAACAGAATTCAGCCTTGGATCTAAAATGATGAGTCTGAATTGAGAGAAACGAACCCGGCGATTGCGACGCATTCCAATCCTGGATTCAACTACGGGCATGACGAGGGCGATGAAAGTCTTTCCACAACTAAAATGGGCGGATCGTTGGTTGATTTGGTATTCGACAGGAGATCATCACTCACAAAGAGTGGTCGATTCGCATATGACGGAACGCCAAGACGCTCTGGCGCTATGTGTCGGAGTGATAGAATGTGAGTCAAGCTGATTGGAAGCGAAAAGAAACTACACACCACGTAATTCCGTCCCCCCAGAGTGCGACAAGACGGTGTTAGCGACGGTGAAAGTGAGAGAAATGAAACACGGACCCTGCTATCACTAACGAGATTCAACTACTGAAGCTAAAAGAGGGGAGATAGAATCATGAAAAGCTGACATGAACTCGAACACAGTCAGTCGAGGAACGCAACGTTGACTCTACAACCCTCTCACTTTCGAGGTTGAACCAAACGCGACCATAATCGAATCTTATGTGAATTAAGACTTTGTGCAAAGCTCGAAGAAGCGGCTGACGACCATACCTTGTCCCTCTTGCGAGTCGAAGAGAGGCGTGAGGGAGTAGCTGGCAAAGTTAGGTGGAGTAGAGAAAGGTGTGTAGTCCTCAGAGCACTCGTAGAAGACCATAGAACGCGTGTAACGCGAGTACTTAATGCGGCGATGTTGGTCGGAGACGTAATCAGCAGAGGCCGATATCGGGGCGTCATCCGGGATTTTCGGCGGCGGAGAACGTGTTATTGGCCCTTAGGTGTTGTCCCGTATTGTGGGCATGGAGGCACGGGACGGCGCGGGACAAGCGAGAAGATGGGGGAAGAGGGAAAGGAGCGACGTGTTAGTATTACATGTCACATAGTAACACATCACATGACTGACGCGTGGCGTTTTGTTCCGCTGAGTCCGAAAGTCGTGTTTCGAGCGACTCGGCCGAAAATTCTCAAAAGTTCATATAAGTTCCAAAATTATTTGTCCGCTAGGCTAATAGGTCGTGGTCAGTTGTGTCTACCAGCAATGAGTATGCAGCGTACTCTGGCTCGCAACTTGGTTTTGACTGGTTCAAATTGCGGGTTTCAACCGATCGAAACAGTGCCCGAGACGAAGCAAATGGCAAAGTTCAAACCAATAGACTCCCAGTGTGAGCTGGGCCTCTAATAATTCACTGATTTTATACATGAGCAAATTGTTCAGCCCGAATGGAAGGTAAGCTGTGAGTTGAACCTCCGAGTCGATTGCCGATGTGGCACGAAGTTCAACGAAACATGTTCACTTATAATTGGAGTATGAAGGGTGAACGGCGTGCGCTGACTCGGATAGAGTCCAATCAAGGTGTGTACGACCCTGGGTTGAAGCTGGACGCTCGTATGATCATCAACTTCCACAATAACTTGCCATACATGTGCCCGGACCGGCACACCATCGCCGCATCACATCTGATCGCTTGGATAGTGCCGAATATACGCCAGCATCAGTTCGGAGCCATGCCGGGTGATTTTCGGAAGCCCACTCATAGTGAGTAGGTTTGTGCCGAGTAGGTTCAGCGTACTCAGGTTCAGTAGGCCAAAACCTACTCTGACGCGGACCCACTCTTTCCGAGTAGGGAATTCTCGGACTGAGTGGGTCCCGACTGAGACCAAGTGGGTTTTGTGCCTACAGCGAGTGGGGTTTTTCGAGTGTTGGGTCGCAGAAGTTTTCACCAGGGGGTGGTTCTCTTTTTTGGTGTGAGAGGGTCGAAGAGAAAAAAAGAAACAAGCCGAGCTTTGGGATATGGTCCGCACCCCGGTTCGAACGGGGGATTGTTGGCGTGAGCGATATTCGACTCCATTGGTCGCCGCGTGCTACGGACCTTGAGTGGTCAGTGTTTGTGGTTTGATGACTTCGACGCCGGAATCGAGGTGGGAGTGATATTTCGGCGGAACGCCGGATGGGCGTGCTTGTTGAGGTTAACCGTCCGATCAGCTGGGTGCACATAACGCACATAACGCACAGCCACTCGGCGCACATAATCCGAGGCAGAAGATTTCACGTTTCTGCACCACTTTAAAGCGTAAAAATATTTGTGAAGTCAGTTTAGATACAGTAGACTACTGTATGTCTGTTTGAGAAAAAACCCGGAACCTTTCTATCTGGTGCCAGTGTAGCAAGACCTGAAGTTGCCCGCCAAAAGTTATGTGCATTGATGTGACTGTCACGTCACATTATGTGCACTCTCTTACCTTCCGCCTCCATCTCGGCTACTTCATCCTGTAAACTGCTTCTTTTGAGCTTCTTTTGCATTGCCTGCTTACTCTGGAGGCTCCCTACACCTTTGGGCTCTCTCTTTGCTCCACAAACCATGGAACTCCGTATGTTTTGATCTGGGCACTGGATTTTTCGATTCACGGCGTCGCTGCTGCTTCAAAAAGCTCGAGTCGACATGTTTCGATTGCATGGGAAGGAAGGAAATATCAGTACATGCAATATTCAAAATCTACTGCCACCAAGGGACTAAAACAGGTGAGTCCTGATCACATTTTTCCCTTCCATTTACCACTGACTTGCAAACGGCACTATATAGTAGCTTGGTACTCCCCATTTATACCACATCTGGGCTGTGACTGTTTCTCGCAGCGCGGACTCCATTTCTGAACTCTACTCTGTACGGCATTTGAATGTTAGATCTCATCTTGCTTTGAATCATTATCAAATTGCTGTCTGTGAATTGAATGTAGTTGAGTCGACGAGCAACACGAACCGTGGGCCAAGTTTGAAAGTCAAGGTCTACTGAGACTGGCGCAGAAAAGCAGAAGATTCGTCTTGAGTTTCTTGAAATTCTTCGAAATTTTCTCTTTCTTTCCTTTTTCGCATTCTTTTTCGTCGTTTTCCCCTTCTGGCTACCCAGTACAATGTGCGGAAAACCCTTGTTGAGCGTGATTTTGGCATGGTAGGGTAATTGTGCAGGACTCGGGCCGGTACGCCCGATGCCTGTCCCTCTGCCTCACGACATGCTGATCGGCAATTGTGGTGTATGACATTAACCCGAACCTACAAGATGATGCTGCTGGGCCCGGCGATATGGAGCGTTTCTGTGTTCACCCCCGGGCACTCATGTAACATGTGCTTAATATTTACAGTGGCTCAAACGATGTGCTGGGGGCGGCACCGTGGCAAATTAACGCGGCGACAACAACACGGTACGCTTGGGCGGTGATGGAGGTTCAATTCCTCCCGTTCGGCTAGTGCAATTACCTCGGCGTTCTCACGTTTTTTTGGGACTCCGGGACGTCCCTGTAAGTGATCTGCATGTAATATCCTTGCCTGCGGGATGGCTTCGCCTACTTTCGGCTTTGTTGGCGAAGTACCCTTCTTTTGAATAGCGAAGCTGAGGGTTTTGTTCGTAAATGGTTCACATGTTTTCTGATCACGAGGAGTGGGATTGCGTTGTGGAGTGGCGGGCAGTCAGCTATTGTTTGATTTAAGAACACAGCAAACAGATGAAACCGCACTTCGACAGTCCAATTGAAACAGTTTCGAGGACCCGATATCGGCGGGGGGAAAGTGGTTCATGCTCACCATGCCCTACTCAACGCCTGCTCTTCCGGTTCAATTCCGGGGCAGAGTGCTTGGCCGTTGCCTTTAAAGGTTTTTTTTTTTTAAGGGGGGCAGTCCTCTCCCGGCCCGGCCTTGGGGCCAGTGCCGACGAGCCATCGCTCTCGACGCTCCCGCCACCTGGTGGGATCGACTCAGATTTTGGTGAGAGCTGGGGCCTCGTTTTAATTCCCGGGCGATTAACGCGGTTTCCAAACAGGCCGTTTATGGACCCGACGCAAAGGTTTCGCAGATTTCAAGGTTTTCAATGCGAATTCTCGCCAGAATTGCTTCGAAGTTCGGGGGTGTTAAGGTAATTAGGAAACCATTTGGCACTCGAATACATATTCTCGGGGACGAATCATGAGCAGATCCGGTGCACACGGGGCAAATGATAGATACAAATAAAATAGAGTTTGAAGGTCGCGTGTCGGGTGTTTGTGGGAGGGGTAAAGGGAGGGATGTAGGTGGTTGGGTCGAGGATTTTATGCGGAAAGGAGGGGGAAGTAAAAAGCTCACAAATACGAAGGCGAGGTGGTTTTTTAATACGGAAAATGATGGTAGTTGGGGCTCGGGGTCCCATTTGGGTCACAGCTTTCGGGCCTCGGGTGATTTCGTCGCAGAACGTTTCAACAAGTTGTTTTTTTCTTTCTTTTTTGGCTGGGCGGTGCGGGGAGGAAAAAAAAGAGTGGGAGCGCTGGTGTATGGTCCGCACCCCGGTTCGAACGGGGAACTGTTGGCATGAGGGAACTGCAAATACGCATCCGATATATTGGTCGCCGTTTGTTAATACGGACCTTGGGTGCTCGGGGTTTGTGGGTTGCTCACTTAGACACCGAAGTCGGGTTGATAGTAATGTTTCTGCGGGACACCTAGTACTTAGAGGCGGAATTCGGGTACAAAACTGCGCTGAGACAGGAATGCGTCAAACTCGCGGGGGATGTCAACGAAACTGAGGCGTCTGGAGGGTACTGATCTCGGCGGGAATCCTCTGTCATTCCGCGGGGAGTGTTATATATATATATACAAGATATGCCGTCGCTTCGCTCCGGCGCTAGGAAGTGACTTTATCATGATTGGATTTGGGCGTGAACCTGATTAATTCCGCTAGACCACGCCAATCTCCAGATGCTCACCTGGGCAGGCTGCAGTAAACGAATTCTTCTGGAAAATAACCAAGCCTGGGCAACCTGAAGGAGTAGACAGTCGCTCCGTCCGTTAAACGCACTTTGCGAAATCTGCGAGTCGCTCGGGTTTTTCCTGGAACTTCAAACACTTGAGTAGCTATATTTATTGGCCGAGAGTTTGTTCAAATTTCATTGAACGGCCCCATCATTCAGTCGAACTGGCAGAACATCGAGCGTGCAGATCGTGTCCGAAGGAAGCAAAGGTCCAAATAGTTCTGAAGCGACTAGCAGATTGTTTGCTGGGTAAGATGTTGAAAGATTGATACGTTTTGGATATGTTTTGATCTTTGCCCGAGCATGACCTGGATCGAACGCAGTGACTAAGAAGAGCTAGAACTTCGATCCAAGACAATGCACATGAAATGTCGACATAGCATGGGCGAGTGAGTTTCAACCAGGTTTAATGAGAATGCAACTCGATGAGTGGGCCCGGGGGAAGTATGGCCCTGAAGCTTGGTTGGAATTAAATTGAATTATCGAGCGAGAGGGAAGAGGAATGTGTCTGTCTTGAAATGAATTTTGGAGATTGTTCCCAACGACCAGTGTACCGGACGGAGGGAGACGAACAAATCCGCCTTCCTCAGGTCTGGTAGCCATGAGAGATGGAGGTGGGAAGAAAGAGATATTTCAAGCTCAGATCAGGTGGGCAAACATGTGCAATCTGATTCGGGGGATCTCCTTAATACAAGAGGTATATCTTCAGCGCCCCGGTAGCTTGAAGTGGGAGCGAGCGGCTCAGCTGGCGCGATAATTGTTAGGTTCTGTTACGTGGCGGGGTCTGGAGGGAGCGATTTCAAAGCGCTGCCAGTGTACCAACACGGATTCTTTGAGGGGAAGAGAAATTCAAGTACTGAAAAGGTATACACTTTCACGTTGCAGCGCATTCTTGCTTTAGATTCGGCTTCGGTGGCGCCGCGGAAATGGCCTTTCCCTTTAGCGATACTCGTGAGTCATGAGCAGTCATTGTGAAATCTGCTGAACAATGGTCGGTGGCGGCGTTATTGGGCCGAATGTGGCGCCATACTTCCAGGGTTTGTTTCGTAGGTGATAGCTTGAGATGTTGCGAATGGTTGCCGATGTGCTCAGTCGGGTACGGCGGTGCCATCGCTCAGAAGCGCAAAGAATCAAACTTCTGGGTCGTTGAATCTCTTGCGGATGAAGCTCATATTAAGCAGTGAGTCCGAAGGTTTCTCATCGTGCTTTCCATTGTTTTCGTGCCGGCACCTACTGCACGGCCAGCAGGCACAACCTCCCATCGTATAGGAGTACAAGTAGCTCCTGACTATGCCAGGGAGCCCCCTGACGAATACGCTCCACTCGCCTGTTACGGGGGTTGAATATAAGATCTTTTGTCGCAGAAAAATACCGTGGTTGGTGGTCGAAGAATGTGTTTGCGGCACGTACGTGTCGTGGGCTAGGTTTGTTGGTTTTTTTAACTTTCTACGCCATGTTCCTGCTCAAATCCGTAGTTTGTGGTTGTGCTCCGTGGCTTGGGAACTGCGAGTAAATCAGCGCGATGTTAGAAATGGCAAGCTCAGGCATTGATATCACATATGGGATGTAGATACGTCGGCGAGGCGGGACGGGGGAGAGGTCGTGGGGGGGGGGCCGGATGGGGTTGGCGGCGGAGTGAGGGGAGAAGATCCTGCAGGGTCGTCTATCGATGATGTGTGTGGAGCCTTGGCTGCAGCGCTAGTGGGTTGTTTCTGGGGTGGCGTTTTTTTTTTTCAAAAAAAATGTCGGTGGGGATTGAGGTTGATGCGGGTTGAATGCGGGAAGCTGTTGAGTGCGGTGAGGCGAGATTGTGACGATCCTGGAGTGGGAGACAGAATGCAAACCTGATATTCCGCTTCAAGAGCAGCGACGACGTCTTCGCCAGTCTTCGCATTTGCCTGCTCTTCTTCAACCTTCTGTTTCCAGTAATTGATGGAGACTCGGTTCTGGGTGTGCGCACGTGCTGTGCAACGGCATTCTCAGTTTTGCCCCGCAGAGACGGCTCAGCGGCATAGCTGCGCGACAAACGCGACCTGAATTGGCTTAGGTGCCTCCTGTAGATGGGCGAATTTGTTGATCTCGGCTTGATATCTTTTCCGTTTTGCGACGAGGTCCTTCTGAAGGTCATCGACCTTTTTTTTTTCCCCTTCGGCTGCTCTATCAGCGTGACAACGACATCCGTCTTTTGTTGGGATTGCTGTGGGTGGAGATATCGTTGAGACAGACGCACCTCCAATGCATGTTGCGTCGCTCCCGGCTCGGCTGGCATGTCTTGATTCATCTCGTTCTGTAGGGTTCGCAGCTTTCCTTTGGCTTTGTAGAGTTTATGGTCGATCGAGAACCTTCTCGCCATGCTAGAATCAGAGTGAGCAAGAGTAAATTGCCGAAATGAAATTAAGAGCATAGGTTCAGAGCTTCTAGTTCCTGTCTAGCCACATTATAGGAGTCTGCTTGTTTGCCACGGGGGGGATGCGTTGGCAGCCTGAAGCTTGCGTGGCTTGCTCACTTCCTGGTCTGTACACAACCTGTATACTACTTTGCAGTGGAGCGTTAGAAATTTGGAGGGATCACTGCCTACGCCTCCGAGTCGTGACTAGGACTTTGACCGGAAACATAGGACTCACACTTCGAGAGTGCAGTGGTGGGTGAAGAGGGTCCCGACTCCCTGGAATGAATGACTTCGCTGCTCCCAGTCGAATGAAAATCAATGGTACGTACGGGTAGCGCTTCAGGGTAAATTTCTCCAGAGTCCAAGCCTTGGTTCTCATATTAATATTTTTGGGAATGAGTACTGAATGGGCACGTCGTGGGGCGAGAACGCGGGGTGGATCAATGCACTCCAATGGCGAGTAAATAAAATTATATTTGATGGTAGTTATTAGGCTTTAGAAATGTGATTCATTGTCAGAGTTGCATTTGGCGATATCGATAAGTACTAATGCAGATCATTCACTTGTCATATGCAAGATAACATTTCAGGGGGGCGTACACTTGCAGGGCAGACTTAAATTGAGGTGGTACAGCCGCCCTCGAAATTTTGAGCAGAGTCATGTTCAACGAGGTCCTAAATTAGCAAAGATTAGGAAGAAGATGGACCAGATGTGTTAGTCAGGCGTTAGCCGGACCGAGAAATTTTGAAGTGTGGGACAGTACTATTTCCATCTGGACTTCTAGGCGTCAGCTGAATTACTTGGACTCATTCATTGTTTGTGGTAAAAAAACATGTCGCAATTAGAATATGATCCGCACCCCGGTTCGAACAGAGAGGTTCAGCATTGGCAATGATGAGGTAAATGCGAACACGCATCCGATACACTGGTCGCTGTTTCAATTGCTAGTACGGACCTGGGGTACTCCGTTGTTGATTGCTCATGTTGACACTGAAGTCCGGTTGATGGTAATGTTTCGGGGGGACACTGAATCGGCGTGCTTGTTTATTGGGAATCAGCTGTTCAACTCGCAACTTGCGAGAATATTCCCAGCTTGAGTCGGCAGAATATCTTAGACATTGGTAAAAATATTCCAGGGACTTATTGAATGTAATATATGAGCCCTGTAAAAATTCCAGGGAGAGCATCGGTTTGCTCTAACCCACTTGTTATCACAAACCCCGGGATTGCAAGCCTGAAGCACTTTTATTCTCGCTCAAACCTCTGTTCACGACATTGTTGAACGTGTTTTTGTCATGCTAGGTAATTGGGCACTGTGGATAGTAAAAGCACCCCAAATGAGTGCCCATTTCAAAAAGAAAATTAGTGCCTAAAGCACTCCGTATTAGTGCCCACCGACGCTAATTTCTAGTGCTTTGGGCTCGTTTTTACGCTCATATCTAGTGCCCAGGCACTCATTTGTAGTGCTGCTCGGCACTAATTTCGAGCGTTTGGGACACTATTTTCGAGCGCTAAATTTTACCACACAGCTTCAGTTCTTGTGTAATCCATGTATATTGAAGCTACTACGAGACATGGGGATGCTTGAGAAACTATGAAGCACTCACCATTGCAGATACTACTCATAGTTCTATCGCAGTGCGTCTCTGAGTCCAGGATTCCCAAGTCGAAATCATAAGCGACTCACCAGGTCAACCGCGAAAAGCATTTGAAGAAACGAAGCTGCCAAAAGATTCTGAAATGAGATATATCAGAACACTGACACCGGTGGAAGAGAATTCTTACATACGAACATGCGCATCTGACACCGAGAAACACAAGTCTCGATTGTCTTGATGACGGATTGGGAAGGCGTCGTGGCTGACTTTGTGTCATGTAGCCCGCGAGTGACAGGAGGGTGGCGTCAGCGTTGAGAGTATTTCAAAAGCAGTGAACTGAAGCGATGGTAAGCTGCGTTGGACAATGCGAAGAACGAGAGACTTAGCGTTGGAGACACGGACACTCTTTGAGGTGTTCAGTGAAGACCTCGGAGCATGTGTGCATCTTGACAAGATCGTGGGGGGTGCGTTGAGAGTGGAGTTGTTAGGGTTCAAGTCCCTTTCGAGGTGTAAGTAGGGTACTTGTGTCTTTTTTTTTTTTTTTTTGGTTTCGTGGGTCGTGAGACAGGAATATGGGGCAGTAGTGTAACATTGTTGAGTAAGGCAGGCGCCTGGAACTAAAGAAGAAAAAAGGATACCCTCCGAGTCGAAGTTATACAGCGGTTCGTGATGAGGAGAAGGAAGATGCACAGGTACAGGATTTTCCGGTTCCGAGCCGGCGGCAGCCAGCGCGGGACTGATGTTCAATCAGCGTGATTTCGGCTAAGAGTTGCGGATGCTGTGTCAAATGTGCCACAGAATTCAACCGAGGAATGTTGGAGTGTGTTTGAGGAACGGAAAATGGAGTCGATGTTCAGATGGCGGTCTGAACTCTGGGGAATGGATTGAACACCCTTTCAATATGTGCCATTGTAACGAACAGGCGTAGACAGGATTGAATATTGATGTTTCGCAAAGAGGCTGGCATTGACGGAGGTGGGGTCTGGAATAGATTCAGAGATAGGAGCGATATCCTGTAGACTTATGGCTTTGGACATGTGGACAGAATTTGAGTACGACTTCAATTTTTTGGCGACAACGTAGTGAATCGCTGGCAAAGTTTGCTGTGCATCAGTCAAAATTACTGTGCATACAACTTGGTGATTCCTTGGGAGACAATATCGTTTGCGCTCAACTTTGGGGCTGACACTTTGGTGAGATCTGTGCTACCGCGAAGAACAAGTTGCGCAGTCACCACATATAACTTTTGTCCCGATCGGAAGGACTTTGATGTTTTACTGAATTGTCTCTAACCTGTGCATTGTCTTGCTGGATTGCTTGCTCTGGGGTTGGATTTCCGAAAGTGCTGGAAAAATTTTGTATTCTGGTGAATTCCGTCGGGGGGAGTGGGACCACTAACCTTAACATCCATACAGGTGGTTAGTGTCCTTCTGTTGACTCTTGTGCACCCGAAATTCCTTTACGTTCTAGCGGGCGGCTGTGAGCGGCTAGTTCGCCAATGTCTTGCTGGGTTCTGTTGCTAACCTGTGCATTGTCTTGCTAGATTGCCTGCTCTGGGGTTGCCTTTCCGAAAGTGCCGGAAAAATTTTGTATTCTGGTGAATTCCGTCAGGGGTGCAGGACCACTAACCTTAACATCCGTACAGGTGGTTAGTGTCCTTCTGTTGACTCTTGTGCACCCCCATTTCCTTTACGTTCTAGCGGACCCCTAAGAACGGCTAGTTCGCCGATGTCTTGCTGGATTCCATTGCTAACCTGTGCATTGTCTTGCTGGATTGCTTGCTCTGGGGTTGCCTTTCCGAAAGTGCCGGAAAAATTTTGTATTCTGGTGAATTCCGTCAGGGGTGCAGGACCACTAACCTTAACATCCGTACAGGTGGTTAGTGTCCTTCTGTTGACTCTGGTGCACCCCAATTTCCTTTACGTTCTAGCGGACCCCTAAGAACGGCTAGTTCGCCAACGTCTTGCTGGATTCCATTGCTAACCTGTGCATTGTCTTGCTGGATTGCTTGCTCTGGGGTTGCCTTTCCGAAAGTGCCGGCAAAATCTTGTATTCTGGTGAATTCCGTCAGGGGTGCGGGACCACCAACCTTAACATCCGGGCTTCATGTATTCACCAATCCTAACCCCTGTGCTCTCCCACCGGTCTGCTGTTTGCCCAAACGCAGTTGTGTGCATTGTTGAGCAATGTGCAGACGGCAAGACACTGTGGCTTTGTTAACACCATAAGACAGCACGGGTGGGGTACAGACTAATCGGGTAAGAAATGGTTGGATGTGATGCAAAGAATAAAAATGGGGATTAAAAAAGAGAAACTGAGTATTCGGCATGGGTGGATGGGAGGAATCGAACCTCCACCACCGCTTGAAGATATCTTGCCATTGTCGCCGCGCTGATCTGTTGCGGTGCACAACGTCCGAGTGTTGGTAATGGGTTGTGCAGTTGGAGTGTGGGGCATCTGGTGGCTAATAATTCTTGAATAAAAGTCAAATAAAAGTTCACTTAACACACGAAAAGTTGAAATGACATTCAGTTCGACAAAAAAAGTTGGAAGGACACAAGACGCGAGCCCGTGGGCCTGGGAGTGTGCTCTGAACTTGGGGCTTTGGGGTCCAACTCAACTAAGTATGGTGAGTTCATGATTGAGCTTCCCCCGATTACGGATCAGATGGTTGATCAATTTTTTACACGCGGAGCTGTCAAACGGCTCAAACGGCTCGCTCGATACTGGTCGGCATTGCTGATCGGTATCAGCCGGTGGTCGCAAGGGCCAATGGGGCGTGATTTTCTGTTGAGAGCCGTTGAGTTCGACTGGCTTCCATTGGCTTAGGCTCCGCCGCGCACCATTGGGGTCTACTGGCTTCCAGGGGAATCCATTAATTGATGTTCCTTTTTTTTTTGTTTCTTCTGCCGAAGAGCCTGTGTGTATTTATTCTGTTGAGCATGGGAGAGGGGTTTGCCCAGTTTCGTGCAGTGGGTCTGGGGACAAAAACAATGCACGTGTGAGAGGAATTCAATGGGAGGGCTAAAAAGGTAAACCTGCTTTCTCACTCATCAGACGGGAGGAATCGAACCCCTGTCACTGTGTGGGCTTATATCTGTATGGCCGCCTGCTATGTGGCTGCGGTGGTGCTCCTCGCACAACGTCCGAGTACTGGTGAGCTTCTTGACAGTCTGGCAAAGCACGCCTTGGAGATGAATGGCAGACGGATTGTTTGTTTGATTATAGTGGGCCGTATGTCGACCTCGGGAAGACAAATTTGAAGCGAATGGGGGAGCGGTATGACCGCAAGTTCAGC
Organism: Favolaschia claudopus; assembly: GCA_037176885.1. Classification (NCBI taxonomy): domain Eukaryota; kingdom Fungi; phylum Basidiomycota; class Agaricomycetes; order Agaricales; family Mycenaceae; genus Favolaschia; species Favolaschia claudopus. The sequence continues at coordinate 1,493,812 of JAWWNJ010000047.1, read as the reverse complement.
GCAACTTTGCAGGGCAAGAGTCGCCGGCTAAAGTGTCGGTAGAGGCGGTAAAGACTAGAAGGCGTAAAAAGAAGGTGCAGATTTTCAGGCCAGTCGGAAAGGAGGAGTCGAAGCTCTATCACCGTCTGGATATTGGTATCATGGGCGAAGTATTGGCCGGCGGTGGTGCTCTGCCAGAAGCCGGATTTCCCAGTAGAATAATCCGAGAAGCGGTTGGATGCAAGTAGTAAAAATGGGGATTAAAAACAGGAACCGAGTCTCAGGCAAGGGCGGACGGGAGGAATTGAACCTTCATCACCGTGAGTACTGGGTACTGATGGGCTTCTTGACAGTCTGTCAAAGGACGCCTTGGAGGTGTATGACAGAATAGTTGTTTGTTTGATTATAGTGGGCCGTATGTCGACCTCGGGAAGACAAATTTGAAGCGAATGGGGAAACGATATGACCGCAAAATCAGCGCAACTTTGCAGGGCAAGAGTCGCCGGCTAAAGTGTCGGTACAAGCGGTAATCACTAGAACGCGTAAAAAGAAGGTGCTGACTACCAGGCCATTCGGAAAGGAGGAGTCGAACCTCTATCACCGTCTGAATATTGGTATCATTGGCGAATTATTGGCCGGCGGTGGTGCTCCTAGCACAACTTCCGAGTGCTGGGTGCCTCGTGAAATTCAGTGAGAGTGCAGGATATAGAGAGGTTGCAGACAGGGTGGTGCGGGGAAAAACGGACATAAAGGAGAGGCAGAAACCAAGCTCCAACACTTTTTTGAAGGATGGGTTGCTCGTCTGTAGACAACATAATGAAGCAGGTCAGGAAGAATTGCAATTGGGGCGAGAAAGTGAGTGAAGCTGAATATAGGGTATTGGAAGGGAGGGGGCGGAGTTATGTTCAAAGATAGGAGGACAAGGGGGAGGGAAAGTCTGGGACCGAGTGTTTGCCACGTCTGAAGACCTGTTTTCATAGACGTGTAGGTTCGTTGGTAAGGTGGCTGTTTCCCGAACTAAAAAGGTAAACTGGATTGCACCTAGTCGGACGGGAGGAATCGAACCTCCATCACCAGTGAAGCTTATATTTTTTCTGTCTCCGCCCAGGTTTGCTGTGGTGGTACCCCAGCACCACGTCCGAGTAATTGTCAACAGTAAAAGCTAGGTACTGAACGCCGCTCAGCGAGACAGATAAACGTTCAATTAAAAACTCTGCACCGCGCAGTGGGTAGTCGCAAATGAAAGTCTTCCCAACATATTGCTCGGCCTTCTCCGAGCCAGCGCGAAGCGCAATGGAGAGAGCTACAGTACCCATCAGTGAACCCAGAAGCTGATTTCGACCATCATGGAAGATTCCAAGACATTCCCTGTGAAGCAGAATAATCTTGACAGGTATTTGGGCCTCAATGACTCACGCTAATGGCTTTCCGTGAAGATGTCTCCGGTCCAATTCTTCGGTTGAAGTTCCCGTCCTGTTCAATGTGAACTCGGAAGCATGCCAGTGAATGTTTTGAGTGACATCACCAAGCCCGGTTTTTCGACAGTTGAAAAAAATGGAGCAGTGGATTCCACCGGAAGCCGTGGGAGTACAATGACTCCCAGTGGACTTTGAGCCAATGGAAGCCAGTGGGACTCAACGGCTCCCAATGGAAGCCATTCACGCCTCGCTGAAGACCACTGGCTGATACCGATCAACAATGCCGACCAGTGCCGATGAGCCGTTTGACAGCTCCGCGTGTATTCATTTACTGAAATTTTCACAGGCGTGGTCGGATCATGCCGAATAGACCGGCATCAGCTGGACGGCCATGCCGATCAATTTTCGGATACCTACTCATGGTGAGTGGATCTGTGCCGGGTTCGGCATACTCAGATTGAGTGGGTGAAAACCTACTCAGACGTGGACCTACTGAGGCCGAGTAGGCAATTCTCGGCCTGAGTGGGTCCCTACTGAGGCCGAGTGGGTTTTCTTCCCACAGTGTTAAAATAGCGTCATGGGTAAGTGAATGGGAAAAGGAAGCTAGAACTGACAGTGAGAATAAATCCAAGCAATCGCGGGGTCCGAAGCCCCTAATTTTTTCCAGGATTTCCTTGACAGGGATTTGAGAGTACACGGCAATGATTAGATTAGATATATCAGCGGCCGTTATCAGCGGCCGTGACCCTCAACTGGGCAACTGGGGGTACTTACTGCAAGGGGTTCTTGAATCGAGGGCTTGTTTGTTTGTATCGATAAAATGACACAGTTCGGGAAGTCAAAGCAATCTTGCTTGCCGTAGTAAGCGTGAAGCTTCAAAAGTGTTAAGATACACGCTGTAAGGTACATTGCCTGGCGTGGAGAGACAGTGTTTCAGCGCGAAGTTTCGGTTCAGGGGGTTTACGGTGGGAGGACGAAAATGAGTAAAAATTTGAATGGATCTGAGGAGGAAGGCGGGAGAATACAGTACGAAGGATTTTGTTTTTGTTCGTCGGGATGAGGGAAGGAGGAGTAGAAAGAATACATTTTGCATTTGCTTTGTTCCTCTTTTGCACAACCTCCGGGTGTTGATGAGTGGGGCGAGTGCTGGTGCTGGCCGTCGCAGCCAGTGGTAGGACATATGGCGGGTAGATAGCGGACGGGTGGTGAGAGGGTGATAGAAAGATAAGGAAGACTTTCATCCCTTGTTAAATCCCTTTCCCATTACCGCCAATCATTCGCTGTCTAAGGACAAGAAAAACTCTTGTAGCTTGAGTTTCCGCAAGTCGGCGGCATGAGGTGATGCGAGACTGAGAGGAAAAACATCCTGCCATTTTTCAGCCAGGTTGGACGGGAGGAATCGAACCTCTACAAGCGTGCAAGCTTGTTTGCTGCGGTGATGCTCCTAGCACAACGTCTGGGTGCTGGTGAGGGTCCTGACACGGTGTGACCGTACGGTGGTGAGTAAATGATGGAAGGCATGGGGAGGGGAATAGAAATGTGCAGGAGGGACACAACATGGGACCCGGCCCTCGAAGGTGTATAGAATCCTTGTTTCGTGTAGAAATACTGTCTTCAGGTGGCGGATAAATAATGGGTGGAAATTAGGAAGCAATGGAGAATAAGGAAGAAGCACACCATGGAACCCAACACCCCTATGTTAGTGTGTAGGTGGTATTGCGACGAAAACGATGGACATATAGGGGTGAGTCAATGAGAGGGCAAAAAGGTGGATCCGGCGCTTTCTCACCCATCGAAGGGGAGGAATCGAACGCCTGTCACCGTTGGGGCTCAAGTCGGCATCATTAGCGAGTTATTGCAGGACAAAAAGATTGACTCGCTTTCTCACCCATCGGACGGGAGGAATCGAACCTGTGTCACCGTTTGAGCTTAGGTCGGTATCATTAACGAGCTATTTGGCTGCGGTGGTGCTCCCAGCACAACGTCCGAGTGCTGGTGGGTGTCCTGGCAGCCAGTGGTAGCACATGTTGCCGATAGGTAGTGGACGGGTGGTGAGGGGGGAAATGAGAGAGGCGCAACACCCTGGTGGGGGAGGGTTCGGTCGTAAATAGTAGGCCACCAATGACGGGGGTATGAAAGCAGCATAAAATTTCTAAAATGGCTGGCTTGTCAAACACGTTGATGGAATAGCAAAAAGAAAGAAGATACTACCGCTTTTCGACTCATGGGACGGGGGGAATCGAACCTCTCTCACCGTGTTGCCGTCGCATGCTATTTAGCCGCGGTGGTGCTCCCAGCACAACGTCCAAGTGCCCTAGTACTCGATGGTAGTGCATCGGGTGGATAGTTGGTGGAGGGAAGTGTGGGGGGAAGTGAATAGATGAAAGAAGGACATGGAGCCGGAGCTCCGATGTGGGAAGAGGTTGGCCCTACTGGTTATGTAGCGAATGTTGAGGCGAGGGAGGTGGATCTATGAACGGAAAGTCAATGAAATGGCCAAAAAGGTCAGATACTACAAAGTTAATCGGACGGGAGGAATCGAACCTCCGTCACCGTTCGAGGCGATCATTGTTCTGTCCCCATGTTTGCTGCGGGGGTGCCCCAGCACCACGTCCGACTCACTGTATAGAGTGGAAGCACCCCGAATGAGTACTAGTGAGCGGGGCGCGACTGGTGACTTATTGGGAGAGGTACCGAGCGGGTGCGGAGGGAATCACACACACAAAATGCGAGGGACGGGTACCCATGCATTTGTCAATGATTCCGCTAATGGGTTTGAAGACCTATAGAAGCAAAGCAAGGAAGGAAGTTTGGGCCAACCTGGTTCAACATGAGGTGAGGTTTACTTGGTTGAGTATGTACAGATTCGTTTGTAGAGGCGCGCGCGAGTCAAATCGGCATAGGTTCAGCCTTCAAAGTTGAACATGAGGTCAGTCAATAATTAGAGTAAGGCGTCGAAACCGAACGTACCTGATAGTCCAAAGGTGTATTTTCCGCGTTAGATTCAAAGTACACGGACAATTGGATGCTAGGCGGTCATGGGTACTGAAAAGAGTCAAGTCAGTGTCGAATAAAGTAGAAAAGTACAAAGAGTTAGACGCACCTGGGCTTTACCGGCTTGATTTCGGTGCCGCGTGAAAAGAGAAAGCCTACAGAAAGTGGAACGAAGTCTGATTGAGTTAAGTAGCGCACAGGTTACGAATGTCACCTCGGCCCAGGTCCGATTCAAGCTTAACTTCTATATCATGTTCAACTGAACGGACAACGCGAACGAGGTGGATCTATGAACGGAGAGTCAATGAAATGGCCAAAAAGGTCAGATAGTTGACAGCTAAGCGGACGGGAGGAATCGAACCTCCATCACCGTTTGAGGCGATGTTTTTTCTGTACCCATGTTTGCTGTGGTGGTGCCCCAGCACCACGTCCGACTCACTGTGAATAGTAAAAGCACCTTGAATGAGTGCATCCTTCGGTGGGAGTATATGCCAAAAGTGTGGGACTCACACTATTTTATGGGCTGCGGTCTTTCGCGCCGCCCAGAGCCGACGTTGAGCGGTAGGCTTCTCTTGCCCGGCTGCACCGTTCCATCGCCTGGGAATACTAACACCGTTGGGGTCAATAAGCGCGAGCCCCTGAACCTTGATATTGTCACGCTCTTGAGCCCTAAGGAACGCAGTGAGTGACCAAATAAAACAGTATTGAGAGGATTCATAGTTGAGAATCGCAAAGTCTATACCGATCTTGAAGAAATCACAACGGAGAAACCCAGGCTGTGGGAAAGCGGCGACGACCTGAACGAGTCTCCCGATCTGTCTCACCGAGGTCGAGCGAAAGTTGACGCGCTACGGCGTGCCCTTCGAACCGAGGTACTGGCTCGCAAGGATCAAAAAGGATTCTGGAATTTTGTGCGGAACGACACTGACCCTCGTACCAGAAAAGCCAAGGTTTCTTTGACCGAGCTTTCCGCTGTCTTTGAGCGGCTGGATTTTCCTGCCACAATGCCTGAGAGCTGCAACTCATATGGAGTCGCGTTCAACAGCCACATGGCAAGAGAATTGGCCACAGCTGTCGCCTTTAAATTTGATAGTGGTGTGCTGTATACTCGTGAAATCAGAGACCGCGAAAAGTAACTGGGGTGAGCTTACTTGTACTTTGATCCGCTTGAAGATGTTCGCGGAATGTGAAAGCACATCAAGGAAAAGGGTCTTGACACCGCCGTTACTCTTGGAGTCGAGACAACTGGTACAGTACTTTTGACGTACTTATTTGGCGGACGCAGCACGGGACAGTACTACCCGAGGTACTATCGAGGCATTCAAGCACCCTGGGGTGCCGAATAAAATTTCCGCTCAACTAACGCGGGCGTTGCAAAGTAGTGCTACCCGAGGTACTGTGGAGGTAAACCTACCGGTGGCCAAACAGAATTATCCCGTTCCGGGCACGTCCTCTTACTCTTTCGACGCAGTAGTTGGCTAGGCACTTCATATCAGTGTACGAGACTGGTTACACGCCCTCATATCGCGTCGTGTACGCTTACCTTGAGTTTGGGTGGCTTCTTTCCTGCTAAAGTCACGCGGCGGTAGCTTTCGAATTTGCTAAAAGGTGGGATCCTCAAATTGATGGAGTTAGGAAATTGCAGGGTCGCTGTTGGTCTACAACTGAGCGCGGTGTGAATGCGTTGCTGGAGATGCCGCCTTGTGCGTCGCCAAGGCGTTCCCTGGCGAGGTTAGGGGCTCCCGTTTGTCCCTCTGGTTACGGATGTCAAAATCAAGAGGATACTGTACAGTAAAGATGAAGGGGTTGGGGTGACAGTATCGTCTATGTGTGTGTCGGGATGGGGCAAGGGGGTGGGGTGGTTGGAGGAGAGAGGTGTCACGCGTGTGACGCGAGGGTGATATTGCTGATGTCAGCAACGTCGGGGGGCGGCCGAGGCGGGGTGGCTCATGCGGAAAAGAAGGGGATGTAGGGGACAAAATTGCGCATTCCCCGCGCCGGTGGCTAGCCGTTAAAATCATGTTATAAAGAAAGGGGAGAGGAAGCAAGTGATGTCAATTATGTGTAAGGGACGCATTGTGTGGACTTTTAGGCTACTTCTTGGGTCCAAAAACTGCGCGGCGATCGGCGACCAGCTCCTCGGGCTTCGAGAGCAATCCTGCCGCCCACGCGGCCCTAGCGCCCGGCGCTCCGTCAATTTCCGCCTTCTTCTTTGCACCTCCGGGTAGGGCGAGAAGGGACTTGGCTGTTCGGTAACCATACGCGGCCCAGCGGAACAGGGCGCCGGCGCAATATTGGGTCATGGAGTAGCGTGATTCGTTTTTCTGAATCGGGGTGTTGCCGTGGTCGAACGCGCCGGACAGGATTGCGGCGGAGGAACCGGAGGGCAGTTCCAGGAAGACCTTGAGCTGCCGGATGTAGAGGTGGCCGCCGAGCTGAGCGTCGAAGGGGCCGAACGCGGTGATGGGGCACACACCGTGAGGTAGGTTGTGGCTGTCGCGGTGCTCCGCCGTGAAAGATTGGGGACCGACGTTGAATGTCGCCGCCGTATACACGGAGTTCGAGAAGAGGTGGTTGAGTTCCGGCTGGTTGGCTTCGATCCCGAGGATGGTGTCGCGGTAGTACGCATAGAGTTTCGGGAAAAAACGAGCGAATCCACCTGGGAAACTTTGAGTGGAAGCGGACGATGAATTGAGATCGGGCGCAAGACTCACTGGATTGGAAGCCAGCGACGCGGCGAACGCTGTGGTTGTGGAAGAGATGGTGGAGCAGTTGGCGGTATTTTTTGGTGTGCCGGAGGTTTCCGGGTTTCTATGGATGGTGAAAGACGGCGGGAGAAGGAAGGGCTGGAACGAACCTTTTGCCCCGTGCCCATGGAGTATCCGTCGAACAAGACGTGGAAGTTCCCGCGGCGGTGGGATTTGTCCTTGGAGCGGAAGATCTCGCGCCTGACGCCCTCTTTGCGGAGCTGCTCAAGGAGTTGGGCAACTTCCAATATAACGAGCTTCCACTCTGGGCGGCGAGGACGGCCGAGGAGGACCGCGACTATGTACCCGTCGGCGTCCAGGAGGACCATGGGGTCGCTGACGGCGTGTGAGCAAATCAGCGAAGGGGGGGAGAGAGGTGGAAGACGTACATGCCATCCCAGTGGATCTGCTCGTGTCCGGCATCGAGGAGCTGCTGCTTGGTCCAGATGCGCGGAAAATGACCCGTGCGTGTGCGCTTCGACAAGCCCGTGAACGCGTTTGCGCACGCCTCGAGTTTGCGGAGTGTGAAAGCGGTCTGGCGGGGTGGCTGCTCGGTGAACGAGTGGGACGCGGATTCCGCTGGGGCACCGAAGGCATGGGCTTTCGCCTCAGCCTGGCGTTTGGCCTTCCGACGCGCGCTCTTCCCCGCCTTTTGGTGACGTTTTTTAGCGTTTGTTGGGTGTGCGGGGTCGGCGACGGCGGGCGGGGGTGGATGCGGATCGAGGGTGGTACTGGTTGAAGTGAGTGAGCGGAATGAGCGGGTAAAGGGTGACCGGGCTTACGACGAGGGCGAACACGGGCGAGAGTCCGGTGGTTCAGAGAGGGGCGAGGAGCGACCGGAGATCGGGAGCTCGGGGGCAGATGTGAAGCCGGGAAGGGGGCTGGGGGGGCGGGAGAGGGGTGTTTGGGGCCGGGAGCACACCTCTTCTAAGTCATCCCACTCCGGATCTCCGTCGTCCTCTCCAACTTCCTGCATGTCGTCGAACGCTTCGTACAGAGTAGTGGCTTCCGCGATGGCGGACTCGAAAATATGGGTGACGTGGCGGGCCGAGCGGAGCTGAACGACTTTGGGGGGGGAATGTGCCTCTTCTAGGAGTTTCTGTTCGATCCGGGCGAGACGGGTGGCGCTTCGGGTTTGAATGGGCATATCTAAAGCCAGGGAGTTAGGAGAAAATATTGACGGATGATGTGGCTCGGGAAAGCAAAGAAAAAGGGAGGAGAAGGTGGAGCATAGGGCGAAGTAGAGGCAAGCTTTGCGGTGGAGAGATCTGCGCCGACCCGCTTCCGTAGGGCCTACGGTCAGGCCCAGCAGAAGGGGTGGGGTTACAGATGTGTTCTCCGTAAAAGGAGAGGGGTTGGGGTGCTGCGCCGACGCGCCGACATTTACAAAGAGGCAGGCTGCGCCATTTACGCCAAAGGTCAACCTGAGCTGCTATTCCGGCTCCGTAGGGCCTCTGGTCAGGCCCAGCGGAGAGGAAGTAAACATTCAGGGGGGCCTTGGGAACCCAGCACACCGGTCTGTGTCGCATACGCGTCCGACGTGGCACGAGTGGCAAGCGCGCCCAGGGCATCAGCGAGGGCGGGTGGGGAGAGGGAAGGGACAAAAATGTACAGTATATGTATGGGAGAAGTAATGAGCAAGAACTTACCACTCAGAGAGGGGGTACAGAGCCGGGGGGAGAAGGTGGTGGTGGTGGCAGGAGAAGAAGATCAATGTGTTGATGTCACGTCACGTGTTTTTATGTGACTGATGGCGTCCTTGATCGCAATTGCTTACATACACATTTGCCGGGATGTAAAGGCGGTTTCGGTGATTTGTGTAGGGAGGAGAGAGGGAGGGGGGCATTGTGGAGACTCAAAATAGAGAGACTAAAATCAAGAGACGAGTCCCCCGAACTTGAAGTTGAGGGCACATTCGGAGACGGCAAGTGAATGTGTGAGTACAGAAGGAAAACAATACGATAGGGATACTCATGGGATACTGTGCTACCTTTCCGTTGAACTGAGTTAAATGGAAAGCAGTTGCGATAGTCAGAGATAAGTCCTGGATCCCCTGGGCAAAGAATTCAAATACCTGTCTCGGGGACTTGTCAAAATACGGCATCTTTCATCGGCGATTGAATCTAATACATCCCGTGTAAAGGATATAAGGAACATAAAGTTTAGGGCTCAGGGAAAGTTTGAGAGAAGCTCAATGTTTTGCATGGGGGGTGTCCGACGTAGAAACTCCAAGTATTGATATCGATTTCAAGGCTGGAGAAATGAAACCAAAAACTTATAATTTAAGAAAAGATGAAACTCGTAGTAGCTGGGGTGCAGAGCAGCTGCAGATGAGCGGCGACCACTGGGTCTCAATGTATGCTGCTGCTCCGAAGTTCATCCACATGTCAGCGGCAGATGTTGATGTTGCATTGAAGCTCAAGTTTCTCGGTTAATTTGGCGAGCCTTGAAGCGGGTCTCAATGCTCGGATTGTTGCGTTGTATGAACCGAATCCAAATCTTCAGGTATCTCCGAAGCTTTGCTTTCACCATACGTTGAACGTGAAATTTTGCAAATGGTTCACGCAGAATTGAAGCTCTCCGACTTATATTTAATTTAATTTCTGCCGAGCGATATTGTATCGAGATAAGTTTTTGTGGCCTGTGTTTATGATGGGGGACTCAACATTTTAGAATGTGTTTCTGATCATTGTAAACGCTGTGTATTTAATACGGTTTAGCGAGAATGTATTCGCCTTTGGAAACGTTAGCAACTCGGCGTAGCTTATTGGCTCATTGAGTTGAGGAAACACTGGTGTGAAAGCATGCCGGGGAATTCTTCGCAACCCTTGGACTGCCAGTGAGTAGAGTGATGCCGAAAAGGTTCGCCGTGCTCGGGTTGAGTAGGTCGAAGGCTGCTCAGGGGCTGGGTTACTCAGCGTGAGTATAGAATGCTCGGTCTCAGTGGGTCATATTTCGGGTGCCGAGGACACTGGTTTCGCGTGCTTGGGGTGGGTTCGTTTTCGCGCATAGAGTTCGCAGTGTGTATCGGGGTAGGCTAATATGGCAGGATAAGGCCAACCTTGGGAAGAGTGACGTGTGATGCGACTAAAACACTCTATGTTAGTGCCCACCGTCACTGATTTATGGTGCTTTGTGCTCGTGTCTACACTCTTGTCGAGTGCCCGGGCGCTAATTGGTAGTGCTTCTTCTGGGCACTAATGTCGGGGGCGCTTATCGCGAGTTCATTGTTGCATAAATTGTGTATATTCAACTACTACGACACAGGACAAGTTGAAATAACAATGAAACATGCACCAGCCAGTGCCCCCCCATGAGTCCGTAAAAAGTAACTTCTTGGAACTAACTTGTACGGAACTTGCCCGCTTCGGCAAGCGTGCCGCAAGTTAATTTAAGTTTTCCCACGGTCGCGTAAGTAGCTTTTAACTTGTATGGCTAAGTAAGTTATAGGTATGTGCTTCCCTGGGGGCCTCCCAGCTAATAGAGGCTCGGTTATAATAGTGATTTAGTGCATCATTTATTGAATTACTCATTCCCTGTGTCTCCTCCAGAGTCCGAATTTTCCCCAGATCCAGGTAATTTGGCTAGGCATGTACATAAGTACATTGCTACGATGAGCTACTGGTTTGTGGATGCTCTCAAGGAGCTTACGATCAGAACTTATTTGTGTAGGTATGTAGGTTGATTACCTACTGAATGACTGCTCCATCCCCGCCCCCAATTCGAAGCGTAACGTTTGATCCTGGTGCGGCGGGCGGATCAGAGCACTAAATTCCGAGCGCTTGAGAACCTTGCCAAATCCGCCATTGTGGAGCGACCGTGGAAGGGTCAAGCGGATGAGTAGTTCCAGGGGGATTGACGGACTTGCTGGCACTCACTTGAAAGAAGTATATCGACCTACCTGCATTGAGTAGATCGTTGCCGAAAGTACGTAGTCTGATATTGGCTCACTTATGAAGGGTAGTCGGCGTACAGCCAGGCCTAGGCGGGTACCCTTCTCATTTCCTGAGCCATTTGAGCGGGAAACTGTCATGTATGAGCAGGCCTTACAAGCGCAAGGTAAGCTTTAAAGAAGTGCGTTGAACATTGAGTGCTGAAGTGCCGTAGATTGCTGCTGTTCCGGCATTCTGGCACTACCTTGCCGATGCGGCACGAAATTACTCTCCGACACTAGTCGAACACTAATGTGAGTAAAAAGTGCCCATAAAAGCACTCATGCCCAGAGCACTGCATATGAGTGTAGAATTCCGAACATGAGTGCCCAACACTGTATATATGAGTGGTTTCACTTGTCAAAGTGCCTATTTCCACCCAGACACACACCACGACTAATTTCCCGCCGCCATGATGATGCGCCACTACTTAACCCTAGCGACTCCCACGCTTTTCCTTAGTCATACTTTCTTGAAGCTCCCTCCAGACCAGGGGGTATTCAATCTTAAAATTTTCCATACAACGTCGGAAAAGTGATTTAAGACCCTTCTGACCCCTCCCTGGCTACGTAATGATGATGTAAGCTTGCCTAATACAGTAATTTATTGACAGTTCTCTCACGATCTGAGGATTATTTAGCTCGAAAGTGCCTGGTTTGGGAATAATTTGCCGCGAAAAAGCCGTAGCAAAATGATCCCTTGGTTTCTTGCGTCTCTCTGGCAGAAAATTTCCTCCATCTGGCTTGGGTCGGGGAACTCGGCGGATGGTTAGTATTATGTAATCTATTACATTTTTTCGCTCTTTTTTTCTTGACCCTCCCAAACGTGTTTTTGAAGCATTCTGCAACTTTGTCCAAAAAGTGAAATAAGAGGTCCGGGACCCACCCTCCCTCCCAAGGCTGTGTCTCGGCTTTTGCCGGTGAACACCCCTTGCTCCAGACTCCAGTCTGGGCTAAGTACGGAACGTGCAACCAACGAGTCTACAAGGTAAGCAAAAGTTGTTCCTCGAAGGAGTTCAGGGGGAATAGCCGCGTTTAGATGGATTGTTTGGCTTTCCGTTGTGCTGATGTGCTTATAGTACTATTAGTTGTGGACGTAAGTACTGAGAATCCCTCGTCGGCTCCGACGTCGACGTCACAGCATGTCCAAAGGAGGGGTGTCACGCTTGTGACCATATCTTCTTCTTCTTTTCCCTCCAGCACCTCCCCAGCGCACCGACCCACCGTAGCCCTAGGAACTTCGAAGCATGAATAGTAGAGAGAGAACTTCCTTCTGTGAACAGTGCAAGAAGGAGGTTCCCGGTAGTGCCGACACGCATCAACGGTGCGAGCACCAGAACTCGTTCAGCACCGCCTACCCCGGCGAAGCCGTCAGGACGTTCCGCCGCAACGCGGATCTGAACTACTACTGCGAGCCCTGCCCCACTTTTAATACAAGAAATGCAAAATCAGCCACTGTGACGCGGTTTATCACCCTCAACTCACACGTACTGACACGTTCATTCAGAATCACATCCACACCTGCCGCGCACTCCCTCTCGAGACCGGCACTTCGTCCGGACGTACTTCTGCAGCCACCCCGCACCCCACTCCAACTTCCACCCGCGCCCCCCCGCCCCCACCTTCTCGGGTCCTCGCCCCTCCCAGACTACTGTCCGAGCTCGTGCCGATTCCCCCGGATTTCGAAGAATTCGACCACGCAGGGCACATCATTGAGCCGTGCACCGACACCGTCACCCACGTTGATGAGCTGCGGCTAGAAGCCTATGGCATCGTTGTCAATACGCGGTGGAAAATTGTGATCTGCATCTGCTGTGGCAAAGTTCTCACTCTCGGCGACCTCCGCCGTCACATCATCCGCCATTTCAAGGATCTAGATGTACCCCCCACCCTCGCAGACAGTATTGCAGAGCGCTTCGACTTCGACCCCGGTACCCTTCCGACAGCACCGACGCAGCAGACTTCTGCCATCTACGGCCTCCTGATCACTCCGCGCCCCCACCTCGTTTGCGCTCGTTGTGGCCACGGTTTCTCCACGCCGACCTCCTTCTCGCGACATGAGCACAAACCGAGTTGCCCGAGCGCGCCCGGCGATCCGGCCTCTTTCTATTTCTCGTACGTCCAGAGCTTCGGCTTGGACAACTCCGTCTTTGGGGTGGATACAACTCATCTTGCCCGCGCGACCGAAACCACTGGCGCAGAGGCGTTTTCCCTCTACTTGAAGTCGCCGCTCAATGTCACTCCGAATTTCCGCGAGCTGGAGACGACCCTGCCGCTGAACTCCCTCGATAAGGATATATTTTTCGATCACGAGGCATGGAACGAGCAGGTTGCCGGCCTCAGCGCCACCACAATCCAATCCGCCGTTGAGATCCCTCAGGACGACCCGTTATGGCAGGCCCTCACCCCGCACATCAAGGATTACTCGACCTATATCCGCGACTCGATTCGGCAATCCACGACCCAGCTCATGCGGGACATCGCGCGAGTAGGGACGTGAGTCGTGTCCGTCTCAACGTCTGTGAAAATGGCTAATTGACCCCATGCTAGTGCCCAATCCCGCTCAGAGCTTCGCGCGATCGGCGACGAATCCGTCGACAAGTACGGTCGCGAGTTACAGCGTCTGCTTTTTACCGTTATGGAGGCGGCTGAAGGGAGACGAACGGCGTATGCTTTCCCGCTGCAGCCGAACCAAAGAGATGCCCTCGCCGCCCTCCGCGCCGCGCTCACTGCCCCCGCTCAACACCCCGACTCCCTGCGCCGCGCACTCCACACGGCTAATTGGTCTCTTTTCTCACAGGAGAAAGCCCACGGCGCACAGTCCCACTTCGTGCTCCCCATCAACTGCTTCCTCGTAGCACGCTCGAAAGGCGAGTCCAACTGGAGGCGGGGCAGTGAGATCACCCAGGTTTGCGCACGGCTTGAGTGGCTGCACCGCGGGGTCGTCCTTTACCAGATGCGGAAGCTGATGGCGGATCAGCGCATGTCCACTAAAGAGTAAGTGGAACTGTGTCCCCGGCGCCTGGCCCATTACTGATTGATCGACGCAGCGCACACGACCAAGTGGCGCACCTTCTCTGCGGCCGGTCCGACACGGCATATGCCTACATCTACTCTTGTCACTCGCTTTTGAATTCCATCCTGGACGAATACAACGACTCTGAGGTTCAACTTGGTGATATAGAAGGCAGAAGCATCATATTTGACGGTGCCCGAATCGAACGAGCCGGTTTCAAAACCTTGGACGAACAGCTTCGCGCCGAATACGACCGCGTCCTCGCCTTGATCTTCCACAACCAAACCCCCCCTGCCGACGTCCTTCCTGCAATTGAGCTCGCCAAGCTGCTCGACAACCAACACAACAACGACGGCGGTTTCTGCTTTGCCGACATCCCCGGCAACAATTTGACGCGGCTCGCGACTGTGTACGCAGAGTGGCTTCTCTCTGACCCCGAACGCCGCTCCCTATATACTCGCACCTATAATGGCGAGCTGCATTGGCAGAGCGCACCGTGCGCAGACCTCCTCCGTCTCTTCGAGGACCTCCGAGAAGTCCAGGTCGTTTGGGCCATTGTATCTGCAGGCCCATCCATCCGGAGCACCGAGATTGCTCGACAGCTCTTACGCAACCTCAACACCGGCGCCATGCGCAACGTCCACTTTATATTCAACTGCTTCACTCTCGTCGGCCTTAACGAGAAAACCTCGGGTCTCCGCCTGCGCCGCCGCATGACCCCTCATGCTCCCACATACCGTGTTGCGACCGCGTTGGTCCACGAGATATGCGTCTTCCGCCCCTTTCAACGCCACCTAATTCAATACTTCTTTGGTGCCGCCGAGGGCCTGCGATACCACCTCTACATGTGGCCCGGGATCAAAAAGAATTTCGACGGCGGCCGGATTAGCTCTCTTCTCGGCGACGCCACAGAAAAAGCGCTCGGCAAGCGCCTCCAAATCCTCGACTACCGCAAGGTACTCACAGCCTTTTGCCGATATATCATCCCAAAGCCCGCCTGGGAGGACTTCCAAGATCATTTCTTCGACTCCCTTCAGCACCACTCTTCCGCGACATCGTATCGCAAGTATGGCGTTGACGCTTCCACCCTGGGGGGCTCCGATCCTCGAAAGATAGCAGGCTGCCTACAAGCGTGCATCTCGTGGCAGAATATTCTCGGCATTGAGGACGGGAACCCGTTAACGCTGACTCTCCCGGCGTCCTTCGCCACCGATACGCAGCTTGTACCCGCCTTTGTCCGTGCCAGCCAGGACGGCGATGATCACCCTGGAAACAATAGCGGCATCTCCGCCACGGATCTCCGAACCATCATGTCCTCCCTTCTCGACGAGAAGCTCGGGGCGCAGACCCGCCGGGACGACTTGAAGGAGGTACTAATCCCAGCGCTCGCTGACCTCGTAACGCAACTAGTACCCCGCCGGCCTCCAACACCCCCTTCCTCCGCTCTCCACCCACAGACCGCTCTCGTCGTTGCCCCTCGGCGCCTCCGCGACTGGAGAAAGTTCCTTCAAAATTCTGCCGCCAACTTCAGGTTCGCCCAGCAGGGCGAGCTCATCGAACTTCTCTCCGCAGGGTCCCGCCCCGTCATCGCCATTCTGCCGTGCGGCTTCGGCAAAACTTTGATCATCTTCTTTATGATCAAGATGTACGACGCGCTCCTCACCACCGTGATCATTCTGCCGCTCAGTGGCCTTCACATCGAGCTCGAAGAGAAGGCCAAACAACACGGGATCACCTGCATGCGCTGGACCCGTTCATCTAATTCTACGCATGGGGACTACCAACTCGTCTACGCTTCCCCGGAAGATATGGGGCGACCCGAATTTCAGACGTTCGTCCCGCTGCCTGGCCCATTGATCTTCATTTCCTGACTACACCTAGGTTCGCCGTAGGTCTCGCCGAACGCCGTCGCCTCGCCCGTATTGTCTTTGACGAGGCGCAGCACCTGGTTATGGATCTAGGTTTCCGCCCCTCCATGCTGAACTTCCTCAAGGCGTTGACCTTACCCGTCCATACCGCGTTCCTGAGCGGAACCTTTACGCCCAACATGGTGCGAGACTTGAAATCACTGACCAGTTTCACTGACGTCGATGTTCTTCGCCTTCCATCCTCTCGCCCCGAGATCGAGTACATTGTCTCGCTGCACGAGCCAACCGCGGACCATCCAAAACCCCACATGCACGCTCTCGTCGCGTACATCAACGGCCGAATCGCTAGAGACTACAGCGCTGAAGACCGCGCGATTGTCTACACCCGGTCGATCGATGACGCGAACGCCCTGGCGCAGATGTTCGGCACGACGGTGTTCACCTCCCAGACTCCGGAACACCAGCCGGAACTGCACGATCCCGCTGCGGCGCGCGTGGTGACCCGGGCCGAAATCCTTGCCGGTTGGAGGCGTGGGGACTGCAAAGTTCTCATTGGGACCTCGATCGTCGGCTGCGGGGTCGACGCCATAGTTCGCGACGTGGCTCATCTTGATGTCGGCCGTAACCCCATCGAGGATGCGCAGGAAGCGGGCCGAGGCGGCAGAGATGGCAAGCATTGCCGCGCCACTACGTTCGGCTTGACTAACCGCAGGGTCGAGCGCCCCGACCCCGAGAGAGACCAGTTCGGCGCCAATCTCATGGTCCCCTGGTTGTTCAGCGACTCTTGTCGCCGGCTGCTCTTTTCCCTGTTCTTGGATTGGGTTGGCACGACTTGTGCTAGTCTACCCGGCGCCCAATTGTGCGACGTGTGTGTGCGCCACCTGGACGACGAGCTGTCCGATACTCCAGCGCCAAACCCGCGGATCTCGAGCAGCGAGGACGTTGTAAAGTACCTTCGAACTGACGTACCCGACCAAGCTCGGGCCGCTGCAGTTGAGCGTGCAAGGGCAAATGCCAACGGTACTTTCGTCACCAATCCGCGAACGCATCAACTGACTTTGCCGTCACAGCATTTCCTTCTTCTCCTCCTGCCCAGCAAGCGGTGCCCGGCGGCTCAAACCCCCTGCGCCCAACGACCCCGTCCACACGCCGTCCGGTGTAAGTTGTAGCTCCCACGAATACACAGTGAAACTGATATTCTCGGACTCTAGGCACGAGCCTCAATCTCAGCCCAGCCCGCTTGCAGGGTACTCCCGTCGGCCCCAACGCCATCCTGAGCACCACAACCCGCCTCCACCGCCTCCTCAGTGGAATACACCGCCACAGCTGCAGTGGAACGCCACGCCGCAGCAATGGAATCCCCCCCCCTCCCAGTACACATTATGTTAATTTTAATATGCAATGCTGACTCACATTCTTGCAGCGCATCCCCGTACCCATTGCAACAGCCCTACGGATACCCTGTGCATCCTCCAGGGTATACTCTTCCTCAACAATACCCAACGCCATCCCCGTACTTCCACCACACCCCTCCTTACCCACCGCCGGCCACCTCCTATTACCCGTCGACACCATACCCCCCCCTTTACGCGCCCTATCACCCACCGCCCCCGTAAGAACTCTTCCCCTGCCCGAGACGAGCGCTGACTTGTTGATGTGTTAGCCCCGCTCTTCAACTTGGCCCTCCGTGAGAATATCCCTGCTCACACAACCCTTTTATGGTCTACTCAAACCTTTATCTAGCGCGCAACTACCACCTACCCCTGAACCCCCTCCCCCTCGACGCCAACAGCCACCGGCGAGGTACGAAATCTCCCCACTCTTTTTCCCTTCTTCTGAATCCCGCCGTCGCAGCTCGTCAACGGCTCGGGATCCCTTTGCTCCAGTGACAACGGGTGGGGGCCCGCCCGCTCCTCAGCGTGCTCGCGCCCCCCCGCCGACACTGGCCGTGGCCGTTAATCAGCAACGCCGCATCGACAGCAATGATGATTGGAAAACGCTCGGGAAGAAGATCAACGCCGCTCTGGATAACCTCGCCGGCTGCTGCATTGTATGTCGGTTGCTCAATCGGCCCTACGACCACGCCTGGGACGATTGCGGCGGCCAGGTCGCCAGTAGATTAGATGCACGATGGCAGGAGAGGCGCAAGGAGTGGCTCAAGCTCCCAAAAGGGTGGTGCTTCTACTGCCATCGCCCTCAAGTGACAAATGCCGACGGATTCCACCCCTACACGGAGGGATCCCCCCAGAACTGCCCCCACAGGTCGATCATCAAGGCGGCTGTGTACACCATCTTCAGGCACCCTACCCAGACGAACCCGCCGCTTCGCACGATCCCCGGTGTTCCCGCGACAGACGACCTCGAAGAGCTCATGCGCTGGGCTCTCCTAGCCCCACCCTCGCCGCCGCATCGCAGTGACCGGAACTTTTTGCGCGTCTTCGCTGCGATAGCCACAGCCCTTTCCTTGGCTTGAGCAATAGGCTATTCCACCCTCCGCTTAATGTTAGTGTCACCTCTGAGACGTTCTTGTAGCCTTGCTCCTCGTGCAATGAAATACTCACCGTTCCATCAAATGTGTACCGCTCAACTCGAACATGGAATTTGACCTCCCGAGCCTACCCCCGTGAAAAAGTCTGCATGAAGTTCCGGTGCATTCACTGATGGGGTTTCTGTCTTACGCCTTCGTTTCCCTAATGAATTGCGTGGCTAACTAGGTGACTATTGCCGGATCTTCTTCGTTTTAGCACCTGGTTCTGAGCGCCGCCCGCTACGTGCTGGATTGCCCGCTTGACCCCGTGCTCTGTGGGTCCGTCACCCCTACTACTCCTGGCGCGGGGAGAATAGAGCTTCACGACGTCAAACGGATTCGTCTGCTCGTACCTCGGCAGCAGGTTGCTCTCAGAAAAACGTGGGTGGTCGACTTGAAATACTGCAGCTGCGGGGACAATGCTTCCCAGGTCGTTGACTATAAACTTAGGTCTGGCAGCTTTCCTCAGTGTCGCGTCCTTACGCACCTGCCACAGAGAAATCCCAGTAATTGCGAGCTGGCGTCGCCACCTTCGTGAGGATCATTTCGCTGACAACAACCTGATATAACTGGTCAAACGCGTTGGTGAGCCGGTCGTGAGGACGCACCCTCAGGTCGTGCGCGTAGTGCCTAGCGCTCTTGGTCAGATCTGAGGCAAGTAAGGGCAGACCACCTACGTCACGATGAATTCTTCGTCATCGTCCCCTGCCGCAATCGCCCAGTGACAGTGCATCCCAGCGTCCCACACTGTTCCGCCATGTTGTTCTGCAAAGGGATGGCAATTGGGATTCCGAATCGGTGGGCGCGGCTCCTAACTCACTGAACAGGTCAACCCACCGCTCCGATACCTCCGTGCTGAAGTGCGCCACTAAATCGAAGGCGTTATCAGAAGCGCACTGCATCGTGATTGATCGTCGTACCCTTGCCCTCGAAAATCCCCTTCATGGTGCTTTCAAGGTCTCGCAAGCTAGTTCCCTTATATACGCCGCACAGCCGCGGTTCTCGGACGAATCCCGCTCTTCTTTCTTCCCCCATGCCCAGCGTTTAAAGTCCGACAAACCCACTCTGAATCCGGCCGCCACCTTTCTGTCCCCGACCACCATGTCCACGAATCTCACCGCCACGTTGTTTCTTCTCAGTTGATTCCGCGCCCAACACTGAACCTCTCTAGGACGATGCCGCCGCCGCTTGCCCTCATCATCATGGGCGCAGCCATCAACCATGTCCTGGAGCAAACACTCTCTTCAGCTTGCGTTGTTTGCCGTCTGCGTGGCTCCCCCGTTTGGGACCAGCACATTCGTGATGATTGCCAAGGATCGGTCGCCACGATCTTCGACACCCAGCATGTTGTCTGGAAGACCCGCGCGTTTGACCTCCCCACGGGATGGTGCTTCTTCTGCTATCGCCCGCAGGTATGTGCGGGATGGCGTTGCGCCCGCTCGTTCCTCCAATGACACTTCACCTAGGGCTACCAGGGGTTCCACGAAGCGACCCCAGTCTCTCCCCGTAACTGCCTTTACAAGGGCCACATCCAAGCGGCCCTTTACACCTTTTGGACCCGTGCTGAATGTATTGCACCCCCCTCATCGTGTCCCCTCATCCCAGCACATCTCCAGGGCCGAACGCTTACTGAGTTCTCAGAATGGGCACAGGGCGATGCGCACGGAATCAGCCACCACAAATTTAAGAAGTTCTTGGTGGTGTTTTACTGGCTGCTGAGGAGCGCTGGCTTTCTGAGTGCGGAGTATATTCTTTCTGATGAAATTCTGCAACAGTTCGTGTAGGCGTAGAGTACATCTTGGTAGTTCTTTTAACGTTAAACGAGTGCGGTACTTACTTTGTGGTCTGGTACACGACATTGCTGACCAAGCGGATCAAGTTGTTTGCTTAGTCAACATTTTCGCGCCCCAAAATGGGAAGACTGGCGCACAGTTAAAGATCTGGTCTCCAGCTGGGGTTAAGATATCAATTCCCTTTGCCTTCTCTGACTAATTGCCCCGATGAGGGGTTCAGAACCTCGCGCTATAAAGGAGCACGGGCCACTCGCTTCTCTTGCCCCACAATGTCGAACGACGCTATCCAGTTCGCCGCTGGTCTGCCCGTAGGCAGTCAGCGCCGTGCTATTGCGATTACCCGCCCTCCACTCCATCTGGCATACACCAACCTCCACGCTCTCTCCGTTCCATACCTCGCACTCATGCACAATCTCGCGCCGCTCCCCCCCACGTACGCCTCTCAATTTCCGACCCTGCGAGGAAGATACTCAGATTTTGTTTGTTAGGCTCGCAAATTCCTACGCGCATGAGCTCTCCAGGCTGATGTTCTCCGCAATGGAAGAGGAGTCCGGTCATCGAACTCCGGCTGTCTTCCACCTCACTGGACAGCAGGCGACCGCCCTGGCGGAGCTCCGTCCCCTCGTATCAATCTTACCGCTGAATTCAGCTGCTGCGTATCCTCTTTTCCATGCAGCGGCCGTGGCGCTTTTTGTTCGTTCGGACGACGCCGTGCTTTCTTCACGCATCGCGATGGAGGTGTATACCTTCCTCCGCCTCTCCACGAGCCCGACACCGTCTGACCGTGGCCATGTCGCCACTGCAATGGTATGGCTCGCGCAGCATATTCTATTGCTCGACGTTATGTGGGTGAATTCATAGCCCATTGTCTCCACATGCTCATCTCCGAATCCCCAGGACCGGTTGATGCTATCGCCGCAACTCTTCTCGCTGTACAGCGATTGTTTTTGTATCTTCCTTCAAACTAGGGAGACGGGTGTGGACGCCGTTGAGCCTAGGGAATTATCAGTCTGGGTTGTAGTAGTCGCGCTTCGTTGAAGGGTGTTATGGTGCCAAGATATTCAGACTGTTTGGCAAGTGAGTGTTTGGAATGAGACAGCGGATTGACTGTCGGTGGTGCCGTGGGGTCTATTACGCGTCCATTAGCAAAAACGTTTGATGCTTAACAGAGATAGAGGATCTCTTGAGGGCGGGAGAAAGGGTGGAGGTGCAGGAGGCACTGCGGATAGACGCGGTGGCAGCGACAAGTCGAGTCGTGCTCGTCTACGCGTCGGCGGCGGCAGAATAGGAGCAAGAACAACGCATTTGAGAGAAGCAGACGCAGCGTTGAATGGCGACGGTTGGACGAGTGGAAGGCAGGCCGCGACATGGATGGTGGCCAGTAAGGAAGGTGTGATGCTGGCGTGACCACGTGCCATGCAAATAGGGCCAAATAGCTACGACGTTAACCCCCTAATTCTTTCCAGGATTTTCCCGACAAATAATTAAGAGTACACACATTGATGAAATATATCAGCAACTTTGATCTTCGACTCGGAGAGCGTACTGCAAAGGATTAATAATTTGAAGGTTTCTTTGTACATATGTATTTTTCTCCTGAGTACCTATTCGTGCAGTGCAGGTGTATGGCACGTCATCGTTGTTTACGATTAACATCACCCGGTTTTTTTAAAATAGTACGCGTTCGGAGAAATATTACCTACCTTGAATGAACAGTGTTTTTGCCAAAAGATTCGATTCAGAATTGATTCTGGGAGGAAAGAAGGAGTGAATTGAAATCGGACCAACGAAAAAGGCCGAATATGTATGTATATATATATATATACCAGTTTCAATGCAGCACACCATTGATTCCTCGGTGCCTCTTGTTCCAACAGCCACGACCATTTTCCGCCTTCGAGACCCGCAACCACGCTCCTGGCTGTCGGACTTAGTGCTCACTGGGTTTCACAGTCTAAGCGAATTAAACAACAATCGTAAGCTCTTTGTTTTTGACGACGATGAGACGGGGTGACTTACCTATCGAAGCAGATCAGCTCCGAACTCTACCTAAATCGCATGAGGGGTGATTCAAAAAGGAGAGAGAGGGAAGCGCGGGAGGGGCGGTTAATGTGTGTTTGTGCGTTGGCAGAGGGAGGGGGGTGGAACGGAGATGAGTGGCGGGGATAGTTCACAGCGGACCCGTAAGGAGCCTAGGTTGATGTAATCAACTGTGTTTTGAATGGAGTACTGTTGTGTGGATCAGCGGTAAATAAAGCAGAGTCCACGCACGAAATGAATCTAACCGAAAGAAAAAAATGAAAGGGAAAGAAAAGAAAGCTTGAAGTAATAAATAGTTGGGTTCTTGAAGCGGGATGGAGTTGTATTGAAGCGCATGCAGAGTTGTGTGGGGAAAACATCGGCGGTGGGGATTTCGTGCGCTGAGTTATGAGCTCAAGTAAGCCGTAGCAGAAAAAGGACGGAAGAAATGACCCACCCAAAGAGAATGACTTACCCAGCCGTAGAACACCACCTCCCTTGCTTTCGACGCAAGCCAGATTTTGAAAATTTGAAATCGCCTGTCTGCGCAGCACTTACAGTTCAGTATGAGTATGACGGAAACGGCAGTGAACGAGACGAGACAAGACGAACGAACTCACGGGAATGAAAGGTTCGAGTTATTAAATCGTTGGGTCTGAAAGTAACGAATCAGAGATCGAACTTGACCACTGATCGGATCTACCAGAAAGAAATGGAATTAAAGTAGCCAACGCACCTCTCAGCTTTGATCTAGCTATTGAAGCTGACACGGAGAGCTCTATCTGATATCAATATGATTGGAAACGGTTGGATCTGAAGGAACGAAACGAAGAGAAAAGTGCATGTTGACGCTTACTTGAATTCAACTTGCATCTCGAACGACTCACAGCAGCACCACGTCGCGTTCACCTAACAGAATAAGTTTGCAGAAGCATGTGAGCGAACGTGTTACCGAGGGATAGACGAATGCTTATCTTAAATCGAAGGTAAAGACTAAAAAGTAAAGGTCAAATGCTCATCTGAGCATTGGCAGTCTGTAGCCTAACATAAACAAACCAGCGCGTTGGGGGAAAGCGTCTGAAAGTACCGGTGAGTATCGATGGAATTCAAAGTGCTGCGTTTGCGTGTGTAGATTGAGTGGATTGTCGGCGGTTTCGGGAAGCGTCGACTGTGACCGATGAGAGCGGAAAGTGGAAAAATGGGGGACACGCCGGCATAGGGATGGAGGAAAAAAAGTCAGAATAAAAAGGAAGACAATGGCTGAGAGGAATGAGGTGAAGGACCATATTATACTAGTCAAGATTTTAAGTACTCACAATGTACCCTCGACGCGTTAGCAGGAGAAAGGTCGAAATTAAGCCGAGGGTTAGATTGAAAATAGATGAACCCGGGAAGGGTGCAACACATTGGGTGAAATCTGCCCGGGATTCGCGCGCAACTCGCAGGGAAACCGGAGGATGCACAGGGCACTGTAACATTCACCTGTGTCGCATCATAGAAGAAAGAAAAGAATTACTTTGGTTCATAGCATTATTCTATACAAATTCAATACGAGTGGAGAACAGTAGGAATTACCCCAATAACGCACCCCAGGAGGCAAGGATTTCAATCCTACTCGCCGTGGCAAAGTAAATCGAGGGTTGGGAGTCGGGAGAAATCAGAACACCTGCGAATGCAAACGATGAAATTGAAGCAGACCGCCGTTGTCACCTGAATATACGTTGTAGAGACGGCGGGGTAACTCGAACGGTGTCAGCGAATACTGATGCAAGGGATTAAAGGGAGAATGTGAGGGGAGTCGGGAAGGAGGGCAGAAGTGTATTGGGAACGAGAAAAGAAGAGGGATGTCAAAACGCACCCTGGTTTTCTATTGTTACACAACAACCCAGGGATTGGCGCAGGAGAAGAGTGTTTGAGTCGAGGTGGAGACGGGGACGGGGACGGGGATGCGAGTTGCGAAGGAGCCGCGGAGTGCCACCTCCCTTGCGTTCAACGCGAGCCAAAATCTACCAATTTGAATCGGAAGTCTGCGCAGCAGGCAAAGTTTAGTATGAGCATGACGCAGGCGACAGACAGTTCACTAAACGAGACGAGAGGAACCAGCTCACCGGAATGAAACGTTTGAGCCAATGAATAGTTGGATCTGAAGTAACGAGTGAGAAGTTGAGCTCGACCACTGAACGGATTTACGAGTCAACAAATGGACTCGGAGAACGAAATGAAAATAAAGTTGTGAGCGTAACTGTCAGCTTTCGAGTAGAATTCTATCTGATATGAGAACAGCCGAGCGTAAGTTGACGCTACACGACGTTGGCAAAATCTAGGGAATGAGGATGTCAGGTTAGGTTGAACGGATAGGGGGTAAAGAAGTGGGATGAATAAGCGACCCACCCGAAGCCACGCCTCACTCAACATGCGAGCGTTGGGTGTTTGGCCAGGCGCACTGAGCAGATGGCGGTCAAGGGGACGCTCGGGCGCGAAAAGGAGACGAAGAGGAATACGTGTGAGCGTACCGTTCAACCTTCAAGCAGGTAAGCCCTGGGGCCAAAACCCGTTCAAGCTATCAGATTGAAATGAAAAGACTTGTTCAAATTCGGTGAACATTCTTGAAGATACGTTGAGTGAGGAGAAGTTGCGGAGTTTTCTTCTCTCTCTGAAGTAATTTCCCTACGCCGACCTTGTGAACTCAGCGGAACTCAGCGCGACCGAAGTTGTGTGATTTAGACGAACCGTCGGGGCATATTTCCTGGCAGCCGCGAGATACTCTGATGGATAAGGAAATGAAGAGGCAAGAGAAATCTGCGACGCACCACACCAAGTACACGGTGCCCCTTTCTTGTCACATTTCAGCTTCAATCTACCAGATCCCTCCATCAGTCATTGCTCTCGCTCGGTTCCAAGGTCCGACTAACTTGCCTGATACATTGCGCGCACGAATTCTAAAGGAAAGCGTCAGAGTTCCCTAAAAACTCTCGACATCGTGAAAAGTCTTTAAGTGCGCAGATCGCGAAAACTTACTCAGAAGGGTGGACGTCGGCGTCGCGGCGCCGTTGGCGAGACGTCGTGGAGGGTGTTGCCCTTGCTAGCGTCGGCGACGACGCGGCGGTACTCAGCAGACCGACGGACGTGGTGGTCGCAAGGTGGTCGGTGGTAGTGAGCAGCTGAGCTGGGAGGAGTGATTCGGGTCGTCAAAACGAGTGGTCGGTTGAACGCGATAACGCGCGGCGGAAGGCGCTGGTGGGGCGATCGTTGACGGTGGTGGTAGAAGACAAGAGGTTTGATGACGGCAGTGATTGAGCATCGGGAGATCATCGGCTTTTCGGGAAATGCCGAAGATCGAGCGAAGTCGAAGGCGGGTGGGGTGGCGGGATGGAGAGAGTAGGGAAGCGGCGGGAGATGCGGATTAGGGTTGATGGTGGTCCAAGTGGGAGATGAGGGTGGTTTGTGGCTTGTATGTAGCTTGATTGCATTGTCGGAGATTTTTTATGAATTTGACACCACCAAGACACCACGGTGGATAGTATCTGGTGAATATGCCAATCTGCGAAGGAGATCAGTAAATGTAGAGAAGGTGAGCGGGGACATGGGGATGAGGTGAGCTTAGCTGCGTCGGTGCGAGCGGAAGATCGTAACAATTAAAGACAAATCTAATTCTTTTCCGGGACCTGCGATAAGCGGTGGGACGAGTGAGATCATATTCTGCCCGGGTTTTGTGTTCAACTCTCGGGGGAACTGGAGGGTTGTAACGTTCAAGCGAGGGAGCAGAGGCGACCATTACCCTCGAGACTTGACACTTTAATCCACACGTTGATTCCCCGTGTCGAGTCACAGAAGAAAGAAGACTTTGATTGGAAGAAGTATTCTATGCAGGTACAGTATGAGCGGAATACAACAGAAATTACCGCGGTAAGGGGAGGAATTTTCATGCCATGGTGAAAGCCGGACCATAGTGAAACGGAAGCGACGTGGGAGTGTAAAGAGGAGAGGAAGGCAGGGGGGTGGAAACCGAAGATCAATGACGCACCGATTACCATGCTCTCTCCGTCAAACCCACTGTTTCCTCGAGCAAAACGCCAGTGTCGGTTAGCAATTCTGTCAACGGGTTAGATTGTGCCGGAAGATGCGGAGAATCGAGGAATTACACTGGTTGGTAGAGCGCGTGGACAAAAAAGCATGTTAGTTTGTGGGTTGGTAGGGATGAAAGCACGCAACGCATTTCGAATGAGGGAAGAATAAATAGCCAATAAATAAGTAGGGAGCGAGTTAAAGAGGCGACGAGATAGATGAATCGTCTTCATCAAGTGTACTGTGTCGTCAAATCGTGTCGTTTTTTGCGAGCGAGAGCCGGGGGGGGTGAGAGTTGAAGGGTCGGGGCAGACTCAGTGGCAAGTGGAGTCGTGTTTCTCGACGAAGACAACGACGGCCGCGGCGAGCATAAGGTTGTAGGAGCTACATATTCAACAATGGCGTGAGTGGAGGGAGAAGCAGAGCCGCGGGTGCCGGACGACGGTGGGCGCGCGTCGACGTGGACGGCGGTGGGAGGAGAGAGTGTGACATGCGTGACGGCAACGTGGTCGGGTTGCTGGGTCAGCGGTTTTGGGCGGCGGCGATGGACAAGGCGATGGACAAGGCGATGGACGCGCTGGGGGGAGGGGAGGAACTGGAAATGGCGAGGGATGTAAATACAGGTATTTTACGTTCAGAAGAAACCGGCATCTGGCGACGAAAAAGTCGAACCGTAGCCGTCGAACGTTGAACTCTTCAAACTTCGAGTTAAGTAGATTCGTTTCATAGCAAGCCGTTCTGGTTTGCTGATTGAAAGTCTGGCAGCTAAAGTCGGATATAATAGTAGGGGTAAACCCCTGACGCCTCCGGGGGACTCCCTGGTCAAATGCGCACTGAAAAAGACGTGTTTTATTTCTTTGCTTACATCAGCGGGTCGCATCAACACTGTGTGATCAGATCCTCAGCTCGAATTCAGTGGGGTCCCGCCGTGCGGGTTTCGAGAAACATTGATCACTAGGTGTTTGCTTCTCAGTCCATTTCGACTCAGTACGCTGTTTATTGTTTATTGATTTACCAACGGAAGAACCCTGCACCGTTCCACTATCGGAATGAAAACGAAATTCATTTCATTCAATCCGACTATCGACTTACAACGTAGCTGTCCAATCTACTGTCTTTCGACTTCGTATCCCCGCCGCCCGCCTCTGCTGTTCCAAGTTCCTTCCATCGCGACTGCGCCGACGAACGGGCCCGATGTCACCCTCAAAGCCCGGAAATTGAGGGCGCGTGCGGGTCGTAGGGTCGTCTGTGCAGATAAACGAAGGGGAATTCAGTTTATTGCGTTTGGAGCGCAACGCCAAAAAATTGCCTTGAATTTATTTTGATTTGAAGCGCAAATTTCGAGCGAATTGGCAGTAATCGTCGCGGCGTCGACAGCGTTGACGGAGGTGTGAAGAAGAAACGAGGGCGGCGGCCACGCGTGAAGCGTAAATGGGTATGAGGGTGCGGTTCTAAGATAAAAGACAGCATTAGCAGAGAGGCTACAGAAGTGGCGGAAACGCACGCACCGCGTCGATTAGTGTGAGTGGGGGGGGGGGGAAGTGAGGAGAGTTCGACGATGGGGTTCAACGCAAGCAGCGCGTTCGAGGCGTATCGGCATAGGCCACGGTATGTGAATACCGGGTTGGACAGTGTCAGCGGGGACTGGAGGCAAGGCCGCAGCGGGGAGAGTGCAAGACGAAGGGGAATTTGAGTGAGGCATTGGATGGAGATGGGGAACGCGTCGGCTTACCACGATGCGCGCATACAGCGACAGAGGGGGCGCCGACAGCAGTGCCGCTTGCCGGGCGATTTCCACGTCGGCGGCGGCGTCAAGTGAAGGGTGGGTGGAGAAAGCTGTCGTGGGCATGGCGTTAAAGCAAATGGGTGGTGGGTGATGGGGGTCGGGTAGTCAGGGGGTGATGTTGGTGAAGGTTTTGAGACGGAGAGATGGGTGAACACAGACAGTGTTTCACCAGTCGAATGTCGGCAGGCGGGGAGATAGGGTTGGCGTCGAGGGCGGAGGGTTGCAGTGGGGAGAGGATCGGCGGCGGCGGACTTTTGAGGAAGGGCGGGTTTGGAAGGCGAGTCAGTTGAGCGGAAAGAAAAAGATTATTATATATACGCACCAGAGACGGCTTCGCGTCGCGGAACATGGCGGAGGCAAGCCGGCGGATAGGCGAACGAGATGCGAGGGGAGGAGATGCGGTGGGCGGACGCATTGGACAAACGTAGGGCGGACGAGCGCGCGAGACGGGTGGGCGGCGCGCGAGAACGGCGGTAGGAGACAGCGAGATCAGTGTAGATTGATTACCGGAGGTGCGAAGGAATGAGAAAGGGTGGAAGAACGAGGGCGAATACGTGGAAAGAAGGGTAGCGATGGGAGAAGGCCAGGAGGGGGAGGATTACGAGAATAAAAGGTATGTACACGCACCGTACGTTGTCTATTCCTTCGCGAAAACCCAAGCTCTAGCGCAGATAATTTTGATGATCTTGAATGCGGGGATACGAAGCTTGAAGCAGAGGTGCGACGAAAGAGCGACGACGTCGTCGTTGGAGGGAGGAGCAAGCGAGGGAGGCGTTGGAGCTCGAATCACTAGAGATATGACTAGACTTGGCAATGGAGGAGGAGGGGATGGTAGAGGATCACTAACGGGAATAGTGGAAGGTGGATTGGCGGGTTTTACGAGAAGGGAGGGAGAGAACGCGGTGGAGGCGAGGGGGGCCGAGGTTGCTGGCATTAGAGGAAGCAGGATGGGCGGCGGGGTTAGCGGCGGCAAAGAGGGGAGTGGCGGGCAGCGAGGGCACGTCAAGGAACGGAGGGCGGGCGGCGGTGGTGGACCGAGTCGCGGGTGGTGGTGGTGCTGGAAGAGGTGGAAGAGGAGAGCGGAGTTGCCAGCGGTTGATGGTCGGACGTCGTCGGACGGCTCGACGAAAGGCCGAATTGAGCCGAACGGTGGCGGCGTCGCGAGTGTAAAGGGGAGGGACGGGAAGGGACGGGACGGCACGGGAGAGAGGCGGCGTGGACGTGGACGGTGGTGGGAGCAAGGTGGGAGGAAGGGAGGGATGCGTGACGTCAGTGAGGAACCCGTTCTGAGTCAGCAAAAGTCTGACGGCGGCGGAGCGGGGGAGCGGCGATGGAGGCGGTGCAGGGCGTGGGAGGGCGTGGTTTTGGGGGGGAGAGAAGAAAAAGGCGGGGATGCCGCCCGAAAGAGGACGACATTTATGGGAAAACGGCGACATTGGCCAGGATGACGACGACGTCCTGGGCAAATGTCGTCGAGATCGAGGCCAAATGTCGTGATAGGGGGCGGGACATGCGGGATTTCGCCGACATGTGTAGAAAGGGGGTGGTTGTTGCCTAAATTGGCAAGTGCGGGGTGGCGGGCGACATCGGTTTGTATGTTGTCCAAACAAACGGAAAGTTCCGGCGGTCTCGACGTGGTGTCGACGCGGTGTGACCGGCGTGACACGGGGTTTGAGAAATGCGGGGTTGGGAGCAGGTATTCATTATCTCTACGACAAGTGTACGAACAAATACGATTTTGGTATGGTTCAGGAGCTGTGATGCGGGGCTTGAAGACTATGTATTTAGTTTTTCCATTTTGGGGGTGTAGGAAGTGGGGGACGTCAATGTCGTGAGATTTTTCAAAACCAATAGCTACAGGTTGGGTGAGTTGTATTGGAACCGATTCTGGATGTGAAAGGTTGAAATTTTGGGAAAGTGGCCTTACATATGTTGTGTATGAATGGTATTACCATTTTTGGGCGGGGCTGAAGTTGGGGACCAGGTGTCGTGAGGGCGATTCCGGGAGCAAAAATGTGACAGCGGGAGAATGTCGTGGAAAGTTGTTCTTTGCCATTTTTGGAATTGCCTTATATGGTAGTGGTTTCGGCACTTAGGGTGGTGCGGGGGATGAAGGGGGATAAGGTTTTGAAGAGATTTTGATTTTATGTGTAGGGGGCGTGGTGTGGTGAATAAAGAGGCCAGCCTCTCATGGCGGAGGCGGAATATCTACTAGGATTGCTTGGTCCACGGTTTCCTTTCCGAACCTGCTGAAAAAAATTTATATTCTGGTGAATTCCGTCGGGGGAGTGGGACCACTAACCTTAACGTATGTGCTGGGGAGTTGTCCCAAACCTTAACGTCCGTGCTTTGGTATTGCCTTGTGTATTCCGTATGGCTTCGAACGCAGTGTTTGACCAAGTCGGGAATGTCAGGTGACCTGCGACTCAATCGCTGATGACACAATCTTATAGTCCTCCTCGAACGCTTCAATTCGAGCCTATACCCAAGGCAATCGGTGCTTAATTGACTGTCGTACCTAGCTTTCGGTCCAAGCTGTACGATTTCCATTCAAGTCAATATAGCACCTCAACGAGACCCGTTCGGGTGTTCGCGGTGACACTGGGCTGACTTGTAGGCTATTTGGCACCCTTTTGGTCTCCACTATTTTTCCTGGTTTCTTACAAGGCCTCAGAGTCGGCTATTTTAATTGCATTTCTTATAAGCCTTGGCTCTGGCTTATAATTTTTTTGGGCAGTGAGTCGCATTTCTTATAAGGCCTGGCTGGTGACTATAAGAGTCGGGTTGTTTTGTTGTTGTTCCTTTCAGTCAGTGGTGAGTGCTTATGATTATTTTGAGTCAAGCAGACAATTGCGGTATGTTGATTCGATTGGGCTGGATTCCAGTCCTTGGGGTGAATTCCGGTGGTTTCAGGGGGTGAATCACAATCTTGGGCTGAATTCCCTCCCACGGTGTCAACCTTGGGCTGAATTCCGCTGTTTCAGGACCCTCTTTCACGGAATCCGTCGACGGATTCCCGGGGAAGATAGCTAGTGTTTGACCAAGTCGTAAATGTCAGGTGACCTGCGACTCAATCGCTGATGACATAACCTTATAGTCCTCGTCAAACGCTTCCATTCGGGCCTATACCCAAGGCAATCGGTGCCCAATTCACTGTCGTACCAAGCTTTCGGTCCAAGCTGTACGATTTCCATTCAAGTCAATATAGCAAGTCAACGAGACCTGTTCGGGTGTTTGCGGTGCCACTAGGCTGATTTGTAGGCTATTTGGCACCCTTTTGGTCTCCACTATTTTTCCTGGTTTCTTACAAGGCCTCAGAGTCGGCTATTTTAATTGTATTTCTTATAAGCCTTGGCTGTGGCTTATAATTTTTTTTGGCAGTGAGTCGCAATTCTTATAAGGCCTGGCTGGTGACTATAAGATTCTCTTGTCCTTTTTGATTGTTCATGGGGTGCTGTGTTCCACTGTATTCATTGTGTGTTTGTTTCTACTGCTAGGATTCTGGGAGAGTTTCGTGTTGCTCCCTATTCCAGCTGTTGCCCCGAATTCCCTGGATTTGGGAGGCATTTTTTCGGAGTTGCCCCCTATTCCCTCCCACGCTGTCGTTGTTGCCCCGAATTCCCCTCGTTTTGGGACCCTTGGGAGGGAATTGGGTGCCCAATTCCCGGGGAAGATAGCAAGGGCAGATCTCACTGTGCTGTGGATTCCAGTGTGAGCTATGGATTCCGGCAATCTGAGGTTGAGTTTCACCCTGGTGCACTGATGAGCTGTGGATTCTTCCCACGACGCTATGGATTCCTCCCGCGGAGCTGTGGATTCCGGTGGTTTGAGGGACCTGTTGCACGGAATTGAGCTCTCAATTCTCGGGTAAGATAGCTAGAAGCAGGGATGTCACGTATGTGACGGCGTTACTTCTCTCCATCAAACGGATCGTAACTGGTCGAAACATCGAAAATTGAGTTTCCGCAACATGCTCCTCAAAGCTTCATGAATCATAGCTTTTTTGCTGAGCTTATAGTGTCCTTATATACAGATCTGAAGGTTCAAACAGCAAAATTGATTTTTCCTTCGAGGTGATTTCACTCAAACAACTGAAGGTGTGAGTTCATGGCTTGACAATTTCTGTATGTATCCGAAGCACTCAGGTTAGTGGGATAGCACTTATACACTTAGAATGAATGCCTCAGTGCGTTTTCTGAGTGGAAATTTGCACTGCAGCTGCTGAACTGGCTGGTGTGACAAGTGAATTCATTGCCTTATATCTCGTCTCAGCATCCATATTCCCATCTCATAATTCAAATTCGAAGTCACTTACATTACGGTCTTCATATGTCAGAAAGCTAAAGCTTTACGATGTGTTTGAAAAGAATCCATTTTTTACCCTGTTTCGCGACTTTCGGGGCCAGGCGGATGTTAAACGTACCGAATGTGAATCAGAACTCGAAGGGAGTAATGTGAGAGTCCGAATCTATCAACTGACCTGGGGTCTTGTGGTAATCTGGACGGAAATGCGCAAACGGGACCGAAATCGGCGGCTTGTGTAACAAGGTTTTGCACTGTAATGTGAGAAATGAGTTGTTCAAGCGGAATCTCAAATGTATTGCGGGACTCACACTTGCTCCCGTGCCATAGTTTCGACAAATGTTGCTTATAGATGCCTCCTCTATGTGCCACGATTTTTGGGGACTTTTCTGAAGCTGTCTTGGGAACACAATTCACTGAATGCGAGTGTTTCGACCAGTTAGCGGATGTTTCGGCCGGTTAGCGACGGAATCTGGCCTATAAAATATTTATCTCTGCACAGAACCCTATGAACCCGGAATGCAATGTGCTTCCATATATACTACATAAAATGGGAGGCAGTAGCAATGATTCTAACCTGGAGTGTAGTCTCGAGCTTCAAAGTTTTGTGGATATTGGAACGTTCGGAGCGAAGGTCCGATATCACCGACCAACGAAATTGAGTGCCTGAGAGACGATAATGGCCTAAGCTGGAGAGCGGTGACTGGAACGATGACTGTATGAAGCGTCGACTACTTGTTAGATCAAACACAGAATTCATTGAGGCGCTGGAGGGCAGGGATTCGGGTAGGGAGCGAGCACCGAGAATCCAAACAGCAACAGCGGCTCTAGAGGCGTTTGGAGGAAGCCAAATTGCCGTCAAGAATACTGTCTGTGCGGTGACCTTGTCTCTAGGTCTTTACTCCCAACAGAATGGCGGAAAATGGAGGCAAGCAAAAGGAGAGTGAGGTTTTGATGTGATCATAATACGTGTGAACAAATGACAGCATTCATCAAACGATCAATCCCATCAGCCATCCCGCCCACCAAATCCGTGCACAAATCCTGCTACTCCCCCGTCCACCGCTCGTCGTAGAGCTTATATTAACAAGAAAGCGCTGGTAAGTAGCACTTGACATCCCTACTGCTTAGACTGACCCCATTTTCCCGCTATATTACGGTCCAGAAATGGCCGCAGCCGAACCCCATTTTGGCGGGGTGCGGGGGGAGGCGCACAACACAGCCACGCGCCAACGACGCCGCCGCCTGTAGCCTACCGCTTTAGGTAGGAGGGATGTCTCTTGTAGTCTTTTATAAAAGATCCCCGGTGAGCTACTGGTTTTTTTTAAAAACTCATGCATTGGTAACTAGCGTCTCTTTTTATAAAATATTGCCGTCTACGGCTGGACTCGGCGGAGTGGCAAGACGTCGACAAACGACTAGACAGGGACTGTGACAGAGTAGATGTGGGCATAGAGACCGTTCAAAGGGAAGAAGATAGCCGCAGTCGAGAGGCAAGTCAAAGTCCGACGATCCCCACCAAGGACTTCAAGTTGAGAGAGCATGAGAGTGGGAAGGAAGGGGGACGAGTGGCTCAAGTGGATATGCCATAAGTCCTAGCCGGATAAGACCGGCTGCCGTAATCCCTGCCGTGCACGTTACGGCCGTGGGTTCGAATCCCACAGAACCACCGGAAGTTACAGGCAAGCTAATATTGGAAAAACGGTCATATTCCCCGGCATCGTAGGGTGAAATTCCCTCAACCAGATGGAGGACCCTGGAATGCTTCTGCAGACTGGGTACCCTTACTACAAACATCCCAAATAAAAAAAAAAAAAAAAGAGTCGGAAGGAAACGAGTTGCCCATCACGTGTGGGATTGTGCATGCTTGGATCGGACTTCTTCGACAATCATTCGCATCAACCGATCAAAACGTGTCCTTGCTTCTCCTCCCCACTGGCGCGAGATCCACAGAGACGGACCCAAGACGGACCGCGACCTCGTTACTTCCTCTGCATATAGCCTTTGAGATTGAAGTTGCGAGGGCTCTGGACAGTGGGTGCGTGGCAAGTCTGGCTACACTTCTGCCACTTTTTTGTACCCTTTCCAATAGCCGTTTTAGCGAGCGTCCACCTCATCCTCCACGGAGGCTCCACCTAACATGATAGCACGCAAAATTCCTCGCGAACTATGGGACAATGTCATCGACTCCAGGCGCCCTCATTCCATCGCATCCTTGAAAGACCTATCTCTTGTCTGCAGCGCTTTCACTCCCGCTGCTCAACGAGTTCTTTTCCATAAAGTTATCGTCGCAGACCGGCGCAGGACTAGCCGCAGGACTAAAATCACAGCGTACATCCTTGCACGCCGTCTCGTCGACCTGATACTCTCTCCTTCGTCGAGTCATCTCGTCTCATACATCCGCGAGCTTCACGTGGCGAGCGACAACTCCGATTGCTACGCTATCCTTAGCACAATCCCATGGAACTGCCTACGTATCCTTACTCTGGAAAAGATATCTAGAATCCCAGACCCTGCAAAATCTAGCGTACAAAATCTCGTGCGCACGCCGTCGTTGAGAAGATTGGAAATCTCAGTTGCGTACGATGAATCTGAGAAAGAAGTTCTCGAACGCTTGCTCTGGATTTTGGAGTCGTGCGCTCCGAATTTGGAGTCCCTTGCCCTTCTTGGATGTGTAAATCGCGAAGGATCAATCCAACTGCCTCCGCGACCCGATTTTCCGATCAAGCTCTGCACATTGAGCCTGACGTCGTGCAAAGGGCTGGAACCCCTCCTGCTCCGTATTTTCGACTTGACCTCGCTGCAGAATCTTCAATGTGTCAACAGTTGGACTCCCAACGTCGAATCATTACTGGACAACCTGGGGAGTAGTATCGAGCATATTATAGTTTCGCCCGAAGGTACGCTGTTTCTTAATTTCATATCATTCTTCTCTACAAACCCACCGAAATTTCTTTCTAATTGCTGAAATGTTGTTGACATTCTCTCAGATCCGGAGCTTCAAAAGCTGGATCTCTGCACAACCTTTCCCGCGCTCACAGCCATCACAGCGACCTGCCTCCCCTGCCTAACAACTCCAAGACCCGTTCCAGGACATGTCGCCAGAGGGTTTCCTCCCCGCCAAGGTCCATCTTCGTTCAACGCCATGCTCGACGGTCTGTCCCAACATAGCATAAACAATATATCGCGAATCATCTTCCGCACCGACGGATACCGCTTCGAGGCGCAGAGTCTCGCACTTTGGCATAAAAAATCGATAGCCGAATTTGAAGACTTGGCCTTGACGCAGCATGCTATGACCTTGCGGAGAGTCGAGGTGGAGGTAAATATCGAGCATTATTTCGAATCAGACGAGGTTTGCGAGCAGTTGTATGATGTGGTTCGAACGGCGTTTCCGCGGTTGCACGAGAAGGGGTTGCTCTTCGTTTATCTTCTGGATGGGTATGCATAGTTTTAAACCTGTCGTACGTACGTCCGAGCTGTACCGCTTGTACACAATAGACTTTCTTGAATTCCGAATTGAATTAGAGCTGCATTTTGAAGAATTTCTCTTGAATACTCTTCGTCTGGAGCTTGAAGTCAAAAGAATGAGCGAACCTACGTTTAGTTCAAGTGAATCGCCGGAATTTGTTGGACGTACAACCGTATCAGAGATTTTCAAGGTCGAGTCGATTGAATCGGCGAGTGGAATGAATATCGGCGGCACGAAGGCACTTGGGAGTGAGAAGTTAACACCGCAGGGAAAGCAGAAAACAAAGACTTGACTGCGGTAGGTCCGCAGCTGCCCTCATACGATTTTGAAGTCATGCAAGCAACAGCCTGTTCGAGTCGGGCGTCGAGCCGTAAAACATGGACCAGAACTTTTTTTTTCTGGAATGCCTAACATTTGATACAGTTCTCGAATGCCGATAAAACGTCCCAGACATCGTACAGTTGGATTTGCGAGAAAACAAAAGAACTTCGAGATCACGGAGAAACCCAGATACATAAGCAGGACGATTGAACTACACTGAAAGAGTTCGGAGAGTCAGTCTCGAAGTATACGACGAAGGAAGGTGAGGCTTGCGTGTGATACGTCCGCAGCTACACAATAGATTTTAGACACGGGTCGCGATCGAGTGTCAACGAACGGAGTCAAAGAGATAGTTGACGAAGATAACTGCAATAATAGCATTCTCGTTAAGTCGTCGCCAGAGGCTCAACATCAAGTGCAAAGATGATTGAGAAATTTTAGGGTTAGAGAGGGATTTGAAGAGCGAACCATGTGAATCGGTGTCAAATCGGGGTGAGTTGCCGCAATTCTAATTGGGGGCAGAGCGAGCGCGTTTGAGGTTGGCGACGTTTCATATAGAGGACGCAGTAGGATAGCGTTGGATATAGGAACGTTACATGCCCAGCAAGAAGCAAGATACTGCCGCAAAAAAACAGATTTGGTTGTCGTGTGTCCGCCACTCGGGTACTATGTTTGAACGGAATGAAGCTCGACAGCAGCGCGTTCGGTTCACGGAGCCTGGTGATGTCGGTGGGTTGGAACGTGCCTTTTGATCGTGCCAGGATTGGCGAGGAGAGGAGGAATCTGTGTGGATTTTGGTGCGAGTTTCGCGTTCAACTGATGAATATAGACATGGTGGATGAAGATCCGAGTCGGGGCTTTTGTCGTCTGAAATTTAAGATTCAAAAGGAGAGACAAGCATCTCAGCATCCGGCTCGATCGTAACATTGTTGAACTGTACTTAATATTAATATTGATAAGTCAGATGTTCGGTGAAGAGAGGGATCGATATACTCATCTAAGTACTAGTATTGACTCGTACATCCGTGATCATTGAACGTGGTCGAGCTAGGATGATAGGGTGTCAGAGGAGATACTGTCAACGTTTATTGCAAACGAAGATGGAATTCACATAGGAATTTTGAAAGGGAAAGGTCCCTTTCGGACTGGACGAGCAACGCTGAAAAACGGGAAAAAAATTCAGGAGGATGCGGACGGAGTTGAAAGAGACGGAGACGACGGGGTGAGGTGCGGCGGGTGGATTCACAGAAGGCGATGAGTTCTAGAGGTCCGAGTTGTCGTCGACATCATCGACGATGCTGAGGCCAAGGAGGGAAAAGAAAAACAGTAAGCGCGAATCCGATGAGAACAAGATGAAGAGCATTCAGGGTTCGGAATGAATGCCAAAATGAAGAGAAGGAGGTCGACGAAGAGGCTTCAACTGAACTGCGGTAGCGTGTAGTAGCTTGAATTTTCGAGAGCTTTGAGTCGCAGACAGCCAAGAATCACAAGTCTGCGGTGAGAATATGTATTGATTGTCTGGAAGGCAGAAACACCAGGTCCACTGTCAGTTCACTGTTGAATTTCTAGCTGTGTATGGTAGATCTGCGGGTCGACGAAGTGCGACAGACAGTCGTTGTGGATGTTGTGGAAGGAGTCAGGAACGGCGTGGGAGCGCGATCAACATCGTGGCGGAATCACATCAAGTTTCCGTAAACCCTCCTCATCATCGCTGCCTTCGTCGCTCAAGGCCCTTCGTCGCTCCCGCCGCCCTCGCCGCCAACCTACCGATCGCCAAGCGTGAAGAAGGAGTCGGAGAGAGCTGAAACCGAACCGACGACTTGACCGCTGACCGACCGCCGCCCGCCGACTCAATGCCAAATTGCCAATGCCGACTGCGACGTTGGCTGGCGCCTGGCAGGCGCCGTTCATGAGCTTGAGTTAGGTGCGTCTTCGTCGGTTTTCGCTGTTATATGCCACCCATCTGACGCTACTTCCTTTAGGATAATCACTCACAAAATAGCCCGAATCCACTGTCGCCGCACAGGCACACGATGCCCCCTCTCCTCTCACGCTGGCGGACGGTGTCAACGCTCTCCAACTCAAGGCACGCTAAGCATACCAAATACGACAGCGACCAGGGCTCAGACTTCCACCCCCGTACCGATCGTCGTGATGAACGATAAAGGTCATTATACCGATGCAGTACGTGCCTCCTGACCTTATCCAGCTCTCTACTCCTACCCTCTTCCGGCTCGCTCATTCCTTATCCACCCGTAGGTCACCAGCACGCGACGCTCTTCGTTGAGGTCGTGGTTGGTACCCAGTACAGTGGAATTTGTTGCCTCGAATCATCGGTACAAATTTCCTGCGGGATTGGAAGATTGGACAGCCTGCCACGCTCTTCAATCTCGATCCGTCGTGCATGAAACGGCCACCTCCTCCCCTCGCTGTGCGATGATCATCGACGAGCTCGCGGGGTGCGCGTATATGGGCTGGGCTTCGAGTGCGCGCTGTACACTTCTGGGATGCAGAGTGGAAATGAGCGGTGGGGCAATCGTGGAGTATAATGGTACGTGCCTCCGCTTTTGCTTCCATCGCACCGTCCACGTCGTCCTCCCCCTCTCCTCTCCGTCCCAGCGCCCAGCCTCTCCGACCTTTCCCTTCTTACCCTTGTTGTCGTGTATACACTCCCCACGTCCTCCGCCCCTTCCGTTCCTCCGCTCCACGTGTTGCTGAACGGCCTCATCGCTAACGGCCTTGACAGGATCCCCCCCGGGTTTTCGCTGTTAGGCAAGCCGTACCGGCCAGCCAGCTTTCCCAATCCGACGGCGACTCCCTCGAAGGCGGTACCCCGTAAGCGTTCCGTGGTCGACACGCACTCGGCGCGAGTCGTCGCTTCTCTCCCGTCATTTTCGCGGAGTTCCGGAGGCCCATATTCCCCGGACGGCAGATGAAGGATTCGCGGTTGAGTGGAGTCTCAGGTACGTACCTCCCTTATCCTCGATCTTCATCCTTCCCACCTCGCCCGGCAGTGACTCCCTACCTCCCCAGCCTGTCCCCCAGCGCCATTGCCGCGCCAGACGTCGTCGACGCTAGTTCGGGTGGTCGCCTGAACGCACTGCTCGTACGAGGCTCAGCTCTGAGACGCATACGCATGCAAGACTGCATTACCGAGCCGGGAAGTGGGCGCGCGCCTCGGTTGCTGGGGCTGGCGTAATGTTGCTGCTCGATGTTGGCGCTGAGGGCGAGCGGGGCTAGCTGTATCTCGAGCGGGGGGCATACGATCGCCTGCGGAGGTCACCTCGTCGAGCGCGGAGGCTACTCGCCTGTCATTCCCACCAAGTTATCGTGGAGTGGCGTAGGCGCGGACTCACCGGCGGTAGAAAGCGGAAAGGACTTTCCCATGAGTGCCGGTACGTATCTCCCTTGTCTTCGTTTACCATCCATACCCCATCCCACCTAGCTACCTGCTCACTCGCCCTCTCTCCTCCCTTCGTTATACCCATTCTCCTGTCTTCCCCATCGCTGACCACTCCATCGATAGCCTGTCGGCCAAGCAAGGATGCGGTGGCTCCTGGCTTATTCAGCCCCACCTCCGCGTCAAGCGTCGTTCACGCTGGCTCGGATGGTCTTCTGGACGCACTGGCTGTAAGATGGACGGGTCGGACCCCAGTCCTGAGACGCACACAAGACGAGCCAGCAATTGGAAATTTCGCGCAGCTTCTGGGCCCGCCGCGATGTTCGTGCTCGGCGTCGGCACCGGCGGTCAACTACCCCAACAGTCGGGAGCTTAGCTGTGGGTCGACAAGGATGGGAATGGGACGGAAACCTGAAGGACATATTACGCCGACGTACCTACTTGATATCGACTCGATCGACGGACCTGCACCTCATACCCTATTCAACGGTCATTATCCCCTCATCGTGTACCCTACCCTGCGTGTATTCATTGAATGTTTCCTTCCCAGACGATCGAATCCGCCCCGCGAGCCCAGACGAGGGAGACGTCCTAAAAAGGGGAAAGTATGTCCCAAAAAGGAAATTTCTCCTTGTCTTCTGCCACGTCGTCCGAATTTGCCTGGCGGATTTCGCTGGTTCAAGGGCTCAGGCTCGGTGCTAGGGAGTCAATTCTTGTCGCTGCTCGCCGTCTTGTACACTATTCGCCGCCCGCCACGGCTCCCATATACGACTGCCGGTCCGCAAGTACAATTCGAGAGAACTTACAAATTGGCCTGTACCTCGATACTCCGTCCTAAGCAGCTCGCCGTTTCTCTTCGCACCGAATCTTACACCGGACTCTTTCTGACTTCCGCCCGCTTCCGTCAACGATAGAAGGGGGCTTTACTGTTGCGGCAATCCTGAGGCAGAGTTCTCTTCCATGCGCCAGGAGCAGTTCGATTATGATTCCGCAGAAACCTAAAGGCTATGTAGCTTCGTGACGCTTTGACGTCTTCTTTTCATGAGCCACGGCCAAAGGTATGTAAGTTCGCTGGGATAAATTCCTTGCTCGTAATCAGGGACCACTCTGACAAAGAATCGGATGGGATGGGCCAATTCAACACATAATACTCGGGTTCCGATGCACGGTGTGGATACAGCGAGGCTTCAGCACGTCGCATCTGCCGCGTTTTCATCAGCAATCTGCCAAAGTTCAGAGACGGGGACCTTGCAAAGCAGTTTAGGCGGGAACGTCGAATCGAGTTCTATCCGCGCATACCAGCCCGGGGAGTTTAAAAGGGAGACAGTAGACGACAGCTTTGCATCTGTCTTTCAAGGATGTACTATACCTGGGCATTTGGAACGTTCGTCGCCTTCCACGCAATTTGCATCACTGCGTATACCTGGCCCTCACCAAAGCTCGACGCCCTAGAAGCTGCTCGATTCGATCAGCTCGGGGACAACGCTGTCTCCGCTGAACTCACAACCTTCATACAGCCTTGCGACTTGTTTCTCTTCCCAGGCAACACCGGCAGGTCAAATGCAGCAGACTGGATAAGAACTGTTCGTCTGCTTTTTTTTTATAAATACGTCGTTTTCTGCTCATTTGTCGAAGGCGTATCATGACATGGCCACGCACAACTCGGCGGATGGTACAGGAGGACTGGATGCTTCGATCAGATTCCCTGACGAGCAGCGGCGCTCAGAGGTGAGTTTGTTATACGAACCCTCATTCATAAACTATTCATGAACTCTATGCAGAACGCGGGTGACGGGTTCCAAAATACCATGAGCATTGTGCCCTCGGGCCTTACAAATCGATACGTCTCCAGTGAGTGGATTAATGATTGGTATGGATTTCGTTCAGCTTATATTGGATCTTTCAGTCGCGGATTCGATCGCTCTCGCCGCAGTTCTCGCCATTGAGAACTGGTAAGATTTTTGGAGGACGGAAGCTCCGTTTCTATATTAAACGTGAATTTCCCTAGCGGTGGTCCCGAAATTCCCTTTCGCGGAGGACGAATTGATGCAACAAATCCCAATCTACCGGGTGTACCGCAGCCGCAGCAAGACCTCGACTCGCATATTGCTTCGTTTGCGCGGCAAGGATTCACACCAACGGAAATGATTGGTCTCGTGGCGTGCGGGTCAGTTCCTCCCTCACACCCCAGACTGAAATTCTCGCAAATTACAAACTTACGATCGTTCCACAGACACTCCTTTGGTGGAGTCCAACATGATTTCTTCCCAGACATAGTCGGCAATTTGCACGATCCCAATAGCACTCTGAATGTAGCCCACTTCGACTCGACGTTCTTTCACTTCGATAATAAGATGTGGGTCTCAACTCTTCTTCCCGTTTTTACCAACCAACGCAATATTAGCGCGACGGAATATATATCCGGGACCACCAAAAATCCGCTAGTCCTAGGGAAAAACCATACTACGAACTCAGATCAACGTATTTTCAGCAGCGACGGAAATAGTACGATGCGCGCGTGAGTCTCGTATTCACCTACATACTTCCTCGCTAATGGTTTGAATATCGCATAGTTTTGCGGACTCCCCAAGTCTATTCGCTTCGACGTGCGCAGATCTCTTCGCCCGTATGCTCGATACCGTGCCGAGCAATGTCCACCTCACCGAGGTGCTCTCACCTCTTCCTGTGAAACCGTCCGTTCAGTTGATTCTGGACGGCGACTTCATACAACTATCGGGACAAGTTCGGGTGCGTGCATAGATTCTTGACTTGATCATTCTCATGGAATGATTGATTGATTTCAGCTCTGGAATACGACTGAAGATTCGAGCCGCGTAGTTCGCATGCGCTGGCATGATCATCACGGCGGCATTGGGACCGCGACCTTGGGCTTTACCAGCACATCTTCCTCCACTGGGGGGAAATATACTGCCGCTTGGTATGCATTCAACGCGTCTGACCCGGAGAGTTCTCTCTCTCTTGACGCTCATTCGGGCGTCAAGAGTTTGAGCTTCGTTGTCAAAGATCAGCTCGAAGATCAGGATGGTTTGGGATTTGCTGTTCAAGATGGGTTCATGTTCTCTGCGACTTCGTGTCTAGTTATGCACCCGTTCACTGGTCGATTTGATGTTGCGGTTAGTTCGATTTGAGTCTGTCGATTGAATTCACTTGAAATAATATTCTATACTTAGGTACGCAACGGTGTCAATCCCACGAGAGTCTACCTCGAGGAAATATCGACCGACGACACTCAGAAAGTCACCGTCACGGAGATTGATATATCGCCTCCCACTTCATCCGTTTTCGGCGACTCCGCGTACTCTCTTTGGAGCATCAACTTGACCGATCCGACGACGGTGTATAGTATTGGAGCGGAAATTGGAGGAGTGAAGTACTCAACCACGGATGAGCATCTGTTCATTGAGTTTCCTCTTTGCTCGGGAGCGTAAATTTTCTCGGGCTTGGTTTCTTATTCCAGCTTCGGTGGTACCTTTGTTTCGGGGTCATTAGCCTAACGTTGCGACGATTGCATTTTCGATAGCCTCTCTAATGTTTACATATTCTGCCTGGCGGTTCTACCAGTGGGACTGGATTCATACTAGGAACTCGACGGTGTTTATACATCCCCGGATACCACAATCCAATCATTATTCTTGAGTGTCCAGATCCGATCATCTACAAGGATAATGACATTAGTATCCGTCAACCGAATAGGCAAGAAGAAACATACTGAGCACCACCGACGTCAAGGTTTTGCATGCTGCATACCACTGCAAGACCATGCCACGATCGTCTTCAGGAGAACCCTTAATGCTACCAAAATTCAAGGTACGCAGCCGGTCAAATCTTTCGAGAGACGTCGCAATCCGCCGGGCTTCGTTCTAACAATGATCATGAAGGATGAGAACACACGCCATAAAATGATAAAAGAATCGAACCTGTGAAATAAGCCTCCCAGGCTCAGGGCAGTGAGAGAGCAGAATATTGTGAATGTGGGGTAAGTGTGTCGCAATGGCATCAACAAGGTACCGCTCCTGTACATTATGCAGTCCCACGAGTTCGACAGTAGTCAAGGTTTCAAGGTGGTGCAATTTGGCCAGCGCCGCATTTCGGCGCCGGAAGTCCCTCGAGGAAAAATTGCAACTCAACGAGGTGCGGGAAGTGTCCGTGCGCAAGGAGGTGAGCGTAATGCATATATTGGGCGAGAAGAGTGAGGGTTCGGAGGGAAGTCATCAGACATAGCGCAGCATTGATATCTTCGACCGTTTCGACAGAAAAACGGTGGCTAGGGACGTCAATAAGAAACTTGTGGCAGGCAACTGATAAAACGCACATTGACACAAGTTGGTGGAGATCAGTGAATGTTGGGACATTGAGCTCGTGCACAAGATGTGGTGGAGACGGGTAGGAGCTCTGCTGTAGACTGATAGCGAACGACTTGAGTCTATATCCAGTTGTGAGCCTGACACAGCGGTAAAGCCAAGGAGTGGCGATATGAGTCCTCAGCAATTGAGACGTTCGACAGACGGTGGCAAGGTCGGCAGTCGACAACTCGTGCACTATTGCGGTTAGAACCTCGTTTGGGAGCCTTAAGAGAGAGCTTGCGGCTCTACACGCGCTGCGGGTGAGGACCATGGTGGGAGTGGAAGAAAGCTTTGTTCGGTGTGACAGTGACAATGCCACAGTGACCATCACTTTTCCGGGCCGTCTTAGCAACAACCTTCGAATCTAGCACATGTAAACAAAACGCATCTTCTTCCAAACCTTGATCGATGGCCAACCTCACCAAGCTCGAACAGCACCTTGCCACCAGGTCCTACGTGGAAGGGTCAGTATAATTCTACTACATTTCCAAAATCACCTCCCTATGGTCCGTGTTTCCAAGAAAGCGAAAGCGGC
The DNA here is from genome assembly GCA_037176885.1 of Favolaschia claudopus. NCBI lineage: Eukaryota > Fungi > Basidiomycota > Agaricomycetes > Agaricales > Mycenaceae > Favolaschia > Favolaschia claudopus. The sequence continues at coordinate 1,449,275 of JAWWNJ010000047.1, read as the reverse complement.
ACAAGAATGCCGACAATTTTTCACCTATCTTTTTCTATCGTCCCGAAACCATCTCGATCGTGTCTGATGCCCATATATTCTATCTTCTACAGGTACATCGCCTCCCAGGCCGACGTAACTGTTTTCAAAGCGATCGCATCGGCACCGAAGCCGGACGCGCACCCGCACGTCGCCAGGTGGTACACCCACATCCAGTCGTACACCTCCGAGTTTGGCTCGCTCTCCGGCTCGAGTGCCGCGGGCGAAGCTTTCCTCGGTGGTGGAGCATCTGCTGCCGCCGCTGCGGATGACGACGACGAAGTGGACCTCTTCGGCAGCGACGACGAAGCGGACGACGCCGCGGCCGAGCAGCTCAAGGCCGAGCGTGTTGCGGAGTATAACAAGAAGAAGGCTGGGAAGCCTAAGCCTGTGGCTAAGGTGAGTCATATCACCACTCCCGCCTTGAGATGTTTTCAGCCTGTGTGCTTGCAGTCTGTCGTCACTCTCGATGTAAAACCCTGGGACGACGAGACCGATATGGAGGCTCTCGAGAAATGCGTCAGGTCTATCGAGAAGGAAGGGCTGTTGTGGGGGCTCAGCAAGCTCGTCGCTATCGGCTATGGTACGTTGATCCTCTTTCTCTTTACATATATCCTAGATTGTTCTGATTCGATATCCAGGAATCAAGAAGCTCCAGGTAAGTACATGACTGGACTACATCTCTATCTTCTCCGTTCACCCCCACGCTCCTCATGAAAATCCAGATCACCCTCGTCGTCGGCACGTCCCCCGTGTTCTCGCATCTAACAACCTTCTAATTGTTTTCTTTTTTTGTTGCGCAGAGGACGAGAAAGTCTCAACCGACGAACTGCAGGAACAAATCTGCGAATTCGAAGATTACGTCCAGAGCACGGATGTCCAGGCTATGCAGAGTACGTGTGTTATCTGGTCTCGCGAATCCGAGCGGTATCTCATTAACTGTTACATATAGAGCTTTGAGACGAATAAGACTCAATGTAGATGGTAGAGCTTTTGCTCACTCGTGTATACAATGCGCTTGTCTGAATCCGACGATTATTGGTGGACTTGGCGACAAGAAACTGTCGCGCCCGAAATTCTTTCAACAAACGCCTGTCCCAAGAGTCGCTGTTTCGTCTATTACATTCGGATTTCAAAGATCGTACCCATCGCGTTCATCACGCGCTTCCGCTCACTCGTTTCTTTTCCATGACTGCAAGAGTAAAACAGAGTCGATGGTATAAGTAATCGTGAATTTGAGCGTCGCAACGGTGTCTCTGCGCAAGGATGGGTCAGATTGAGTGTACAAGTCATGATGAGGGTTTCGAGTACGAGAACTCCATATTCCACAAGTTGAATCCGGCTTCAGATCCCGCACTTTTTAGATACTCGAGAGGGGGAGCATGTTTGGGCGCCGGTGTTGCTTTTCCCCTAATGCGCTGCATGTTTACATGTCCTAATCATGCATGCATTCGAAGTCAATACTCGATAGTCACCAAAATTGTGCTATCCCTCAGTCGGAATTTAGGCTGGGTCAGTTTTACATACGCGGAATTTTACTTGTTTTGCTTTTACCTACCCGTCGTCCTGCAATCAATTCAAGCCATACTCCTCCTTGATCAATGCCGCAGCGCGTTCCGCGATGATATAAGTTGGAGCTTGTGTGTGCGCGCTCGGAATAAACGGCTTCGATATAAAATCAGGATTCAATCACTCGAAGCGAAACGCGTATGTACATACCAAAACCGAAGCATCAACGATCCTCAGCCCTTCGAGACCTTTGACTTTGAGATCGGGATCTACCACACCATAACCTGCACCCCGCGCCGACATTCTAACAGAATTCTCATCGTCAGCCCGGACTCAGAAGTCGAATGAACTTGGAGAACGTACGCAGCAGTTTTAACAGGATGCCAAATAACACCCGTATTATCCCGAATGAACTCGTCGAGGGTGGCGTCCGTAACGTTGAACGCAGGGGCAGTGATATATCCGTTAAACGACGGAGCCGATATGAAGCGTTGGGTAGCGAAGAACGCCTCGCGCATGGCGGTCAAGTCGAATGCGGTGCCGAGGATGTTGGGGTTGATGAGTGGGGAAATGAGGGGGTTGGACGAGTTGAGGGTGACGCTCCCGACTTGACTAGTTCAGCCAACGAAAGAAGCAAGCGACGAGAACTGAATATTCGAACCTGAAGTCGGGGATACCACCGCCATTGTCAATGCAAGGAAATGCCCCGTCGGAGGAGGGTTTCCCGCCCCGTTCTGAAAGTCGCGAACAGGTCAGCTCGATAGCGAGGGGAATAGAATTGGACTCACCCCGATGATAACCTCATAATGCGCAGAATTTGGACCCGCCGCGGGATCATCCACCCCCTCGAACACACTCTCCGACAAATTGAACCTGAACCACCCCAAGATCCTCCCCTGCGTCGAACTCAATGGCCCCGTCCTCGTCTCATTCCACCTTCGTTCAAACGGCGCTGCGAAGGTTGCATTACGGAGGATGTCATCTGTGGTGTCCGTTGTGTTGGCGTTGTAGTTTGTTACGAGGAGTGGGTGGTCGGTGAGGTTTTTGCCGACGCTTGAGAGGGCGTGGAGGGGTTTGATGTTGAAGGGTGTTAGTTCGTTTGGGTCGCCGATGCCGGAGTGCATGAGGATCGTGGGGGTACCGATGGAGCCGGCGGAGAGGATGAGTTCTTTGGTGGCCTGGAGGGTGTGGGTTGTTTCTGTAAAGTATATTGGTTGTTGGGTGTCGAAACAAGAAAGAGGATCCACGAGATGCGCTTACTTCCGGAATCCTGTGTGAATTCGACGCCTCGAACGACCAGGGTTTTGCTTGAGGAATGAGTTTGTTTGACGCGTAGAACACGAGTATTCAGTAAGACGAAGAGGTTCTTTCTATTGATGTATTGGGGCCCGAGGTAGGACGTCGATGAGCTACTTCGAGTGCCGTGGCCCACAGTCGTTTGGGTCCATCCTGGAATGATGAATGATCATGAAACGCAAGAATGATCGAGCTATCATCGACCGCGTACCGAAACCAAGATGGAATCCCGAATTCATATCCTCGTTGAAACGGAACTCGCCACCACTCTCCTTTATAGCCTCCAAAACCCGTGGATCGCTCGAATATTGCCAGCCAGATAAAGAAACAGAATTGACGCCGTCGAACCCGTGCACGCTGGGAGTGAACTGGCCGGTCGTGTTGTGGTGATCTGCTGGGGGAACGAAACGCTCGTTCTTACAGGTGGATGTTAGAGCATCATCAGACGACCGATAGGATAAACACACTGTCGACTGGAGTCGGACTCACTTCACGTATGAAGGATTGAATATTATCCCATTTCCATCCGCTATCCCCCGTTACTCGTGCCATACGGTCCCAGTCCTCTGACGGGCCTCGGGTGTACACCATCAGATCTAGCGAAACGAAGCCCGTTGATCCCAGCATTGACCACAAAATCAAGGTCACGCACTGATCGAGCTGCTTCCACCGATAATGAATCCGCGAGGGTAAGCAATCGGTCGATTATTCAACGCGGTCTGAGGCGTTGTGGTGAAGTTCCAGTCGAACTGAGAGCCTTGGAGTCTTCTACCGTAGAGGGGAACGTGGCTGTTGAAGGCATCCTTGTCGCTGGCGTAAAATTCGACATTTTTAATGCACAATAAGTCGAGAGTAAGGTGATGGAGTGACTCACGAACCGCCTGCCTCCAGAACCAACACCCGAATCCCGGGATTTTCTGAAAGTCTATTTGCGACGACATTTCCCGCCGTTCCTCCTACGATTAGAGTGAGATTCAGCTGTGGCATGCTTCCCGAAATGAATTGTTGAGACTAATCACCACCAACGACTATGAAGTCAAAGTCTTTGACTGGTAAGTCTTGAAATCGCCTATAGAATAAGGCGTTCACAGGAAGGAGGAACAACACGAAAAAGAAGAAGCAGTTTAGCATAGGGGAGTAGTGCGTACTTCGCTATCCCGCCATTCGCTCGCAATATATACGCTTCGCAATAAGAACGGGTATCAGACGAGCATGAGAAATTTCGTGCAATTTCGGTGGCGGGGTCTTGAAAAACAGCCGTCGAAGGGAGTCGATGTGAATCGAAGATTGAAGCACTGAGACCTTCCGAGAACTACGCAGAAGATCGAAGTGGAATTCAGCAGCGGGATCCTAACTTGACGAAAGAGCAGCCAAGGATTCCAAAATACATCCAAAAAGGCATCGGCAGTCGAGTCTGAGTCTTGGATTGAGTCTTGCAGGCAGCTGCGGAGCGGTGGAATGACTGCCTATGAACAAGAATCGAGACGATCAGTCGCAACGGCGACGATGAAGAGTGAATTTGGGCGTGGTGGCAAAGGCCAAGATGTGGGGATCATATTGCCGAACAATGCCGAAGTGGTAAACCTAACCCTAGGCGCATCCGGCTTCGTTTCTCCCACCATTCTCCTTTTCTTCCCGGTAGCGCCTTGCGCATTCAAGAGCAATGATAGTCCAGCATCCTTAATCTTACCGCGCCTTGGACCTGCAAGGCAGCAGACTCTGGCTTCCTCGAGGAAAAGTAGTGAAAAGTTTGGCTCCAGGCTGATCTCGACGTCCGACGGAACGGTCACGGAATACTTATCGCTCTCTTTCTCTATGAAGCTTTGACAAGACTTCCTCTCGATATCAAGGGCCTTACAGAGCTCTCAAGCCTCAAGTATCCCGGCTATTATCGTCAAATCAAACGAGGACCATGATCGAGAGTTCATTCAATTGCGAATGCTGTAGGCAAGCTTTGTGCTGTAGGGAATGGATGTGCGCAGCAAACATACATACAGTGACTTTGGCCAAAGATCAACGATTTATGCAGCTCAAGAGAGAGGATGGCTTACATGATGCAGCGTGTGCAATGAGAAGGATTGAATCGAGGAACGGTGCGCGACACGTTCTGACCTAATGACTTCAGAGACTGACATGATCCAGGCAGTTCGTCGACTCCATCATAGAACCTCCCCCTACCGCTCCCTCTCAGCCTGCGTTTCCGCTGCTTCCTTTCCCTGCCACCTATGCCATTTTTGCTTTCTCTACTAACTGTCGCCTTGTAATGCTCCGTGTCGTTGCTCCCACCGTCTCCGAGTACCTCCCAACCAAGAACTGGGATCTAACCTGAGCAGGTCGGTGTGTATTCTTTACAGTATCGAGTCAGAAAAGTCTTTGAAAAGGTATAGATGACGTTGTAAAAACAACTTCCCTGCGAAGCCTCGATAACTCACAAATATGGGATCTGGTGGAGTCGAATCATTCGCATTCCCTGGTATCGACGTACAGTAATCGCTCGAACTTGTATCATTTACATTATTACACAGTGCACGGTCTCTCAATATCTACGGGCACGCAGCGACGAATTTGCCCAAGACGGTGTACTGCGCGTTAAAACCGCTGGTAAGCACAGTCTGGCTGTAGACCGTCTATAAATTATCAATGGACATCGTAATCAGCACATATGCACCACGATATCGAAAACAAAATGAATTCAAAACTTACAAGACATCCACTTGACGGGTTAGCGATAAGAGCGGAGCGGTATAATAAGCGTCGATTCCCTTCTTGAGGCTCTTTCCATTGATGCAGTCCACCGTGCTCGTCGAAGACGGTGGAGGCACCCGATTGTTGAACGTCTGCATCTCAGAGACTTGACGAAGGACGTCGCTGGGGACGGTCGAGCAAAGCTGGAAAATCAATTAACCGACGCGATCGAGGTGAGTTCGAGCGAGATAGAAACTCACGTTTTGTGCGTATGCACCGGCGGCGAAAGCAATGGCGAAGAAAGTGAGAGGAAACTTCATCTTATTTCCTGGATTCTGTCTTTCCTACTGCGCAAAGCTCACCCTTTTATACTCCTAGGATGTTTACGAAAGTTTTCTGGGCTTTCCTCGGCGCGCATGCTTCGGCCTAGTTGAGACAGACTGTGAAGCTTGAAGACAAGAGTTCGACGTTTGTGCCTCAATTAGAAGAGTGCTAGCTGTCAGGGTCCAGCTTTTTGGAGGTATTCGGCTTCGGCATAGACAGCCTTTGCTCCAAGGCATAGAAAGACATGCAACCCGTTCTCTGCTGTGCACCACGCGTATGATTTGCTTTGAGCTACTTTCATTTGGGTTCTTATCTGAATTCGTGCAGAGGACGAGACCGATACTAGCCACTAGTGGAGTAGTACTCTCGTCGACAGGACTGAGCTCGTTCATGTAAGCTCCATGACTTCCACAAAACGGTCTTGTCACCATGCTACATAGCAACTGGAGAGACTTTGCTACGAGGGCATTGGGGATTGTATCTCCTTCTCGACAGATGCGCGAAGCTTATTATCATTATTTGGGACAAGGTACCACAACACTCGTTGTCAGTGTCTCTGTCAGTGATACACCTCACAAACCCAATCAGACGCAACTTCCATGTCCGTCAGCCCTGGATTTTGATAGATTGTTCACGACGTTCAGCCATTCTCCTTGTTTTCGGCCGAACCAAGAAGCACGTATCAATCTCTTGCGACGCTCATAATAACCGCTGCGAAAATATCACTGAGACTTTTATAGCGTCACCTGTTGTTCGTCCTCGTAGGCGATTCTTGAACCTTTGAACCAACCCTCCAACGCGTTTATCCGTCGATTTCATCGTTCAACCTTTGCCATCCCAAGTCATCGTAAATTCAAGTTCGATTTCTTTCACCGACGGGGTCCGGGGATCCAACTGTTCGGGGTATCTCCAAAGGACGACTACGTCCCCACAACGCTAACGGATTCATCGCAAGCTTCAGTGTGGGCGCCAACACAATGTCTCCTCTCCCGTTTCAACCGTCCTGAGAACTGTCTCTTGCACAGAAAGGTTAGAGCTTTGCTTGTACAACTCGAATGGATGATTTATTTGTTCTTATACTGCCCCGCTTATGGGCTGTGGTCTATGCGAATGTAATCTAAAAATATAAGGTAAGGGATGCGCAATAAAATAACAACAACGCTCTAATCCAACCCCCTCTTCAAGCCCGAACCAAACCAAGCAATCCCTGCTCCATCCGCATGTAGAAGCCGCCCATGATTTCAGTAGAGTTGCAGCCGTACATTTCCGCGAGGGGTTTCCGTGCGTTAACTTTGAGCATGACGTTCTTAGCGTCCTCGTCGCTGCCGGCGAGCTTCATGACGCTGGCGACGCTCATGATGGGAGCATCGGGCGAGATGGCCTCGGCACCGAATTTCTTCGATGTCTGTGGGGGAGGAAATGTCAGAGCTATGAGACGAAATGAGGAACAAGCACGAGCGACGAACGTGTTCCACTGTGGTGACGTCCGTAGGAGCGAAAACATTCTGGCAGAAATCCATCGTGTCTTGCAGCTCCTGCTCAGTCATTTTGGGATCGGCGTCTGCTGCACCCTGAATGACTGTGGAATGATTAGCTAGAGAATGAAAACAAAGCAGATAAGTAGCGTACTCGGCCGCAGGAAGTTGAACGCGCGATCGAAGTTGTCCTCGTTGATATCTGAGAAGACGGGCGACTCTTGTGCTTTAATTTGCTTGTATACACCAAGAACGACGAGGAGGAATCTAAAGACCGATATGTCAGGCTGAATGAATAGGCGCGGAATTGTAGACAGAAAATCTAACCGTGTGTACGATGTGCCAACCTTGGCGTCGTGGAAATTGGCGGCCTCCTTCTCCGTGCATTGCTTGCGGATGGACGCAGCGATGGAGCTGGCTGCGGACAAAGCACCCGTGAGAGCGAGATGAACGCCGCTGGAGAAGAAGGGGTCGATGAAGGCTAGCCAGAGATAATTAGCTCGAGTGTGGGGCCGAATCAGGCTGGACGTTACCTGCAGCATCGCCGACGAGACGGTAGTTAGGCCCGGCGTATGCCGTGGCAGAGTAGCTGTAGTCTAGAGACAAAAGGCGTGGTGAGCGAATGGAAGATGTGAAACGAAAATGAAATGCTCACCTCCGGCAGACTTAATCTCGGAAGACAATTCCCCATCACCGAGGAGCTTGATGAGACCCGGTGCGCGCTGGAGCTCGGCAAGGTAGTGTGCCTTGAGGGAGGTATCGTCGCCGCTCATCGCTTTCTTCTTGGAAATACTTGCGACTTCGGTCATGACAACACCGACCGATGTCGTGCCGTTGTGGAGGGGAATGAACCAGCACCATCCGGTCTCGTCTAATGACCGAATAGAGGATCGCGATATTTGATGAGCGATGTGAATAGTCGAAGAACGGAATACGCACCAGTCATGGCCTCGAACCACGGGGCATTGTTGCGGTCAGGGAAACCTTCGGGGGCGTACTTCGAAGTGTTCTTCCAGTACCCCCAGCATGCAACGTTGCGGAGCGAGCTGTTGAAGTGGCGGTTACGAAGGTAGCGGGTAGACTAGGGTCTAGAATATCAGAGAGGCTAGAAGGATGATAGGCGACAGGAAACGCACGATGAGTCCGTGCCGTCCCGACGCATCAACAACATAGTCGAAGTCCATCGTGCCCTCAGCGCCATCCTTGGCCTCCCACTCCGCAGCAACGGGAGTATCGTCGTTGAATTTGATGTTTTTGACTTTCACGCCCTCGCAGACGTTGACACCGCACTCGGTGGCGTGGCGAAGCAAGATCTCGTCGAATTCGGAGCGGACCTCGAAGTGGATGAGCCGACAGGACGCATGGCTTATGAATATCAGAAACTCACGACGTTCCACGAGCCATTGTCCGGGCTATCGGCGATGAAGTTCGTGTCTAGAAGCCAGGAGAATGTGGTCAGAGACGAGAGAGCAACACGGGGTCACAACGTACAGCCTTCACGCTTGTGCTGATTGAGCTTGACGGCACCGCCGGGCTGCAGAGCGATTCGCTGTCGGTCCCACATTTGTGACAAAAAGAAAATGGACAAACCTTGTCTGCAAAGCCATAGTTTTTGATCTTCTCCTCAGCGTCGATGAATTTCAAGAAGGGACGGCATGAGGGCAAGAGCGATTCGCCGATGTGGTAGCTGAATACACAAAGTCAGAACGATCTGACAAACAGCGACTGGCGGAAGGTTACCGAGGGAAAACGTCGCGCTCGAACAGCGTCACCGGGAATCCCTCTGCAGACTTGAATTAGAGAGAACGAGAAACAAAACTTCACCACACACCTCGGGCCAGAACAGTGGCGGCATACGAGCCACCTGGTCCACCGCCGATTACTAGGATTCTACTTTTGGAGGGCTAGAAGCGCAGAGTATGGCTGAGGAACCGAAGGTTGAACAGATTTAGCGTGTAAAACTTACGATGGTGTTAGAAGGAGTAGCGGGCATTGTGGTTGAAGTCGTCGAAGGTGAAGTTTGAACGGATGAAAGTGAAAGCTTAATCAGGGGGGACGACAGAAAGAAAGAAGCGTGGATTTGTGATGGATTTACGGTCTTTATAATGTGTTTTGCCTGCACGCCACGCAGAAGCAGTCCGGAAAGACATTGGGGATCTGATGGCGTTACGTATAGGTCTCAACCAATTTTCAAAAAGCCCCGATGGTAGGGACGGACCCCGGATACCACGCCTAGACCAGTGACAGTCACAAAAACCGCTAAACGTAACCGAACGATCCGCGGCAGGCTACGCGGCAACGGGTGCCAAGTCTCTGAAGAGTATTTCGCCAGATTTTTCATTCATGTGGTTTGCTGACTGGATTGCTGAGGAATATAGGATCATGAACACTGGACCACATCCTGTCCTGAACATTTGCAATCGGTTGGAGTCTTGACCTATGAAGGCGAGACGAGTCTATGATCTTTCCTTTCACAAGCGATCGGTTGTCCGTTGGCGTTGTTCAGTGTGGCGTTTCATGTATTGATTCCCAGGTTCCTCCGGGACCGCTCAATGCGACGTTTCGCGCGCGGCGCGGCACCTCTCACCCGAGTCTGTGGTCTGCGGCAGGCACAGATTAGGAACCCAATAGCATAGTTTGTGGGCAGCTCGGAATGTCGGAAAAACATAAATAGCCTTGCAAGGCCGCGGACTTCCAATGCCGTTGCAAGGATCTCGGAATGGTCCGGCACAGCCTTGCAAGCCCTGCGACCGAATTGGAAGGGCATTCCAATCCTTCTCTTGTCTCGCAACGTCTTACAAGTATTGCCCGCGCGTTGGAAGCCCTTTCAACTTCGCAACCTCTGTTCAAGCAACTCTGATGCGGGCTATCGTTTATGTCTGCTCACTGCTTGGCGCGCGCCGTCATGCGGCTGCACCTCTGAGCTTCCACTGGCACCTGCATCTTTCGCCTTCCGCCTCGCCTGCTGGTTTGAAGCCCTGTAAAACACGACGTAGACGGTGCCTCACACGCTTGTATACATCTAGTATGCATAATCTAACCCAAGCAACCGGATCTCACTATATTACCGTCGCATCTTGAAGCTCGCTCACTCCTTTGCCTCTTGTATCACCAACATCTACCGTGACTCCAATGTACTGGTTTAAAATTTTATCATGTCTTACCGATTACATCCTTCCCAACCAATTTCTCAAAGTCTTGCTGTCTCCTCGTGCGACTGCAACTGCGCAGATTGCGAAAAATATCAAATTTCAGCATCATTTCGAAGCGGCGAGCATTTTACAAGAAACGTTTGGGATACATATGCTTGAGTCGAAGAGAAACATCGGTGTCAGCAACATCATGAATGAAAAATTCTCCGGCATTGTCAAAATCTGGAACCAGGAGCAAGCCGCGAACAATAGAATGAGCTGAAACGAACTCTGCTTCCTTCCTCGCTTTGCTATGGAGATGGTATGTCCGCAACAGCTTGTCTTTCCTTGACAGAGCACGCAGCTCCAATGGCAAAACAAGTGCAAAGGGGTGGGACTTGTTCCCGACCGTGCGGGAAAACATGTAGACCAACCGCACGAACATATGTCCGTTGGCAGTTTTCACGAGCGCGCCGTCATATCGCGGATGACCGTGGAACAGCGGGTTGCACCTTAGGTAATCTGTTGTCGACGTCCAGTCCCCAAGATGTTGGTAATGCACTTTTAGCAGCTGGAACGGCACAATCTGAAGATTACTCAGTTATTGTCTTGCATTCGGGTGGGCGAAATGTCACGATACCGTGTCGCTTTTATCGAATTTGATCCATTTACCTCCAGGTAATTGGTGATAGGCCTGCAGAAACTCCGAAAGATAGTCTGCAAAACGGATACGAAATCTGTTAAATGCAGGATCGTCGGCCATAGCGTCGTCGAGGTCTTGAAAGGTAATTGGTTTTAGTTTTGAACCAATGTCGACGTTAGATAAAACTTCGTCCGGATCTGATTGTTCTTCGGTGTCCATTGAATCGAGACTGTCCAGCTGCTCGCGGATGAATAGTGCAACAACCCGGCGATGATCGTGTTTGACGAGCTGCAAATTTCAATGAGCTATCAAACATGATCCAATTCCAAGCCTTACCTGCGTCGTAACGTTTTTGAAATTAGTGAGGCGATGGTATATTTGTCGAACTGGCCCGTGCATGGATTCGCTGATCTTTGTACCAAAGTTCCGTGTAGCCCCTTTGTTCGTGATATCGTCAAATACGTGCCAATGGGAGTGCATCTTGGGAAAGTTCCAATTCTTCTCATGGTCAGTGCCTTCGCAGGTTTCGGCATAGTCCTACAGCTTCGTTAGTGTCCTACATACCGGTCGTATTTTTGCACACCTTCATGAGCTCGTCAAATTGTGCAAGCTCCACTTTGCCGGCCGCAATTGTTTCGGCGGTGTGAACCTCTAACGAGACGTACATATTGAGTTCCAAAAAACTTCGCACACATCTCAGAAGTAAAACTCCCTCTGGGTCAGTGAGTACATTATATGCGGCGAACAGCATCATTTTGGCAATATCCTCATTTTTCGAACCGTCGTTGAATGTGACATTCATGACAGCATCAAAATGGTTGAGTTTTCGCCAGCGAGGCATTGCACTCATCCTGTTAAACATGAGATCGATCCTGAGTTGTTATAGCGATTCTCACTGTTTGTCGATCTTATTTATTGAGGGGCGGCCTAAAACAGTCACTCGGTCTTTGACCTGGTTAAAAAGATGATCCCAGAGGCCACCGTAGGCGTGTAGACGGTCGAATGAAATCGTCTTGTGTGGATCGGCTCCAATTTTCCAGAATGAATTCTACAAAAACTTAGAATCCTAATTAATCAGAGCGTAATAAGCACACCTCGACGTCGCGTAATGAGTAGTCTTTCAGTAATTCTTCTCGCTCTCCAAGAGTCGCACATGCTCTAGCTTCTTCCAACCGTGCTTTGGAGTCTTTTGCTGTACGAAGTGGATGCTCGGTCGAGAGATCTGATTGTTCGTTCCACGGAACAAAACAGATCGGGCATGGGTAGAGACTTTGTAGGCCTCGAATGAGAGTCATCACACAACTGTGATTGGGAAATGAGAAAGAAAAAATGGTAGCTTATTTATTGATGCGCTCACGCCTCCTCATAATCAGCGGCAAGGATCAAGAGAACCGGAAAAAGCCAGCGAAGAATGTCGTCTCCGCATTTTGTCCAACTACCAAGCTTGGCGTGGTGAACGAGCGATTCAAGGAGTTTCCGGAACGCAGTATGCCAAACTACGTTCTTGAAATCCGTGTGTTTCTTGTTCTGTTTCGCGTCGTCTTTAACCTGTTCAGAACAATTAGTCGTTAGGACCAATACAATAACAGACTGAAAATACCACAGGCTGGTGTCCAACAATCTGCCCACCGCCAATCTGAACATTACTGTTACGAATCAAAACTGGAAGGTTGGCCAAGCGTGCGACTACAGCATAAGCCTTCTCCGTGCCGAACGTGCTGAGTTTGGATTTATCAACATAGACAATCAGTCCAACCAACTTTGCAAGCGGATGCTTTGGTAGAAAAGACTTCAAGATTGTCGTTTGAATAACGGTCCAGGCTCCGATAAAATCATTCAACTTACTTGTGCCTCCCAAAATGCATTAGCGGTCCATGGCTCATGGTAAAATCTTGTATAGACCTCGCCGTTGAATTTGTAGGCCTTTTCGGCATCCCATACAAAGAAGGGAGCGAGTCGAGCGTCTTGAACAAGGCCTAATATCCAGTCCCAAAGGGGCCGGGTATAAGTTTTGAACATTTGATCCTCCGACTTGTACGACACAGTGATTTCGTCCTCAGAAAACTGCGGATCGGCTGGTATAATTACCTGTGATATTGTGAACAAAATGACTCACCTCGGTGCACTTGTGCGACGCCAGACTCCATAATTTGTCAAGCTCTGCAAAATTGTTAATTGTGAATTCACGTCGGTTTTCTCCGCAACGACGAATGAGGGACAACAATGTTTCCGACAGTTTCTGGTTCAACATGGCGAGCTCACAAAACTCGGCGACCTCAAAATCCAATCTCGTTCGGAAGGGTTTCCATGGAGTCAAGTCGGGTGGAAGCCCCTTTTCCGATGAGTTAGAAGCGGCATACTCCGCTAGAGATTGGAACAAGACTGGTCTCTCGCTATGAGGATGAAATATTCGTCGAATCTCTGGTGTATCTTGTTGCACCGGCGGCATGTCTTCATCCTCACGCTCAACATTGGTGTCGATTTCGTTCTCGCCGGCATGCAAAGGCGATCCAGGCGGTGAATAATTGACTGCACCTGAACTCATGAGTGAGTGACTCCAGTCCTGGTATTCGGAACCCACCGTCATGATATGTCGGAATGTTCTGGACATTGGTTTGTGAACGCGAAGACTCTGGTCAATTTCAAAACTATTGATAAGTCCACCGTATTAATCGAAACTGACGTCGATGAGGGGGTTTCTTTTGCTTGACAAGCTTGGCATAAGCCACTTTCCCTAGACTCTGTTAGTACTGAGTTACTGGTTCTGGTGACTATACGTACGACGGTCGTCCTTCACGCGCTGGGCGAATTCGGTATCCCCCAAAGCAGCGTCGACTTTATCCTTGCAAGCAGCTTCGTGTTTGCCGATCCCTCTGGATTTATATTCTTTCCCGCAAGTAGAACATTTCTTTGGGCTCCCAGCTGGGGGCATTGGAGATCGCTAGACGAAAGATGTGGAAGGCAGGAAGAGAAAGCGCTGCCAGGCACGTGGTCGTGTCAATCACCCGCTTCCGACCGTCTCGGAGCCAAACAAACAGATGCAGCCTTTCTTTCTCGTCCACCATTATTCACTTCACTTCAACTTCATGTTGTCGCAGACCTGTTGGCTTTGCCAATTAAGAATATACCAGTTTCACGCAAACAAACAATGTCGCTGGACCTTGGACTTGCTTACTCCACCTCTGCCCCAGACTCGGAATCGGATATTGAAGCATCTCAAACCCTAACGGCGGCGGCAATTGCGAAAGCCTATCCACGCGGTCGAGATCACATATCATGTCGAGTAATATTGTAGGTGAGCGGATTGAATTTGGCATTTCAAGGTCTCAATCTTCTAATTGAATTGTCCGAGTGATTTTCTAGATGAGGGATTCAAGGGACTTGAATCACGTCGCAAAACATGGATCTGCTCTCAAGCGAAGAAGTATATTACCGAGTTAATTTCAAGCCATCGATTTTCCGCCGGTCGACTGACCCTGCAATGTGCGGAAGAGTTAAAATTTGTTGGACAGATCTTTTGAGTTTCGGCATTGGAGTCCCGTACCCTGACTGTGTGCAGCGGCGACATTCTGTCATTCCTTGCCTCCTACCACCATCATGGCACCACCGAGTCGCAATATCGTTCTCTCCGATGAAGACGACGACGACGACAACCCTCGGAGTTCCTCTGAAGCAGATGACGACGGAGGGGAGGAACGCTTCCAGCCCATCGATATAAACGCTTCAAAACCTGAGATTATCAAAGTGCGTTGTATTTGGATTATAGCGCATCTACCGCTGCTGACTTACGAATTGAAAGGCCTACCAGGACCTGCAGCTTGACCATGGGCGCGTGCTTGCCGAAAACCGCAGCCTTCGTCAAAGGCTTCACGAGCTGGAGGCCACTTCTACTGGGAAGCGACAGCGACGCGCTCAGAGCGACAATCGGTTAGGATACCAGCAACATGTCGGAGCTTGGGCGCGCAAATTTCTTCTTGCAAACGAAGCTTGGGTGACGGCGGATGAGTTCTGCAAGCGTCCAGTAGATCTTGTCAACACTCCCGAAGAGCGTTTTGAAAGCAGTAAAGTTTACTCTCGTGAAATCACTGTTGCTCTCTATCAAGGTATCCCGCCGAAATTCCACCCGCTGCTCGATCGCTTGAGCTATAAGCATCTGTCGAAAGACGTAAGTATTCTTTCACTGGATGAACCGGCCCCTTTCACTTGTGTGTTCCAGTTCATCTCGGACTTCGGGAACGCGCGCTCAACGCTGCTCAACAACCTGCGTGGTGTAGCGGCCAGCATTCTCACAACTGCCGGCCACAAGGTTGACACTGCGCTCGTGGGTGTCGCCAACGCCGACAGAGGCCAGAACGAAGTTCTCACGAAGCTCTTGTGCTTCCCTGAAGAACAAAAGCCCAAGGTCTTTGCCCCCATTCTATTTCCCAACGGCCAGAAAAACATGCAGCATATATTCACAAGCTCAATTGTGCTAGATGTAAGTGCTTCGTGTATCACTTAGACTGTCTTCACATATACCATTCTGATTACTCCTCAGTTTCATCGCGTTATGTTTCATGGACCCTCGAGTTTGGGGACCAAACCCGACCCCAAGGCAAACGCAACAAAGTTAGGGGTGGTCGAATGCAGCGATCATTCCATTGCATTCAGCGCTATGCTGGTACGTTCCAGCATACAATTTCCTCTCGATTGTTGATCCTTCCGATTCCAGGCCCGCTTCATCATCTCGGCCGACAAGAGCTTTGCGTCTACGGGCCAAACAACTAAGATCAACTGGGAGGCGGACTATCGGACGTACCGGAAACTCCTCGCATGCAACCGTGAGGCACCGTATGTGAAGCAGATCTTCAAGACCTTCAACCGCCATGTTTTCGACGGCGTTCCGAAGGCAACCAGCGCTACGGAGGATGTGGAGGATGATGGCGTCGAAGATGAGATCAGCCGAGCGATGCAGCTTTTGGCCGTTGGAGGGTTTGCTGATGCTGATCCAGACACAGATGCGAACGATAGGAACACCAGGCATCGCATGGAACCCGCGCCGATCCCTCAGCCGGAGGCCGTCGCTGGGCCCAGTCGTCGGGCTCGATTCACCGCTGAACCGCCTCAGATACGTGAAATTCCTGCGGAAAATGAGGTACAGGCGCCGGAAGCAGAGGAGGAGGAAGTGGAGAAGGAGGTTGACACTTCGAACAAAGGAAAACGAGTCTCGACGAGACGAAGGCGATAGTCGGCGCTGCATTGTGGATAATATAGTTTTTTTTTTCTTACGCCGTCCTGCACACGATTAGACGGCATATGTAGGGCTGCGATTCTAGCTTTATAAAGCCTGGTTTTGTCTACTTGGATGTATGCTGTTTAATAGTTTGTAACGAATGTGCGTGGCTGAAGCCTAATAGGCGGTTGAGGGTTCGTATCTCGCTAGCAGTAAACATCACTTACTACAAATTGTTTTTATTTCGTGACTCAAGGTGTAGTCGGCTCTTTCAACGCCCTACAATCATTGTGCATTCTTCCAAGGCATTTCAATCCTTACTAGTCTTGCAAGGAACTGAATACGTTCCAAGACTTTGCCATCCTTCCAAGACGACTTTCGAGTGCCAAGGCACTTCCAAGCACACGCTGTCATTGGGTCCTTCCAAGCCATTGGAAGCCATTGAGAGGTTCTTTACAAATTTCCGACAAAGACGGCCCAGAAGCTTGAAGCTTGAAGTCGGTTGCATCTCCGTCATATTTAAGTCTTTCATTCGACAAACGTTGAAACAAAACGTCAAGTGTAATCAAAGTCCAACCCACATGGTTGTCCGACTTGCTGTGCCCGAGGTGGAGATACTCACTGCTCAGAGTCATCGGTGAATACTCCACTCTCAAACCCGTCATCCGTTTTTCCGTTCTGTGCCTTTGAATCGCTCCAGAACGACTCCAGATGTCAGAAACAAATGAAATTCGGAGTCTGGGGTTTAGTTTGAGGTCGCAAATCGTGCGGTCATGAAAAACACGATACTCAATGCCGCGTGCGAGGAACCATCATTGCCGGGAGGAAACTTACCTGGGGACTCCGAAGCCTGTTAATTTAACCAATTCTCTTAGAAAGAAAAGCTAGGAAAAGCTGGCCCCTGATTCTTGCAAAAGCATCCGTCAGTGTTCCGAAACTGTTCCCGCATACTGAATGTGTAGCAAGCGATCTAGATTTGATGGCTATGGCGATCATTCGCACGAATCCTGAATACTGCACTGGAAGCAACTCCAGTATTAAATTTCAGCTAGTCTCGGGCCAGTGGAAGGAGCGAAGCATTGTTTCAAAAAACCTCAATACTCCGGAAGCCCCGAAGGCGCGGATCTTCGGGCAGAAATATTCTCAATTGCCCACTGAGTGCCGTAATGTGGCAATCCCAACGCGATATGATGGTTGATGTCTGAATCCATTGACGTTTCGGGATAACCCCGTTCTCCCTTTTCCCCGTTCCCACCACAGAGGCCCGCCCGCCCAGCGCGGCGTGAGAGGAACCCTCCCAAGATGCGACCCCGCAGTTGCGAGATGCCGCGAATTCAGAAAGATTCAGAGTCGGGCTAACTGCATCGGAGGGGAGACGACCGTGATGGTTGTTGGCGCTGAGCGACACAATGGAATACACGCCTAACCCGGGGTTCCTAGGAATTTGACCGAATTGATGATCGTCGGATTTTGACCAAAGGATTGGTGGAATCCATTGATTTGGCGCCCCTTCGGATTTCAAAGGTGGCCTCTGTAGATTCCAACTGACGCTCTGTAGATGTTTTAAGCACCCACACAGGGAGCCAAGGACGATTCATATTCGAATTATTGGGCGCAAAAAATATATATTTTTGTGATTTCAGTAGAACAGAGCTTTGAGTGTGTATTGAAGCACAGTAACTACATGATAACATGCGTGGTATGTAGCATAAACAGGAAAAAGTGTCTCTGTTGTACACGAGCTGCTCACTAGCTCCCGCCTTCCACAACGACGCTCATGGCGCATGAGCTCTCGGCGGCCAAGACGTGAGCTCCAGTCGGCCTCGGGCGCAGGAAAGAGCCTTGAAGAAAAAAAGAGAGGTTGCACACCTCAGGCTGATGACATCTACGAGGGTGCGCAGTGGACCCTCCTCCTCTTCCTTGTTCTCCAGACTACACTCTTGGGCGGTGATCGACGGGTTGGGTGGCTTGAGAGGGCCGGAGGATGGGTCTTGGGGAGAGATTGAGAGACTTTGAGGTCTTGAATAGCCGCTAACCGCGAATTACAGGGAACGTTGCGAGCAGGAGGGACGAGTGAGGGGAGGACGTGGTGGGGGGAAAAGAGGAAGACACAGAGAAAAATCACGCCATGTCACGAATGATGGTCGGACTTTGAATGACTTGGCCATTTTTCGAGCCAGTCCGCGCAGCTGCCATGTATGTACATCAGTTTTACAGTTTCCAAGCGAAATATTTCCATCCGAGAGGGCGGTGAACAGATTCAAAGGGTCGTTCGAGTGGATTCCATCGATCCGCCAAATCAATGAATGGTGACAATATTTTCTTTGATTTCTATGTGACAATCCGTTGAATTCCAGTCGATCATAAATCCGACCAAATCCCTAGGAACTCCGGGATAGGCGTGTAAGTATCCGGGGGAGCAACAACGATACGTAACAAGTTCATATGGTGAATTGATGACAAACCATTTCAACGATGAAATGGTGCCAGCCGATGATGTCGATGATCGGTAAATATATGTAACCTCGACTCGAGCGTGTTTTCTCTTTCTGTCTCTTTTTCTACCTCTTCACATTCGCCCTTCTCTCCCTTCCCCCTCCGGCGTTCCCTTGCTTTCAATTCGCCATGCCTCTGTTCCACTCTTCCAACAAAAATTCACTTTTCTCGATGGCGACTCGCTCGCTTCAAAGCGCGCTCCCTACGATACAGGGTTACGCTGACCTGATGCGCTTCAGCAAGGTATTCTCGTCGTTCTCTTTACGGATAGGAACGGCTCATCCGTGTCCTGAGTAGCCGGCCGCAACTTTTATTATCTTTATGCCGTTCGGTACGCTCGTTTCGCTCGCGACTCTTGGAGTAGAGGCTGCTGACCCATCCGTCGCAGGCCAAACTGTTGCCTTAGCCTCCTACGCCAATGGCGGTATGCACCCCGTCGACATTCTCCGGTGGTGTGCGCTATTCTTCCTGTGGGCGTTCATTGGGAGAAGTCTTGCATGCACCGTCAACGACGTATGCGATCGGGATATCGATGGGAAAGTTGGTGCGTTCCAATCCTATCCACATCGGCGTCCATAGGCTGACCTCTTTTCTTTGTTCCCTCAAGCTCGCACTTTCACGCGGCCTCTTCCCAGCGGCCGCGTTAGTGTCACCGGCGCCAAGCTTTTCCTCGTCGCCCAAATTGTCATTGATGCGATCCTGTACTACCAAGTAAACAACACCGTGTACGGCGCCTCCTTCTCGACCCAAATCCTTGTTCACCATTCGACTTTTGTTCTGCTCTCCCAGATTTTTGCACGGCCTGTTCTGCCTCTTCCTGTACGTCGCTTATTTTTTCCCCGATTCGACATCTGCGCCAGGTAATTCCAATCGCTGACTCCACTATTACGCAGGAGCCTCACCTACCCTTTGATGAAACGAATCTCCAACTGGCCGCAAGCATGGCTCGGTATCGCTGTACGTCTCCTCTTCACAACCGCCACTGTGATTGACTTTGACTGATTGATTGTTCCCTGGACAGGCAAACTACGGCGTCTTTCTCGCGTGGGCGGCTCTTCCCAGGGGTCCGGACTTCGGTGTGGCGCTCTGCCTGCTCGTCGGCTTGGCTGCGTGAGTTTGATCCTCTGATCCTGGACGGGAACGACGGACCGCGTTGATGCTGACTGTCTTTGCTTTCGTCAGATGGACTGTATGTTTCGGTAAGTTCCGCAGTTGAACTTCGTGTTCACTCTGATTCACTCGCGATGCATAGACACCATCTACGCGCTTCAAGATCGCGAAGACGACCTCAAGCTTGGCGTTGGTTCCTCAGCTATCACCGCTTTCGGCTACATGACGCAGTTCCTCTGGTTCTGCGCAATCGTCTTCGTCGGGTGCCTCACCGCGGTCGGGATCCTGAATCGCCAAGGGCCAATCTACTTCATCGTTTCCGTCGCTTGCACGGCATTTGCTGTATTCCGCCATTTATTGGGGCTTGATATGACAAAACGGGAGTCATTTGCAGGTGCGTTTCACTTTCGTTACCCGAATCGAATATCTGACTATTTTCCCCCCTAGACGCTCTCCCTCTAGGCGCCGGCGTGAGCTTCATCGTTCTCGGTGGCATCGTCGGCGATTGCTTGGTTTCGCAAAGGCTCATTGCTTGAGTTTACAGTGGTGCAGGATCGTTTTTCCTCCCACCAAATCACGTTCGTTAGACAGAATAAAGTACAAGCTCAACTGAATGTCAATAGATAGTGTATTGCTTCGAGTTTATTTAATTTATCGTTTTCATCTTCTGTTGTTACCTCTATTCAATGTATTTCCAACAATAGTTGTTGAAGCTCTCCCACCCGAATTTAAATCGTTCCATGGTCGCCTCCAACTTTCGGGTTCCACCAACCGGTCTTCAACCCTAAGAATCTAGGCTCGCTGCAGTAATGCATGATGAAGGGCAAGAAGGGCTCCGAAGTCCCTTCCGAGGGCTGGGAAATTGGAAGAGAAGCACTGATGACGGTAGAAAGCGTTCGATACCTTCCTCCTCGCCGTTCATTACCTCCATAATTCCGTCACGCAAATCGTTGTTGGTAGGTATCCTTAGGTATCTCCCCAATCATTTAAATTGGCTTGCTTCGAAAGTTGCGCACGCTTAATCCTGGTTGTTTTCTTGGCGGACGACAAAATCAAACTTCCTAGTCCTTCAAGACTTCAACTGTCCAAAGCTTTGTCCAGAAACTCAGCCACTTTTACCAATGGAAAAAAAGACTATGCCGTGAACTGCCGATGCTCGGAGGAAACAATCTTTTACGAAAGTTTGAAGCTGTTGAAAACATGCGCTCAAACTACCGTTAATCCATCTCATTCTTCGCGATATGCTGACTACTTATGTTGCTGCTCCTAGCGTTCGGCGGTGTTCCGAATGGTACTCAGGCGCATTAGCATTGTTTCAGAGCCCATCTCGCGAGTCGTGAACCTCCCATCGTCGGGCCGCGTCGAGATCTCTGAACAAAATGACAGCATTACGGATCAAGCAAGCACGCGAGGATTCGAGGACAGCCAACTTCCAAGCCTTCGAGGCAAAAAAAAAAAAAAACTAAATATAGCACGTCGGCACGATAGTCAACCGATATCATGCGCAAGGAATCATGCGTCGCGAAGTTGGTTTACGATTATCCGGGATCAGCTTCCCGAGGCGGACTTCCTGGTACTCACCGATAAATAATCGCCCGCTGGACCAAAAATCCCCGTTTCCCCCAGCGATATGCTCGGCGTCCAATTATCATTCTCGATTTTTGCCATTTTCCTGGTTTTCTGTATCGTCAAATGCATCTGTGCGTCGAAGCTCACCTCATCGCCTCTTCGTAACATGGCGGGCCCAAAGCCTCGCGACTGGCTCACTGGAAGCTACGCAGAAGTAAGGAGCGAAATTCGCAGTGCGGCGCGTACTTTTCATCCTGATCCTTACTCAACCGGTTCAACAAAATATTAATAACGTTCATCGTTTTCTGCAGACGGGTCAATGTATCGAGGAACAATGGATCAGGCAGTTCGGACCTACCATGAAGATATCTGGATTTTTCGTGAGTCTCAATCACCGTCCGCCCACTGAAAGTTCGTTGAACTGACTCGGTCGGTCAAGGGAACCGCCAGCGTCTACACGATCGACACGAAAGCCGTGCACCACGTTCTATTCAACAATCAAATATATCGCAAGACGACGCCGGCCCGTTATTTCCTCGAACGCATGACAGGAAACCCAGGTGGGCCATGGCATATTCTGTTCGAGACCGTGCGATTAACGGAAGATCGCGTATGTATGAAGGTCTCACCTCGGCGGAGGGTACTGTACACCGAAATCAGGTTTGAACCTCCGGCTGCTATATTGTCAGTAAGTACATCGAGGTCTGATGTTCCACGTTGAATAGCGAAAAATCATGGTAAATTTTCGTTTTTGACTCATCATGAACAACCTTCATCGAATTATTGTCCTCCAGGCGCCTGCGTTCGGATGGCCACAAGTTCGCGATCTGACGCATATATTCATCAGAAAATCGCAACAGGTGTGAATATCCTTGAGGATTCTACCTGAACCATCTCACGCCCTCGTTGCAGCTCCGAGATATTTTCACCGTCGAAATCAGCCGGAACGGGGGAGTTGCTAGACTTGATATGAGCACATGGCTTCACAAGGTTACTCTTGATATTATTGGACTCGCTGGTACGCATTTGCGTTAACAATGTTAACGTCTGCCATTCAATACACTGTTTGTCAGGTTTTAGCCGTGATATCAACGCTACGGGCACCAAACCTGGAGACCCCCAGGACGAGATCTTGACGACATTTGAAAAGCTTCTTGCAGTTGAACTCGGTCCTCTGGATTTTCTGCAGGGAACATATCCGATTCTGCGCAACGTCGTGAGTTCAGTCATATTGATGTTAGACTCGATTCCAATATTGATATAACTCGCACAGAGTACGCGCAACGAACGTATGCGTGCGGGCTCGCGAGCAGAGATGAGTCGCATTGGAATGAAGATTTTAGATGACAGTAAGCGCGACATCGCAGAGTCTTCAGCATTTGAAACAAATCGCGCGCGAGACCTGTTGAGCTTGCTTGTACGTGCCAATACATCGAAAGAGATTCCCGAACATCAGCGTATGTCGGACGAAGATGTTTTAGCTCGTGAGTTCACTGCCATTCACTGCGCATCAGAAAACGTGAATTGAGTTGTAGAAATAATTACCTTCCTGGTTGCTGGCCATGTTACGACTAGGTGAATGACGGTTTCTCTCCACTTGAAAATATTCCTCAAATCTTCAACCGCTCAGCACAACAGTGACCTGGACGCTGTTCGCCTTGTCGCAAAATATGGATTCCCAGAATCGGTTACGTGCAGAACTGGGGTCTCTGGCCACAGACAGTCCCACCATGGATCAGTTGAACGAGCTCTCATACCTCGACTGTGTTGTCCGAGAAGGCCTTCGTGTACACGGACCTGTACCGCACAACGGTGACTTTTCAGCCTTCATTTTGATTGATAGCTCTGACATCGCCTCCAAATTTTCCAGTCCGTGAAGCATTCTGCGACGACCTTCTACCTCTCAAAACACCTTGGACGGATGAAACCGGCAACCTCCACCATTCTGTTCCGTGAGTATTGCGTTGTTTCCGGCCAGGAATCCGACGTCGATCTTCGCTGGTTTTTCCTCTGCGCAGCATCGTCAAAGGAACAGAAGTCTTCATTCCCATGTCGATGATTAACCTGGATCCGAGCATCTGGGGACCTGACGCGAAGGAGTTCAGGTAAGTAAAATTTCCGACGCTCCGTTGCCTGTGTTTTTTCTTGACTGCGGAGTTGAATCACCGTCGGCCATCTTCCCTTACTCTTCGGCTTGTTGTTCATCTTCCGTCCTTCCTTGCGACTGTAGACCTTCTTCAACTCCGTTTCGGTGCTGATAGGACACCCACTCACCCACCCACAGACCCGAACGATGGGAGAAACCGATTGAAAACGACATCCCGGGTGTTTGGGGACAAGTCATCTCCTTCATCGGTGGGCCACGGGGATGCATCGGTTATAGGTTTTCTCTGGTTGAGTGAGTCCATTATCAGATTCCGTTCCGTCTCTTACTCTTTGCACCGACTGACGGATCTGAAAGGATCAAATCCCTACTATTCACCCTCATCCGGAATTTTGAGTTCCAGCTCGCAGTTCCGGCGGAGGATGTCGGGAAGAAGATCGTACGCGTCACGGCGGGGCCGACGTTATTCAGTGAGCCTGAGGCGGGGGTGCAGCTTCCGATGTTAGTGCGACCAGTGACACAAGCGTGAAGGTTGCGGCATTAGAATTTATTGCAAATTGAGAAGTTCATATCTGGAGCACGTTTAGCATAGCTGTTTTGTAAACTTACTACTAGAGGATCGATAGACCAGTTAAAGACACAGTCCACGGCGTCTTGAAAGTCGGAGAGGTCCTCCGAAATTCGAATTCGCGTTTTGGGTCCCGCCAAAGAAGTTCAGTGTGGCCACCGGCGACTCTTCAACCCGCGTCACATCTGTTGGTAGGACTGCGCAGGAGTTTTGAGCCAGAGTAGACAGCATCCTGGGATTCAAAGCCGACGCGATTGGTGCTGCCTCGTACAAAAGTTGGTTGCGACTGGCCAGTGGGAGTCGGAAGAGAATGCGTGGCATGACGTAACGATTCGAATAGTCACGCCTTCTCACCGTACTTCATCGAAGCTTCATCCTCGACTGTGAAAGCAGCCGGTTCTCGAGACAAATCGGTACATGGAAAGTTATATGCACGTTGATTAACATACCGTCCGACGTCGTCCTGAGTCCCACCCAGAACTGTGCGGGCGCTTCCCAATACATACTACTCCTGGGCAAACTCATCGCCCTAACATATTGCAATTGAGGATCATATATCGTATTTGTTGCACACGCGACTGAAGTCACTTGCCTCATTCACTGTCGGAAACCTGTATTAAATGCGGAATAAGGAACTGAAACCACTATCACGCCGAATATAAACTCCACATACCAATCGAATCAAAGCGGATCGCGAGGGCGTTCCTCCTCTCGGGCGGCCACGAATTCTGGAATTTCGCTTTCGACCTGCTTCCAAAGTCGGTGGCGTTCGATCGCAACCTCATTCGCTGCGATCTCGTCCGGGTCGTCGTTGTCTTCGTACTCACGATCGGTGGTGATGGACTCCAGCTTGGGAAACAAGCCTGAAAGATAACGCGCAACAGATGGTGCGTGTAAAATTCTGGAACACCCAACGTCGAGGCGCTCCAAAGAGTGTAGTCCGATTCGTGTCGGTTCAGTTGGTGGTACTTGGCTTGCGTCAACTTCGAGATGCAAGAAATGGAGCATGGGACAGTGTCGAACGAGCAGGCGCAAAGCATGCAGTGTGATTGGAGGGTCCACGTCAATGTCCAAGGTGCAGACCGTGAAGTCCATTTTTTGCAGAAAAGGCCAGGACGTAGCGAGGTTACCAATCGTTTGGTCGTCGAATTCGAACGACGCGGCGGAGATGGCTAGTTCACGGAGTTGCTCGAAACTGGCGAGAATTCGCAACGATTTGCGTGCCATAACCTCGGCCGAATGCACTATGCGAAGTACCCGAAGAGAATCTTGCGCGAAAGCCAACTTCAGCGCGTAATAAAAACGTGCAACGTCTGCGTCACTTGAAGGTGACGCGAAGTTCAGTCGAAGCGAGGCCAAGGGGGTGTTTGCACAGAACGCTAGAAACGCGATCGCGCTTTGGATTCCCACATGTGAGATGCGGAGTTCGACCAAATTTGGAAACAGGGGGTACGACGGGACTGGAAGCGAAGATAATCCGTGAGGGAGGGTCCCCAGCCGTAACGTTTTGAGCGTAGAAAGTTGACCAAGATGGGCTATGTCGGCTGCGTCTGGCATGTCAATGGTCAAGGACACCAGACGACGCAACGTGTGCAACAAATTTGAAAGCGAGGGCTTGGGATCATTCGATTCCGAATTCGCGAGGTGGATTGTAACTGTTTTCAGACCGGGGCAGAGATCGCCAAGGACAGAAATGATAGACAATGATTCAATATCTGCCTGACAGATAAGGGAAAATTCTTCCAGGCCGGCAGGCAAGAACGGTCGAATCAGGGCAGGATTTATAGTGACGAAAGTGCACCCAAGATATCGAAGATTGGGGAATATCAACCCCCGCGGCGAGCAGAAGCCGAGAACGGGCAGTACCTTCAACGTCCTTTCGAGTGTGGAGAAACCAAGATGAAAAGATTTCACTCTGGGGGTGTATACAGCGACCCTGTCCCAGTCGTTGAATGCTATGGGTCGCAAGATTTCCTAGCGGAAAATGTCAGAGTTGGTCTGCGTCGACTGCGAGATAATCGCAAAAGGGAGCGACACGTACCCACTGGAGCTTCCGGCCTTCGGTGGGACGCAGGGCAACCAAATCTGCAGGAAATAATCCCAAAATTGGATCCAATGAGCCTGGCGCCTTCCAAAGCAGATCGAGAGCACCAGGACTAAAAGTCCTACAGGTTCTGGCCAGGCGAGCCAGGGTGGCGCGCCCCTTGCGGTCGTCAAACTTGCTGAAGATCATCTCCAAGACTTCGACAATGTGGAGGCATGGATGCATTTGGAAGACCAATGGAAGAGCGACAGAGCAGAATGTGACTTGTCACGGACAGTCACAAAGTCACGAGCCTTTTCGAGCGAAAAACCCAGGAAAACCAACATTTTATTTTATGTATCATAAAAACAGGCAAGTGAGAGCTGGATAACATATTGCGGGTATTCCTACGACCGAAAAAGAGAGGACGAGATATAAAAATCACAGTGTAATATCGCCAGACAAAGAAACTAATGAGTGTATGTATCGATGGCGCAGCGCACGCAAATCTGCCATATGGAAAACGTAAGAGAAAAAGAGCAGCAGTATCCGGACTCGATGGGGTATACGATGCCGTGCTGGAGAATAAGTAAGTGGATAGGACTCTAAATGGGATGGTGGATAGGGAAGCATATGATGGCGAGGATAGGAAGGAAATATGGAGATGCGCTGATCGGCGACTTTTAAAGCTTATTTATGCGGCGCTGGCATGATTTTGACTTGGCGGTGGGGGGTTGGTGGGTCCTAGACCTCTTCTTCCTCCTCCTCAAGGACGTTGTGCAGAGGAGCACCATGGATGTATCGCCCGGGACTTGCACGACCGCTTTCCACTGCAATTGGGGGCGGAGGGTCAAGCATCGGTGGCGCCAGCGCACCCGCAGGTAACGGGGCCGGTGCCGATGGGGAGACCGGCGCAGGCGACTTGGGGAGTCCGACAGCTGCTGGCGTAGGTGGAGTCTTGGGAAGTGGCGGCTTGGCTGGCGGACTGGGTGTATGCGCAGGCGGAGCCTCGCGAGACGCTGTGCGTACAGGAAGCTTCGACGGCGGTACGGGTCCAGCAGGCTTGGCCGGAGGAGTACCGCGCTCGCGTTCGCGGAACATATCGATGAGTGCGGAGGTCTTGCTAGCGGATCCGGCGGACGTAGGCTTGGGGGCGGCGACTACGTTACCGTTGTTGGCATGACCGTTGCTAGCGGGAGAGACTTCGGCGGGTGAGACGGGAGAGACTGGCGTAGCGCGGGTGGGTGTGGGCAGCGGACGGATGGGGGTCTCAGGGTTTCGGGGAGTGAGATCAAGGTTACGAGGAACAGTGACCTCGACCTCCTGCTCCTCGTCGCTATCGGTCCCACTGAGAAGGCTACGAGGATCGTCATCTTGCGTCGCAATGGAAGGAGGCCTTCGCTCGGGATGCAGATCGAAGTATCCCAGCCTCCGCTGTTGACGTGCTTCCTGACGCTCCGAGAGAGCGACATTCCCCTGCGGGCCCGAGGCAGGCGTATGATCTTCCTCGTCAGTAGCTGGCCCATATCCATCGCTAGCCTCGCTCCGATCCGACTGCTCACTAGTACGTGGAACGCGCTCAATCTCCACGACATCCGAATCCCGCAACCTCTCATCCTCACGCTCCCTCGCACGCTGCACCCTCCTTCTCTCCATCTCCTCCTCCACCGGATCGGGACTAAACTCGCGGCTAATTCGATTCCCAATCGTCTCCGCGGCCAAAGCCTGCGCCGCCTCCAGCCCAGCCAAATCGGGGTCATCCTTAATGACGACACCACCCCTGCGTCTAGCGCTGCCCCTCGGCATCTCCGCATCCTGCGAGCCCATACGTCGACCCGACATGCTCCCCACAAGGATATCCACCCACGCGTCACTCGCACTCTCTCTCCTCTTCTGCCGCGCCGCCTCCAAATCCTTATCCCGCACCGTCTCCTCATCGTCGCTCTCCCCAGCCAACCGGGTCTCAAAGTCCACGGGCGCAGACTCCGCCGGCGCCATCCCCGCACGCACGCGTGCGCCTCCGCCGCCAGGACTAGGTCCGGGGATCATCCCGCCTGGCAGCCGAAAACGAGCACTTTGTCGTCGCTCCTTCTTATCAAGACTACTGTTCTCCGTGCTCGACCCTTGCGTCTCAGCGCTCCGTGTCCTAACGAGCGGCGCTGGACGAGGCGAGGCGACTTCGGGGCTTACGGGGCCTGTACTCCTCCGGTCCTTATCGCGACCGAGAGACAGCACCTTCGTCCCACCGCCACCCCGAATCATCGACTCGAAGTCTAGCTCGCGCGTGCTTCCAGTAACAGCGGGGGTAGCACCAACGACATACGGACGACCATTGAGCGTCGCGGCCTGTTTCCACGTCTTGCCGCCCAACGCAGGCGTCGACCCAGGCTGGAAGAGCGCAGGCAGCCGACGACGAGACCCCGGCGGTGCAGCTCCCGCCAGCGCAAGCCGATACTCGCGCGGCACAAACTCTTCAAAGAGCACTACCGTCGTCCCGCTATCCTGAGCCGCCCCGCTTCGAGATTTATACTCCACCTACAAGGTATGATCAGCATTGTCCTCAAAATAGCGGTAAAACAGCACTCACCAAAGCCCACGAACACTCCTTCGCCAGTTCCGCCGTCGGACCTCCAACGCCAGCAGCCCGCTCCATCCACCCCCCACCGCACAGCAAATCGCAAAATACATCCAAAAACGACTCCTCGATGACCTCCTCCGGCCCCAGCACCGGCGCCGTATCCCATCCAAACGCAGGCAGCGCCTTGTGCGCTTTCCGAAGTTTACGTGTCAACTCCGCATTGAGCTCCTTATTCGATGACGTCGACGACGAAAGCGAAATCGTTAACGGGGCGGAAAACTGCAGCGTCGCACTAAGCGGAGCGTCGCCTCTCGAGAACCCAGCAGTAGAGAAGTCGTTCCACGAAAGCGTCTCGCGCTTCGCCATCCGTTCCTACAATCAAATCTTCATCAATCCCACATCGCCTCGAAAAAGCAAGAAAACACTCACAGCCCTCGCATTCTCCGTCAAATCAAACTTCAGCTTCGTCTCAATCCCACCTTCCCCCGCCCCCGCACCCCCAGGCGACGACACCCCAACCCCACTCCCAAACCCAAGACTCTCAAACTCCCCCCATTTCAAATCCGTCAAACTCCTAAACGCCCCCCCAGCATCCTCCCCGCTACCCAAACTGCTCGTCGACGGCGCACTCAGATTATACGTGCTGTGATTCCCACCTCCGCCGCCGCCACCCCCGCCGCTGAAACCATAGGTCGTCGGGGCGCTTGAGGTCGCAGACGAATACGACGAGGACAAGGATGAGGTGGAGGGGTGGACGCCGACGCCGAGGTCCATGCGCTTGCGGTAGGATTCGGCGTATCGTGGAGAGCCGGCGCCGCCGGCGAGGATGTTGCGCCAGGCTTTGGAGGAGGCCCAGTCGTTGGGGCCGGTGCCGGAGGAGGAGGAGGAGGCCCAGGTGGAGCCGTTGCGGACGAGGTCGGTGGAGTAGCTGCGGACGTTGCGGCGGACGTGGACGATGCGGGTGGTTTTGGCACCACGCCGTGGGCCGGTGGTTTTGGCTGAAAAGATATTAGTGTCGATGACGAAGAAGATAAGGGAGACGAGAGAGATAGAGACTGTGACGCGCAGCAGTACTCCAAGGAACGTGTCTCCAGCCTCCACGTCGTCGCCTTGGACTGACGAGACGCCCAGCACCGTCGCAATGACCTTCGCTTTCCACTTCCACTGCCACGCCAAGGTCGGTCATGTCCTCCAGCTCTCATGCGCTGCTGACGTTCAGCACCTCCTTTTCCTCGCCCTTGGCCTCCGAACGTCCCACCACCTCCTCCTCCTCCTCCACCCTGACAACACCAAGACCCCGAAAAGACCACTCACCACTCTCCAAACTCGCCGGATACATCTTCACCCACTCCCTCAGCCTCGTTGGCCCGCCCAACCCCCTCCCCTCAGCGCCCACGATGCCCTCCCGGATGGAGGCAAGGAGGAGGTGTTCGGCTGCGCGGGCGGAGCGGAGGTATTCCTGTGAAAATGTTAGTATAAAGTAAGCAAGGGGGAGAAGGGAGAAGAGAGAATGGGAGGGGAGGAGGGGAGAAGAAAAGCGGGAAGCTGGGGGGAGAAAGGGAGGAGGGGGGAGGAGGAGGCGAGGAGGAGGCGAGGAGGAAGGTAGGGGGAACAGGGAGATCGGTAAGAATGGGGGAAAAGAGAAGGGTAGACGAAGAAGGGTAGGGGAGTCGGAAGACGAGACAAGGTGAGGTGAGGAGGAGCAGGGGAGAGGGAGGAGGACAAGGAGAAGACGTGCAAAGGCGGCGGATACCAGGTAAACGAAGCTATATGCAGCAGATATCGAATAAATCGGATGCGAAGAACGAAGGAGGTAAGGGAGGGAGATGACGAGCGAGGAGCGTGATGTAATCTAGGGTAAACGGGAGCGAAGAGAGTAGAAGAAGAGGAGGGTATCGGTACGGGGTAGGGAAGAAAAAGGAAATGGTATGGAAGAAAAGCGCAAAACGACGAAGACACACCTCATAAACCACCCCAAACCGCCCAAAATCCTCCACCCCCGGCCACAGCACCTCCTCCACCTCCATCTCCTTCTCGCTCTTCTTCTTCCCGTTCGCATGCACCGGACTCACATTCCACCCGACCCTGCGCCCAAGCCCGAACAGTACAGGCCCGACGACGCCGCCGAGGGTGGGGGGTGTGTGGCCTGATTCGTTGCTAGAAGAAAGGGGGGCGTCAGCCATCTCAAGATACTCAATTCTTAGGAGAAGAAGAAGAAAAACGAAAGACAGGGAAGAAGAAGAACAAAGTCGCAGGAATAAGGGAGGAAGACAAAACCACGCACCTATGCGCCACCAGCTTATTACAAAGCGCAAACAGCGGCAGCAGTATCGGCGCGAGGTAGGGGGCTAGACTGGGGGGGAGGGAGGTGGGCGAGGTGAGGAAGAGGGTGAAGGCTGTTGGGGGGTAGGAGGCGGCTGCAAAAAGGTCAGCGGGGTTATTGTAAAAAGAGAAGGAGAGATGGGGGAGTAGGGGAGAAAAGAGAAAAGAGACATGGGGGAGGCGAGGACGGGGGAGAGGAAGAACGGAAGACGGAAGAAGGGGAGAGAAGGGGGAGGCGAGGCGACGGGGATGTGGATGGGAATGCTGGGGAAGGAGGAGGGACGAAAGGGAGGCAAAGAAGGGGAAGGATACAAGTAAGAATAAAAGTAAGAAACCACTCACCAGCCTCCTCCTCCCTCCACCTCTCATACCACGCCATACTCAACAACCCCCTCACCTCCCTTCCTCCCTCGACCCTTACGACCCGCGAGAGCCCCCAGCGCAGACACATGGCGAGCTCGTGGGCGGAGGCGAATCGGGCTTCGTCTGCGAAGCGGGATTCGGATTGGGGGGAGGGGGAGGTGCCTGCGGGAGTAAGAGTAGATTAGATATGTATATAGCCGATGAGTGAAAAACGAAGGAAGATAAAGAGAAAGGAAAATAGAGAACGAAGGGACGAAGAGACGAAGAAAGCGACGAAAGCGACGAAAGCGAAGAAACGAAGGAAGCAAAAAACGCACCCTCACAAGTCTTCAAAAACGCATTCACAAGCCTCACCACCCCCGCCTTCCGCACATCCAACGCCAAGCTCGAAAACACAAACGGCGTCGCCACCCCCGTCGCCTCCAGCTGCGCACAAACCACATTCACCAGCCGCCCCACATCGGGAAGTCCAAGAACTGTGTCCCGCGCCGCGCTGAGGAGGCCGTACGACTGGCGTGGTCCCGTAGAGGAGGAGTGCCCTAAAGGCGGGGGTGGGAGGAACCCGCCGGGGGACGAGGGCGTGGGGGGTGCGGTGGCGGACGCTGAGCCAGCCCAGGGGACGTGTGGGTCCGCGGGAAGTATCGTCGGGAGGAACCCCACCTCTTGATGTCCTTGCCCTTGTCCTTGTCCTCCCCCTTGCACGGAAGCCAAATTGAGCGACGACGACCTTGGCCTCGCGCCACTACTCCCCCCGTAATTGCCGTCCGCATTATACCCCGCGCCGTACCCATACCCCGCGTACCCCATCTCGCGATCCCCGACGGTGTGTGCTCTGACGGCGCCGGTGGAGAGCGGCGGGAGAGGCGGGTGGTCTTTGTTGTTGTCGTTTTTGTTGTTTTTGATGTGTTTAGACTTGGACGGCGTCGACGCCGTGCGCGCGCGTGAGAAGAGCGCTTGCATCGTGTGGTGATTTTTGTGAGAGGTGGATTTTGTGGGTGATTTTGCTGGGAGGAGGGTCGGATTATCAGGGTGTGGGGGACGGGGGAGACGAAGACGGAGACGCACTTTATCCTCCTCTTAGCCCTGCCCAGCCCAGCTCCAGCAGACGTCGGTCGTCGGTCGTCGGCAGTCGGTCGTCCGTCAGCGGTCAGTCTCCTCTTCCTTCCTAATCCAATCCTCTCTCGCTCTCGGTAGCAATCCCTAACCCAAACCACTCTATGAATACCTCTCCTTGACGCTAGAAGGCGGTAGGCGGCGACGAAAGGGTCCTGGACGACGACGGGAAAAGCAGCAAGGAGAGTCTTACGTAACTGATGTGATTCACAGCCACGTTGATCGCCCTTATGCCCGCGTCGTCCCTGACGGCTTCCACGACGTCCAGAACGCCGAGCAAGCTGTCTGTCTGTCTCCCTGCGTTCGTCGACCCTGCAGATCCAGCACATAGCATATACGGAGGAAATGAGCAGGTAAATTGACACGATGAATGGTGTTTCCGTCTTCGAATCTCAGCCACGCCAACTTCAAATCTTTCTCGTCGAAATTCCAGTCGAGCTCCACGTCCGTCTCTCAAAATACTCTTCTTCCCAAGCCTGTCGCCAAAGCCATCCCTTCATCCTGCTCTCCTCTCCCTCGCATCCGGCCGCTTTCCTCAACCTTTCTCCTCTCCTTGTCTTGGCGACAACGTTTGTGATGACGACGACGATCTAGTATGTACTTGCACCCATCACCGCTGTCCCCGTCGTCCCCAACGCCACATGCGATCACCCCCCTCAGGCGCTTTCGGGACCGCACCTTCCGGGTCCTTCCCTCCTAGCTCAGACCGCACCTCCAACAATGCATCCCATCTTCACCTCATCAGCATCCCTAACATTTCATCTCACCTCCCGCTTGAATCTCACTTCGATTACAAGTCTTCCACAGCTCTCACAAACGAATCCATCTGTGATTGAGTCCGACTCCGACTCCACGAACGCGTTCCATCCCGCTTGTTCATCGTTCATCTAAGCTGCTATCAAATCCTGTCCAAACGATCGGCAGCGCCGCAATCTCCGACATCTATCCTTGTCTCTTCCGTTTACTCCCATACCCCAACCGCTGCCGCCTATAATAAACTATAACTGCAAACTCATCTCACAGCAGCAACTCCACTCACCTCCAACCATCCTCAAACAAACCCCGAATATCTTACCAGCAATTCCTTTCTGTTCCTATATCCCATCAGTAATATATACGTTCAAACTCACTTCAAAAATTCAAACCATTCCCGACGCGAACCCACCTCCCAATCAAATACTTACACAAGCTCCTCCTCTGGCACATCTCAACTCCATCTTCGGAGATGCCTTCCTTTTCCCTTCCCTTCCCCCGATATCCACCAACCTCAACAAATTCAGATCCGCCCTCTTTCACACAAAAAAAAAACAGCCAACAGTTTACAACTACGACCTGACCCCCGACTCGAACGGGGTGCTGCTGCAGACCAGATTACCGCGAAATCCAATTCAGTGCAGTTGCGGGCCATCCGCAATCAAGCCTTCTTTAATCGAGAACGAATCCATGTGTGTGATTAACTCCGACTCGTCGCCGTTCATCGTTCATCTCAACTGCTATCAACATCAAGCAACCCCAACACTGCGATCCTGATCTGTTTCCCTTGCGCATTTTCCCTTTCGTAGTTTCCCTTTCAATATTCTTCTACCAACGCCATTCAACCAACCAACCTCGACGAAGTTCAAATTCAAATACAACCACCTCTTGACGAAAAATAACAATCCGCATGCCGCTATATCTACGACCTGACCCCGAGTCGAACGGGGTTCTGCTGCTGGATACCGCGGATCTAACGAACTAGTGCAGCCTGGGGACCGTCCGCAATCAAGTCTTCTTGTTGAGTGTCCCTTCATCGTTCATCCAAGCTGTTGAATCAACGATCAAAGCGCCGACTACCACCTTTCACTCTCCAACGTTAAGAATCAGGCAAACCCGAAGCATATCCCCCTCGTCTCGAACCCACCCCAACTAAATGGCATCGCTATCCACGCCAGTTACCATCCTCCAAATCATCCTCAATTTCAAACCCACTGGCGCCTCTAACTCGATCGTAACTCACCACAACCCCAGTCCTCCGCCATCTAACCTCCATCCTCGAGAACGCCTTATTCTTCACCGCCGCCAATCCTAATCAAACCACCCTTTGACAACATGAAATAAAAAAATGAAAAAACTCAATTATGATCTCCACGCCCACGGCTTGACCCCGACTCGAACGGGATTCTGCTGCTCAAACAGCGACAACGAGGCGAGATCATCTAGTGCAGCTGCGGTCCATCCGCAATCAAGCCTTCTTCTTCTCGCGAAATTGCTCACAGTAATCATTGTCTCAGGCTGCCAGTGGAACGCACAATCAACAATAAAAAATCTCCGTCACAAAGAACAGGCAAAACCTTCCCGGGACGCACGATTCGATGATCAGTTACATCGCTTAGCAATACCACTGTCACATCTCCCTCAGCTCTAGCCAGCCGAAAATCCTCAAGTTCAGTCAAGTTTCGTCGCTATCCACCCAATTCATCTTAAACTGATTCGCCACAGACGCGAAACCCACGAGTATTCACCTCACAAACTCGATCCTAGCGACCGTTCTGAATTCCCTTTCACCTGTGCCAGCCAACCAAAGCTCAACTCCCCCTCGCCAAGAAAAAGAATCCTCCCCGTCTTTCATTCACGACTCGAGCCCCGACTCGAACGGGGTGCGCTGCAGAACACACTCTGACCACGCGCAAGACAAAGAAGACCGTCTATACACAAGCTCGGATCTATATCGTTACGGGTCGCGGTGCGGGATTGATCGAGGGGGGGTATGGGATGAAGTGATGATCATGGGACAACGAATAGGTAAAATCAAGCTGAATCAAGTAAACTTCAATCGAGGAGCAGTAGAAATTTGCGGCTATCGAGCATTGAATTATTTCTGCATGCATGATTGAGAGTCGAGGAATGCAACGCCAGAAAGGACACACCAGAAAATGAGACTAAAGCGGCCCCCAACCCTGTTCCTCTTGTCGAGCTGCCACAAAATGTGGGATCTGAGTTACAACCTCCCTCCAAAGTCCATTGCGTTCGTGTGCAACATGGTCGCGTTCCTCCTCGCCGACCTCTCGGTAACCCGTGTTGATCTTCTCCAACCTGGGGAACAAAGCCGAGAGATACCGGGCAACGGGTAGCGCTTCCGAAATCGGAGATAATCCAATGTGCCAATCCGAGAGGTCGATCCCACCCACGCGCACAGGCGAACTTGGAGGCATTTCGGTTGCATTGACCTGGAGAGCCAAAGAGACCATCCTGGGGCAGTTTTTGGCGAGAGACGAGAGGGAACGAAGGGTTATACGAGGCTCAACCCATCCGATCTCGACATCCGTCGCCATTAACTTGAGACGCTCCAAGTCTGGCCAAAAGGGGGTCAGCTCGGCGAACGTATCATCGGCTAGAGCGATAGTCATCGCGGAGATTTCGAGGGTCTTCAGAGCTCGAAAAACGGCCAGCTTGTGTAACAAGCCCTTCGTTACTCTACAATTTTTCCGATCTGCGTGCGAGAGGTTGCGCGGAAAAATTTGGAGGCTAAGCGATTGGAGGGTTTCGTGTCCACAAGTCCGGGTCAATATATCATAGAGTCGTTCCATCTCGACGGTGGTCGGGTCGGATGGAAAATCGAGTGCTAGAGAAATAAGGGAAGCATTGGAACAACGTTCCATGAGTGCTGTCGCGGACCGGATTTCTGCGAAGGAGATGTATAGTTTCTGAAGATGCGGGAATAGAGGTGGAGATGCGGAGGTGCATTGAACGCAAGACATATCGGGAGAAATGGAATGTATCTGCATATTGATCAAAGTCGATAACTGACCCAGATGTATTAGGATGGGCCAGCTACATTCAAGCTTCCAAGCCGCCAGGGAAAGCTCCACGAGACTGCGCATTCCGGAGAGGAATAGAGGTAATCCACAAGGTGAGGTTCCAGGCACCGGAACCCCGGAAACTGCGAGATATTTCACATTGGGGCAGGAATTGGGAAGCATAGAGAGGAGGGAAGCGGCAGTCGAATTTTGACCGTATGAGAAGTAGATCGTGTGCAACGTGGGAGGGAAGAAAGCCCGGAGCGATGCGGAGTTTGCTAAATTCGGTGCTGAGTGCAACCAGGTGAAGGAGCCAAGACACGGGAAGATGAACACGAGTGGAGAGCAAACACTCAGCATAGGGAAGACATTAGAAGCACGCGTCCAGGCCGGTGAAGAGAGTAAGAGCCGCTTCACTCGCGTAGCATAGACATTTGCTCTTTCCCAGTCTGTAGCAATTATGGGGCGCAGTAATCTCTGCATAAATCGGTCAGATCATGAAATTGATACCAGAGGACGCCAAGAGGGCGCAAATGACTTACCCATTGCCTATTATTCGCAACCACCGGGGGTTCCAACAAATCGGTAGGCAGGAGTCCCAGAAATGGATCCAATGACGACTGGAGTTTCCATAGTGAGGCGAGCGCTGGGCCCATCCAAATCCTACAGCTCCTCGAAAGCACGGCCAGAGTGGCCTCTTCGATCGCAAAAGCCTCAGGCCCAACGCCATAGTCAATGTTTTCGCAGATGAGCTCGAGGATCTCGAGGATCTGTAGGCAGCGGTGCATCACATGTAGAAGACAGAAAGAAATGCGATGTGTGACATGTCACAACGACCTATTTTGTGATTGCCGGTCTCAGCATGTTCATTTTTATCGAACCTTTGGAAGGCGTGTTCAAGAAAGTCCTTGGTTGTTAATAAGATACGAGCATCGGAGGTTCAATCCCTTGTTGGGAGCGTATGAGTAGTGTGAGTTTCCCACCTTCATCGATCGAAGAATACCCAAAAGGTTTCTTAAATTCCACACTGGCAGAGCCGCTGCGAATTTCAATTCCAAAGCCATACGGTTTCGCCGGATTGGTCAAGTCAGTATTCCAGGTACAGTAGCCTATCGTATGCTACAGCTCGAAATACGCATTACGAACGAACTATGCAAATCGGGCCAAGTCCCGTCCCAACCTTGCTCCGTCAAGAGAAATCTTCAACGCGAGCCACTTCCTAAATTCTACTTGGTTCGGTCTGGAGATCGCCCAATGGGAGTCGAAGAGACCTTACTTTTATCTGACTCACGAGTCGAACGGGTAGTAGCCATAGTGGGTCGAACTTAGATGCGAAAGCATACTATACTTTCGCTAATAAAGACGCATACCTTGCTTCTGTTTCAATGATGGAAAAGTCCCAAGAGATGAGCGAGCGGAAGCGAGTAATGCACGCGAGGGCTGCGATCCTCGAAATCGGAAGGGCTGTGGTAGATAATAAATGAAATAGCGACTCTTGAGACGCCGGACATTTGGTGGAAGAGTCTCGGGCGTGACGGTTCGTTGTCGCCATTGAAGTAGACCAATAATCATCGGATTCCGAAAATGAGGTTTGTATACACAAGCGAGCACAAGCAACACCGTCTACATTGAGTAATATTCGTCTCAAAGCTCTATGAAAAACAGTTAATGAGATGCCGCTCAAATTCGTGACACCAACCACACACGTACTCTGCATAGCCTGGACATCCGTGCTCTGGACATAATCTTCGAACTCGCAAATCTGCTCCTGCAGTTCGTCGGTAGAGACTTTCTCGTCCTCTGTACAACAAAGAGAAACGATTACATAAATAGGTTATTAGATGCAAGAACATGGGGGACATGCCGACGACGAGAGTGATCTGGATTTTCATGAGGAGCGTAGGGGTGAGCGGAGAAGATAGGGATGTAGTATAATCATGTACTTACCTGGAGCTTCTTGATTCCTGGATATCAGATCTGAACATCTAGCATATATGTAAAGAGAAAGAGGGTCAACATACCATAGCCGATAGCGACGAGCTTGCTGAGCCCCCACAACAGCCCATCCTTCTCGATAGACCTGACGCATTTCTCGAGAGCCTCCATATCGGTCTCGTCGTCCCAGGGTTTTACATCGAGAGTGACGACAGACTGCAAGCACCCAGGTAAAAAAACAACTCAAGGCGGGAGTGGTGATATGACTCACCTTAGCCACAGGCTTAGGCTTCCCAGCCTTCTTCTTGTTATACTCCGCAACACGCTCGGCCTTGAGCTGCTCGGCCGCGGCGTCGTCCGCTTCGTCGTCGCTGCCGAAGAGGTCCACTTCGTCGTCATCATCTGCAGCGGCGGCAGCGGGAGCTCCACCACCGAGGAAAGCCTCGCCCGCGGCACTCGAGCCAGAGAGCGAGCCAAACTCGGAGGTGTACGACTGGATGTGGGTGTACCACCTGGCGACGTGCGGGTGCGCGTCCGGCTTCGGTGCCGATGCGATCGCTTTGAAAACAGTTACGTCGGCCTGGGAGGCGGTGTATCTGTAGAATATATGCGCATCAGACACGATCGGAATGGTTTTAGAACGATAGAAAAAAAATGAAAAAAGATAGTAAAAATTGTTGGCATTCGTGTGCCGCTTTCGCTTTCTTGGATACACGGACCCGAGGGAGGTAATTCTGGAGATGTACTGATGTTATACTGACCCTTCTACGTAGGACCTGGTGGCAAGGTGCTGTTCGAGCTTGGTGAGGTTGGCCATCGATCAAGGTTTGGAAGAAGATGCGTTTTGTTTACATATGCTAGACTCGGAGGTTGTTGCTAATCATTTGACGCGGCATTGTCACTGTCACACCGAACAAAAGCTTTCTTCCACCTACCACCATCATGGTCCTCACTCGCAGCGCGCGTAGAGCCGCAAGCTCTCTCTTCAGGCTCCCAAACGAAGTTCTAACCGCAATAGTGCACGAGTTGTCGACTGACGACCTTGCCACCGTCTGTCGAACGTCTCAATTGCTGAGGAATATCGCCACTCCTTGGCTTTACCGCTGCGTCAGGCTCACAACTGGATCCAGACTCAGGTCGTTCGCTATGAGTCTACAGCAGAGCTTCTCGGCGCTGGCCAAATTGCACCACCTTGAAACCCTGACTACTGTCGAACTCGTGGGACTGCATACTGTACAGGAGCGGCATTATGTTGATGTGATTGCGACACACTTGCCCCACATTCACAATCTTGAACTCTGTCACTGGCCTGAGTCCGGGAGTTTGATTTCACAGGTTCGATTCTTTTATCATCTCATGGCGTGTATTCTCATCCTTTCATGATCATTGTTAGAACGAAGCCCGGTGGATCGCGACGTCTCTCGAAAAATTTGACCGGCTGCGTACCTTGAATTTTGGTAGCATTAAGGGTTCTTCTGAAGACGATCGTGGCCTGGTCTTGCAGTGGTATGCAGCATGCAAAACCCTGACGTCGGTGGTGCTCGGTATGATACTTGTTGTCTATTCGGTTGACGGATACTAATGTCATTATCCTTGTAGATGATCGGATCTGGAGACTCAAGAATAATGATTGGATTGTGGTATCCGGAGATGTATGAACACCGTCGAGTTCCTAGTACCACTGGTAGAACCGCCAGGCAGAATATGTAAACATTAGAGAGGCTATTGGAAATGCAATCGTCGCAACGTTAGGCTAATGACCCCGAAACAAAATCACCGAAGCTGGAATGAGAAACCCAGCCCAAGGAAATTCACACTCCCGAGCAAAGAGGGAACTCAATGAACAGATGCTCATCCGTAGTCGAGTACTTCACTCCTCCGATTTCCGCCCCAATACTATACACCGTCGTCGGATCGGTCAAGTTGATGCTCCAAAGAGAATACGCAGAGTCGCCGAAAACAGGTGAAGTGGGAGGCGAGATATCAATCTCCGTGACGGTGACTTTCTGAGTGCCGTCGGTCGATATTTCTTCGAGGTAGACTCTCGTGGGATTGACATCCTTGCGGACCTATCGAACATGACTTCAAACTCAATCCAGATTCCAATCACATGGTCAATCTGAACTGACCGCAACATCAAACCGACCAGTAAATGGGCTTTGAATCCGACACGAAGTCTTAGAGAACATAAATCCGTCCTGGATAGCAAATCCCACACCATCTTGATCTTCGAGCTGATCATTAACGAGGAAGCTTAGACTCTTGATGCCCGCAGTAGCATCGAGAGAGATAGAACTGTCCGAGTTAGACGCGTTGAATGCATACCAGGCGGCGGTGTATTTCCCTCCCGTGGAGGAAGATGTGCCGGTGAAGCTCAAGGTCGCGTTCCCCATGCCTCCATGATGATCATGCCAGAGCATACGAACTATGCGGCTTGAATCCTCTGTCGTGTTCCAGAGCTAAGAAGGATTGTTTGGTATGCCCGGTAAAGCCATGAATTTATGCACGCACCCGAACTTGACCAGCCAGCTGAATAAAGTCGCCGTCCAGAGTCAACTGAACGCCGGACGGTTTCACAGGAAGAGGTGTAAGCACGTCTGTAAGCTGGACATTGCTCGGCACGGTATCGAGCATTCGAGCAAACAGGTCTGCACACGTCGCAGCGAATAGACTCGGGGAATCCGCGAAACTATGCGATATTCAAATTCAAAAGCGAGAAAGTAGGTGAATACGAAAACTCACGCGCGCATCGTGCTATTTCCGTCGCTGGCAAAAATGCGTTTATCCGAATTGGTCGTGTCGTTGAACCCCACTACCAGTGGATTTTGGGTGGTGCCCTCAATGAACTCAGTCGCACTGATGTAGTTTCGATGTAAGGAAGTTCAAGCATCAACCACAACGAGAGGCTTGACTCACATCTTATTATCAAATTGGGAGAACGTCGAATCGAAGTGGGCTACGTCCTCTGTGTTATTAGGATCGTTCAGATTGCCCACAATATCTGGGAAGGCATCGTGTTGGACGCCGCCAAACGAGTGGCTGTTCATGTAAATCCAATCTTCCATTCAGTAATTGTTTGAAGATTGTGCAATTTGCACTAACCCACACGCCACGAGCCCTATCATTTCTGTCGGCGTGAATCCCTGACGCGCAAATGAAGCAATGTGCGAATCCAAGTCTTGCTGCGGTTCGGGTACACCCGGTGTATTGGGCTCGGTGGCATCGATACGTCCTCCACGAAATGGAATTTCTGGGCCGCCGCTGGGTCGAAGGATAATCAAACGAGAAGCAAGCGTTGAATGAAATGCCATTACCAGTTTTCAATTGCTATGAGAGCGGCCAGAGCGATTGAGTCGGCGACTACAAGATACCAAGGGGCTCAGCGAAAACGTTAATAATGTCATAGATATCAAGACCCACCAGAGACGTATCGATTTGAGAGGAAAGCGGCGATGAGCATGGTATTGTGGAACCCGTCGCCCGCGTTCTGCATCGAGTTTATGAGTAGCTACATAAGGGTTCAGGTAATAAACCCACCTCTGCGCGAGCCTGCTCCTCGTCGAATCTAATCGAACCATCCAATCCTCCCGTCCCATCCGCCGAGTTGTGCGTAGCCATGTCATGATACGCCTTTGACGAATGAGGAGAGAAGAATATTACTAGGGTTAGTAATAAAAAAAAAGGCAGACGAACAGTCCTAATCCAGTCTGCTGCATTCGCCCTCCCGGTGTTGTCTCCGAAGAGAAAAGAGTCGCAGGGTTGTACGAAGCTTGTGAGGCCCGCAGAGACAGCGTTGACACCTAGCTGATCGAATCGAGCAGCTTCGAGTGCGTCGAGCTTTGGAGAGGGCCAGGTGTACGCGGTGATGCCGGTTGCGTGGAACGAGATGATGAGGGTTCCAAATGCCAATGCCCAGCTATAGTCGAAGTACATCCTCGGAGGACACGTTTAATCCTGTCGTCTACCTTACCTTGTTCCTTTTAACCAACCCGTGCCGGTATGCGCGTATAGAGCTCAATTCGATGTTCTCGCCTAAACAGCTTTGCCAGGTACCCGTCTCCGAATTCTGGCAGATTGGTGATGAAAACGCGGGAGAGTCACTGTCGCGCGCGCACAGCACTGAGCAAAACAATATACCCTGGAGATATCAAAGTTAGCGCAGTCGCGGCGTTCGGAAGCCTCGATATATACATACAGCCCTCACCAATTGAGCGGCGCAATGAATGATTCAGACATTGCCATCCGGTCCGTTAATTCCCTACGTACCGCTTGGTCAGCCAAGAATTTCAACTCAAACCCCACCTACCAGTAGCGGCTCGTTGTGAAGAACCATCCGACAGTAAGCAATCGAGACGCTTCTCTGCCCGGTGTTTCCCGCCAAAGTAAAATCAGAAAACTTTATCAGTCGCTTGACTGAGACGTTCGGAAGTCGGATAATCATTCGGCGCCAAAAAGGGTGAGCCTCACCGGACGAAGTACCTCCGCCGCCGCAAGGAATGGAGGATGTTGAGAACTTGAGTGCCGGTCGAGCAAAATCTTCCGCGTTGAGCAACTTGAGAGAAGGCAGAGATGTTCAAGAAGGTAAGCTGCTAGAAGATCAATATTGATCAATGCTCAAGGTAGAGGAAAAGCGCGTGAAATTTTGAGGACGCTGAGGTGACATGACTCACATGAGGGTTGGAAGCAAAGGGCAATCGGGTGTTGCCGGGCGCGTGGGAAGTCGTCTTTGTTTGGCGAAAACAGTGTGACGTACGTGATGGTCACCGCGAGTCCCAGCTTTTGCTTCTGACTCTCATGATGCTAGCGGCCCCGAAGTCGAAGCAGAAGGAGGCGTCTATCCTCCCTCACCAAGCCCCGTTCATTGCGTCACAGACACCGCCCTCGTCCACAAGGACGTCGCGTTTGCTCCTTGGATGTGTCTTAACTCTCGCCTTCTTGTGTTGGAATCGCTCTCGGACATCGAATGCCTGGAGCGCAACGCTTCAACCATTCTACGCGCATGTGAAAACTGTGGAGGATATTTGTCCCGTCGTTGACGGTCCAGGTATATCGCATTCGGGCCATATCGGGTTGAAGGGAGATAGCGAAGACTCGCCCAAACGCTTGTTTTTCTGGTACGGCCTCTAGTTCCTGCTCACAATCATGAAATGAATAGTAAATCTTAGGTACTTTGAAGCGGAGCAGGATGCAGCGAATGCACCAATCATGTACGTGATGGAAACTCGTAGAGTCGTACCGCATTTCTTCGAAGCTGATATGAGCTAGTATGACCATCGGCGGCGGCCCCGGAACGAGTGGGATGATGAACCCAATGATGGCACAGGGCCCGTGTCTCTCCGCTGAAAACGGGACCACCAAACCGAATCCGAATCGCTGGACCGGTATGTTCTCATACATTGACGATAGCACAGCTGATGCAGAGCCAAGAACACTACAATTTATTGGCACTCGACCACGTCGGTCCAGTCTCCCATCTTTCTTGATTCATATTCGCTAATCTCAACACCGCAGCCTGTGGGAGTCGGCTTTTCTTACGGGCGAATGGTCAATAATAGTCGCGACGCCGCTATCGACACATACGACTTTCTTCAGAAATTCTTCCGATTGTATCCGCACCTTTCGAAGCAAGCTTTGTTTTTTTTTCATCTTGACGAAGTCGGATAACACATACCGCTTTCAGAAACAAATTCGTTCTTTCTGGCGGCTCATACGGCGGAACCTACGTCCCTCACATCGCAACAGTAATCCACGAACAAAATCTCGCTCT
Organism: Favolaschia claudopus; assembly: GCA_037176885.1. Taxonomy (NCBI): domain Eukaryota; kingdom Fungi; phylum Basidiomycota; class Agaricomycetes; order Agaricales; family Mycenaceae; genus Favolaschia; species Favolaschia claudopus. The sequence goes on along the minus strand of JAWWNJ010000047.1, from coordinate 1,405,258 downwards.
CGCAGCAGGCGCAGGCCAGCCCGGGGCTCGCCACATCAACCTCGAGTCACTCATGCTCAGCAACCCCCTGTCTGTAAGTCGGTCTCCGCTCTCTGTGACGTTATCGACCTCAAATCTTTTTTTTCTCGAGGATGCGACATCGCATTTCACCTGGTTCCTGCAAACGACCTGCCACGGGCCCGTGGAGATGTACAACGCCTCTACATGCTCGCACATGTACGAACGTCTCCCGGCGTGTCTCGATAGCATCAGGATTGCTGAACAAAGCCCCGAATGGAACCCTGAGCTTCGCAAGAAATCCCATGAGTTATGTTGGTATCTCAGATCTGGTGATATGCACGGAGTTGTTGGCGAGGATTATCGTAAGAAGGTGAGTGATTCCCTTGATACTTACTTCCTTTCCCCAATTCCAAATATTAATCGTCGTCGTAGTGCGTCTCTGATGACCCGCTCGGCTGTCTTCCTCCAGATTTCGGCTGGGCGTCCGCTTTTTTCCATCGTTCGGATGTCAAGACCGCACTCGGCGTAGACGCTCATAGAAATTTCATTCACCTTAGCGAGCAAGTGTTCAACGAGTTCTATAGTTACGGAGACACGTAAGTAAGCTTCCCACAATGCCCAGAGATATCGTGACTAACTGAAACCACTCAGCATGCAATCTGCGTATCTGCTCTATGAACCCCTTCTCCGCTCTGGAATTCGATTGCTTCGTGAGTGGCTCGTTAGCTATACCTCTAGATCTCCTCACCAAAGCCATCTCAGATTACGTCGGATCGAAGGACGCAAACTGCAATTATCACGGAATCATGTCATTCGTACGCCGTCTTTCTTCTTTCGCCTCTAAACTCTCAAATTAATTCGCTACTTACTCAACTTATTATTATGCTCGCTCCGCCTTTAAATTTCGCAGTTAAAACTCATCAAATCACCCTTCCAAGAAGAATTTCTCCGTGCCCCGGACGTCCCTTGGCCCACAGCCGCCGAGGAAGCTACCGTCCGAGTCGTGGGCGAGGGTGCTGGGAATATGACGTGGATTTTGATTGACGGAGGAGGGCACTTCGTGCGTCGTATTTGCGCATTTTGCTTATTATTCAACTAACGACCGAATGAATAGATTGCTCATGATCAGCCGAAGCTCGTTAAATCTATCGTCGAACATTGGGTGGAGAACGTTCCCTTCGATTGAGAGCTGAATGATTTAAATCGTGCTCGGGCGCGTAAATTATGTTAGGATCGTTATCTATGCAGACTTTGCCAGGCGAAGGAAACTAAGAAACTGGAGGCCTGAGTCTCTCTATCTCGATATCTACTTCGTCACTACTCCCGCTATCGAGTTTCTTCCTGATCTCCGCGGCCTGCTCGTGCTGAAAGGACCGCTCGAACAACGCACACGCCGCATTCCAATACTCGCGTGCTCGAACCCTTTCTCCCGTGCGTTCTGCAATATTCCCGAGGCGAAGCAAGCATTGAGCACGGCTGTGGTGAACATCCATGTAATGGAACCCCCCGAGCGCTACCTCGAACAGAGTGCGTGCGGATTCCTTGTCGTCAATGGAAAGAAAGACGTCACCGAGAGACATGCAAGCCTTGTAGAGGGCCAGTTTCTCCTTGACGTTGAAGGCAAAGGCGAGATACACGACGGGCCAAGTGAAGTCAAAGCATTGGGCACCGCCCCACTGCATGACATCGGCCAGTCGCTCCAAGCAATAGCCAACGGTCTGATTCTCGACTCCCCACTGTAAGCGCAAGCATTCATCGAAGATTCGCTTTGCCTGCGCTGTCTCGTGGTCTCGCAGATGAAGATGCGCCAACGTAGCATCGCAGTAGGTCGCGCCTGAGAGATACTTGTGATCTGTGAATATTCTCTTCGCTTCGTTTAACCTCCGTCTCACCCCCTCCGTAGGCTCTCCAACCAAGACCTCAACTCCCGCGAGGTTGAGAAGCGCGCAAGCAAAGGCATGCGGGTTTTGATCCGCCGACGAGTCCTTCAGCATCTCGGCGTAGATCTGTTTCGCCTCCACGTATTCGGACTTGAGGAAATGCACCTCCGCTTGATAAATCGTGATTTCTTGATCAACATGGCCCCGCGCCATTCCACAAAGCGACAGAAGCTCTCTCGCCATCGTCAATTGAAGGACACTGGACTGGTAGTCGCCCATTTGCATCAAACACCCCGCATCAATATACCGTGCGCGAGCTCCGTCGTAGAAGTTGCCGGATAATTGTGCGAGTTGCTGAGCCTCTCGGGCACAGGCTTGGGCTTTATCGACGTTCCCGCTTTGCATGTTGATGCGCGCAAGCCCTAGAAGCGCACTACAGTTAATGCTAGCTATTCCGCACTCTTTGGACAGCGAAAGAGTTTTTTCGAGGTAATCCCTGGCCTGGGCAAGATTCGAGCGATGCCGCAGAAAATGGATACCTGCGGCCAAATAAAGGCGAGCTATTAGGATAAGTCAGCTTGGCATTGAGTCGAATCTGATTGAGTTTGAATCTAGCATACCTTTCAGCTCGATATCCGTAAAATGTTCAAAATGAGTCTCGGCTTCGGAGATCAAATCCTGCGGTATGAAGCTCGGATCCTGGCTGTAAGACTGAAGCCTTTCAACCAGAATGCTGGCTGCAAGCCTATGATCCGCAGAGTCGTGTGGCATGGACCCTATTTCGTTCATGAGGGGAGTACATATCTCCCGGCTAACGCGGTAGAACACATTGAGCGATAAGATGCAGTAGATATCTTCGGCGAAGTCACTATTTTCGTTGGCAGCCAGCCCCTGATGCAAAACCTCTTGTAGGTTCCCGAGATTCGGAGTGATCTGGTGAACGACAGGTTGCAGCAATTCGCCGTCGTGCTTTCGGTAGAGCTCGAGGAGGGAATGGAAGTGGTTTCGCAGAGGATGAGCGAGTCGTTGTGAAGGTGGATGCAGCTGGTGGATATATTCGCGAACAGGAGTGAGGCATCGAAGACGTTGTCCGTTCTCCTGATATGCTAGCGAAGTCGCCAGAAGAATGGACTTGCATCTAAGAATATCAGGAATGGGAAGATTGGCCTGGATTAATTCGACCTCGGCAAGGCCATCCGGGAGGATTGAGAGAAGGCTCAACAACTCCTTACTTCCAGGGGTCATCCTCGCACTCGAGAACGATAGAGCGATCGACAAATCGAGATTTGACCTCCGGTCATTACCCATCGAAAGCAGTCCCGTTTTCTGCGTCTCCCATCGCTCCAGAGTGTCAGCCACGCCTTCGTAATCGGCAATATGTGCGATGAGATCGATCGCTAGAGGCATACAATCCGTTAAATCGAGAAGTTGTTTCAATTCTGCGGGACTGCTTTCCTCTGCTTCATCGCAGATATCCATGAACACATTCCGCGCGGCTTCGGGCGATAATGGTGGTAGCGGGGAGAGAAAGGGACGGCTCCAGCGAACTTTGCCTGGGCGCTCTGCCCCTCGTAATGTAACCTGTTGCATCGACATCAGCATGGTATCTTATCAGAGGTAATATATTTCTTACGATGAGGGCGAGATGCGGAATATCCGCAAGCAAAGCTAAAACGTCTTCGATCGCAGCCCGTGATTGTGTGGGTTCCCAGGGAGTCTCCAGATTATCTAGAACCAAGAGCACCGATGCCGTTGACTGCTTGAAATATTTGAGTACCGCCTGCGTCACATCCCGACCCGGCTCCAAGCCAACATTCAACGCTATCAATGCAACCAGCTCGTTACTCGTTGTCGCAGACTCGGCGCTAACGAAGACGCGTTCCTTGAACATTAAGCAAGTGTCTGGGTGGTTGAGAACTGTTCTGGCGAGAGCGGTTTTACCCATTCCGGCACCGCCGAGGATAGGGATGCGCGGTGAAGGGTCGGTGAGGATGGTCATGATTGTGTCGACCTCTGAGTCGCGGCCGTAGAATATTTTCGGGGTGGCTGGGAGTAATGAGAAGGATCTCGAGCTGTGACGGTGGCGTTCAGCGATTATTGCATTGTCCAGAAAAAAATTAACCTGATGAATGAGTCACTTCCACCGCGGTAAATCTGACACAGAACACATCAGCAGTGATTTTTGTTCTCCCGAAAACACCGAACGCTTACTGAAGACGACTTGTCTATCGAACTCCCATATTCAGATGTGGTCGAGGCTAATTGAAGAAGTTGGGTATGTGTATTCTCCAATATCGCATTGAACTCGTTCACGTTGGTCCAGGTTTGGTGTCGAACATGGATCTGTCAAAGTATCGAAAATTAGAATCGAGCCGGGAGGGAAAGCTCGCCATACATTGAGATTCGCCAAAGCTTGCTCCAAACCAGTCTGACAATCCTTCAAAAGACTGCTCATCTCAGTCTGTCGGAAAAAAGAACGGAGTTTGTTTCCGTCTTGCTGCGCCTCGATGAATGTGTGTGTTTTTTGTAGAGTCCTGTAGAGTGTGATCGGAACAGGAGTCTTGAGGATAATGGGATCTGGATTCACTCACTGTGTGAATTCTCCAATGCTTACCAGCACCATCGGAGAGAAGTCTCCCGTCTCGGACTGTAGGTAGATCTCGGAGATTGCGTAAATGAATCGTTGGATGTGTTCCAGTAGTTGGATGCATTCTTCGCGATTCCTCTTGACGTTCTGACACGGCAAGCGTAAGCCTGAAGCAATCCTGGAACTGAGTAACACACCTGCACCACGTTGACGAGGGAGAGAACCGTGCTGGACATAAGCTGGGCAAACGGAATATTTAACTCGTGGAGAGTGTTCAGAAGCTTTAGGCCCAGACTGAGGGAGACGACGGTATTTTGTAGTCGAGCTTCTGACGCATTTTGAGGTAGGGGCATGGTGGTGTTTGGGAGGAGGAAGTGGTGGTCGAGAGTAGAAAATTTTATCTGTCGGCTTGGCAGTGTCGTCTCCGAGTTTCAGCTTTCCATCATCAAGTTCTAAAATATCCGTCTTGCCGAATTGACTCCCAAGCTGTCCCAAAGCAGGAAAAACGTAGATCTTCACCGCCAAGACTCGCCTCGCTTGACGTTATCGTCGATCAAACGACGAAAGGATTTGCAGACACTCGATGCTAATGCATACCTAGAGGCAGACAGGTGTAAATTACTCACAAGAATGGAATGAAACCTCGCAACAATTCCTTGCTCAGTGATTCAGCGGGTCGGGTGAGGTTGGCATGACTTCGGATCGCATTGAACAATCCGATGATGCGCCGGCACTGCCGCAATATCTCGGTCGATCTCGAAATCAGCGCGTCGAGCGGGCGGCAATATAAACTGACTGATGACAATCTGATGAGGTTAAGTTCGTTGTGAGAGCCAACGCCAAGGTACGTACAACCTGAACTTGAAGGCATGACAAGAATAGTGTAAGTAGCTGCAGCAGATGGGAACTGAGATAAATTGCCCTTGTGATGCATCCAACGGGAGAGAATGTTGCCGTACCTGCTCGTCGCTCGAATATCGGAATATCAGACAGCACTGTACGAGAAGAGATTATGAGTATGGGTAAATGGGTGATACAGGTAAACGAAGGTAACGGACCCGCTACTGAAGCTTCTCCGTAATGGGTTCTCAGAATTGTTATGGGCAGATTCGGAGTTCAGCTTCAGCTCAATCGATTCAAGATGATCTCTTCAATATGAGGATCTCTATCAGCGGAGTTAGTATTTTGCTCACTTATAAGCCGTTTCGCCTCGAGAGGACTCGAAGCGAGTGAGAGTGAGAGACAAGGCAGCGTCAACATCACTCGGCAAAGGCATCGGCAACCAAAATAGTCACGATGTGACTCAAGTCTCTAAGCTCTCTCCATCAACCGTCATGTTGACTACAATGGCGCGATAGTGACTGCCTTTCCGTGGATTATTGGACTTCTGCCCTACTGGCCCTTGAACCAGTTCTATCTAGCCTGAGCTTTGCTGCAGATTCTCAGCTACAATCACGAACTTTTTGCGAACTTTCCAACGCTCTAACTCCCGAGTAGGACTCCGATTCCTCTCGCAATCTTGCCTCTGGATGAACTGGATTTCAATTTCTCTGGATCACACAAATAAAAGGCTCTTTCGTATCTGTGTCACATATATTCAAACATTGGGTGCATTAATTCGCCATCTTTCTCTTCGATCTATCGACTCAGGCAATCCATCCACATGGACGACACGACGAATATCTCCGCATATCTTCTGGCATTTCGTACCTCAGACGGAGCCGTGACGCAATATGTTACCTGAGGCTTGTACTACCGGTCCACCTCGGTGAAGATGGTAAGACTTACCCACCACCTTAGAAGCCAGCAGCTGAATCTAAACTACGGACTCAATTGTGAGTGGTGTTCCGACTTCTTCCAGCGCTTCATTCCAGCTGCTATCCGGTGTCTGCTCAACAACGGGATGACGTTGAATGTGAACTACTCATCCTAAAATGTTGGCGTTTGGATTGAAGAAAATCCTCATCGTTTACACCCTTCTGAATTATGCCAATGGGTTGAAGTTAACAAAGACCTCAATTCGGTATGTCGGATGCCCACCAAGCGATTAACGTCGCTCGAACCAAAAGTTCGTCTATTTCCTTGCTATTTTCCCTTATTTTTGCAATCGAATCGCTAATTCTGGCCTTTACAGTCGACGGTGAAAAGTGGCCGTTGAGTACGCTGGAAGCTCCTTCTTCTTGCCCGTCGGCATCATGAATTAATACGACGAACCCCTTCAAGTTAGTACGTGCCCAAATTGGCTTTCTTCTACTTTCCTAATTCTATCGCATTCGTCAACTGCTTATCGCTCGGGCTGAGAAAGATAATGACCGGGCCAGCTTGACTCATGAGTGGCATATAAAAGGAAGCGCTGGTTTGCGAATTGTCTGGCAAGCATTCAAAGCTTACTTCGTTTGTGATTCACAGTCTCTCAAGGTCAAATCACGCATTCTCTACATCTTTCCCTTTACTGACTATTGTTTCCAGTCGTACAATGCTATCCAATTTGCTTGCTTTGGTCGCGGCTGCGGTTATAACAAGATTTATCGACTATCATAAATCTTATAGAGTCTGACTTGGTGAGACTAGTCTTCGTCGCCGCCGCACCTACAAACTCGTCCTCCAAAATTTTCACTTCCTCGCAAGCCGTCTCCACACTTGCTTCAGCCACCAACCCCGGCCCTGTCCCCGTCATCACCAACGCAGCCTCCATCGCAGCCTCCATCTCCACCCAACCCAGCCAAGTCGACCGCCTCAAGCAGCTCCTCACCCTCAACGGCACCCTCCTCACCGGAGACGCTCTCCGCGAGCTCACCGTCTTCGACTTCAGCAACACCGCCAACGTCACCGAAGGCGGCGCAGGCGGCACCCTCCTCCTCGCCACCGTCGACAACTTCCCCATCCTCGAAATCACGGATATCTCCGCTGGCGTGGCGTTCATCGAGCCGTGCGGATTGAACATCCCGCACTCGCACCCCCGCGCGAGCGAGGTCCTGACGGTCGTTGAGGGCGTGCTCAATGCAGGATTCGTGCAGGAGAATGGGTTCGCTACGGAGGTCGACACGCAGCTTGGAAAATATCAGGCTACCGTCTTCCCCATGGGAAGCATTCATTTCCAGCAGAATCCCACATGTGATCCCGCTATTTTCGTGGCGGCGCTGAACTCGAAGGATCCTGGGCGTAATGACATTGCCACCAATTTCTTCATGCTCGATCCCGCTATCGTCAATGCGACTCTGGGATTCCCGACCACGATTGGAGGAAGTAATATTGAGCAGTTCAGACAACATATTCCGGCGAATCTGGCGTTGGGAGTGGATACTTGTTTGAAGGCCTGTGGGTTGGTGCAGTAAAGGAGTTGCGAAGTAGTGAATCCCTCTCACAATACACCAGTTCAATTATATAGATGCTTTTGCCTTTTCGCGCCTGGGTTCGGCGACCAAACCCCAAGTCAGGTCGCGGGGTACCGCAACATTCGTGGCCTCTCGCAAATTTCCGAGCGATTCTCTTAACGACTCAAATCTCAGCTCGCAAATTTCACCAAGTCTCCCAATGACTGTGCTGCGAAAATTATCGTTTTAGTTCCGGCGTATCACGCAAGGTGTAGCTTCAACCATTGTCCAATTCACTCAAGTCAATGATACAGAAAGCAGAAACTACCGTATTCTAGGTTCAATGTAAACCATGTCTGTTATCACTCATACAGTTTCCCCCGTCTGATAACGTCGAACTACCTGGCTCACGACGCTCCATTTGATCTTGTTCTGGTCTTTTCTCGGCAAAGAGCACTCGATTGTCGAAAGCTTAGGGAAAACGTTGAGCAGAAATATTGCTACTTGAGCCGGGTCACCGATAGGCGAATGCCCCGCGTTAAACGACTTGAGTAGATTGCGAATTGGGGGGCTGTGCGTATCTTGAACGGGAATATCAATGGTTCCAGTAGCGTCCATATGGGCGATATACTGTGCAAAAAGTATTTTCAAGTTAGCTCCGAATTACAGCGGAAAAATGAACAACTTTCCTTGTGTACAACTTCAGCTTCGGTGCAACTTCAGCTTTGGCAACTGCAACTTGTCCGGGAAGCAACTTCGGAGTTGTGCAACTTTGTTTTTAGAATGATCAAGGATACGCAGGATCAAAATGGCAAGCAGCAAGTTCTTCCGTTCACCTCTTTTCAAATGTCGGCAGTAACATTTGATCAATGATCCGGGACTCGCCGGCTACGGCGTTGCCGACTGTGATCAAGTTCGGTACAAGACAGCTTACCTGCAGTATACCGGTTGGATAGACGAGATATTGAATATTCTTGCATAGGTAGATACTGAGGACCGCCATCTTTGGTAAGTTATCCGGCCCTGATGCCCCTTCAATCCTCGGGAGGATTTTCTGAATGAAGGTTTTGCTATCTAGATTCTGAAGGCAGATATATGTCAGCTTAGCCGCCAAGTACAGAGAGGAATTGGGTGTGTGAGATGTGTGAGTATATATTCCAGTGGTACAATCTTTTCAACGAAGTTCTCTTGATCTGATGTACCACGGAATGTCTTTGAGTCAAAGCGATATAGAATTTTGACCCTTCAGACAATTCTAAGGTAGGGTAGGATACAGTATGCCTGCGGCTTATTGAGCTTTAGACACCAAAACTACCAGTGCTGTCTTTGTAGAAAACCATCCACAACTGTTCGGCGCATGGCGGCGGATCAATATTATATCACACGGCATGATGGAAATGAAACCGAACTTTTCACAAACATGTAACCTGCATCACGAGGAATTCAACATGTGCTAATGGCCATCTAGGTTGAGCTCTGTGAAGTTGTCATTCAGAAAGTTGCAGCAACTTGAAGTTGTTGCCATAGAAGTTGCATCCTGCCGAAGTTGCCGCCAGACTAAAAGTTGTCGCAAAATGTGTCAATTTGGAGAAGTTGTCGACGAAAACTTTTTGCACAGTATGTCTGCCATACGTCCACATCCAGTGAGAGGATGCTCAGCCGCGAGCAATTGGCTGCCAAGGTTCGTAGGGACATGATAGAAGGATACCTAGCATAGTGGGGTTTAGATTGCGTACTTATCCAGAGCTCAATCAGATTGGGCCAAGCAGATGCCATGCGCTCGACGAAGGCATCATCTATTCCTTCTATTGTAGGATAAGAAAGATGCAGCATTTTGAGATTTGACAACTCCAGCAGTGGGTTCATGCCTGCGGACTGAAGTGCTGCTGAGTCTGCGTCAACACGGATATCGACAGTCGTGCACAGGGAGGAACAACATGAAAGAATCTTGGTAATGAATTCTCCCGGTGTCGACTCGAGGGGTATGTTGATCTGGATGGCAGATAAACGCACGAAATCTAAACTCTCCGCCCGGAGATGGTCGAGCAAAATGGTTATAGAGGCAGAATCAGATTGTTCCAGCCACAATTTACGCAAGGCAGGCAACGCGACGTCATCTAGACAGGACTTGTCATCGGGTAGGCGGCGAATTCGCATGACTTCGAGGTTCTTGAGATGGGAGATATAGCTGTATGCTTCACGAGTTACATCGCCCACGCTGATGCTACGCAAGTTTGCGCAATCTAGCGTCAGGATGAAGCAAGAAGCCCATTCCTGCCTCCTCCGCCGCTCCTCCGGTGAACCACGATTGCCTTCATTGTCATCATTGTGTATGGTCAATACTTCCAGAGCGTGACAACAGCTGGCGAGTTTTGGCCAGTTCGGAAACCACCAAGTAGAGTCAGTGAGGGGGATCTCCGAGTCAATCCCGAGAAAATCCGACCCAACGAGTGAAGGTAGATAGAGGAAAAGAGGTGAGCTAGTGTGGCATTCTAGGGCTCTTAAGTTTGGAAGAAGAGGCACTGGAGACAGATCTAGAGAGACTCGGAGGCAGATGGACTTGAACACGGAAACGTCCAAAATCAGTGCCTTAGGGGATCTCGGTTCATCGGAGAAATATTTGATCTTGGACGAGTAATATAGCACTCGATCCCAGTTTTCCTTCATGAGTCGCGACACAATGATCTGATATAGTTGAACTCAATATCAAGCGTTTGTTGGAAAGTGAAGTACGTACAAATCGTCCATCGTGAATCTTCCAGGTGGTGGGAGGAAGGCATTTGAGTAGATTATCGACGCCGTATTGGACCTCCCAGAGTAGATCCACGGCGTCAACATGAAATTCGCGGCAGGTGACTGCCAACCGAGACAGTTCTATGTTGGGGTCTTCACCATGTTCCCCCAAACTCTCGAATATCTTGTGTCTCAACTCGGAAATGTGCCAACACCGGTGCATAGTACTCTTCGATGCTGAGGTCAATCGGAATGATTTAGAAGCAAGGGAAAATGACGAGTCCAGGATACAGCAAGTGGTCCTCGCTAACGGCCTTTTATAGCGCCTAGAACAAGGATTGTGGCCACAACGACGCGTCATCCTCCAAGCTGATTGACAAGCATAGCCCTCGAAGCACAATTAGAGTCAAAACTCTGGTCACAATTGCATCGTAGACAATAGGTCGGGGATCTCGGCGCGCTGAGCATGATAATGAATTTTCCCGGATGATTCGCGACGAAGCATGCTGCATGCCTCATGAGTTTCTCAGTGACTGATAGCCAAGTACCCGATTTATTCGCAAGCACCACCAGCTTCACCTCATGCAGGTGCTCGCCGTATCCTGCCGCTCATCCTCCTCCTCCTCCCCCCTCCCTCGGTCCTTCAGGACCTCACCGCGTCGGTGAATGATACAGGTGGCATCCGAGTGTGGGAGCGGAGGTCAAGCTGATGAATGTGTGGCGTCGACGGATCGTAGGCTGCTCGACGAAGCCTTTCAGCGTGACCGACCGGCGGCTACGAGAGGACGACGACGGGCGACATCTTCCCCCAGCCATCACCACCCCCTCGTGCCCTTGGAGGGGTCCACCTTGAACAGCACGACACCCTTGCCTCCTCCCCTCAATGCCTTCCCCTTACTTCAATACCTCACCGCGTCCGTGAGTGATCCAAGGGTCACAACGCGAGGCGGTACTGCAGGCGGGAGCGAAGGTCAAGACGAACCTGCGGCATCGAGCTGCTCGTCGACGAAGACGGATACTCTCAGCTCGACCCACCGCTACGAGACGACGGCAGGAAACATCTTTCCCCAGCCATCACCACGACCTCATGCTCTGCAGGCGATCCACCAAGCGCTCGTCTCCTTCGACACCCCCACCCCCAGCTCCACCTCACGACCCCGTATCGTCGATTACTCAAAACTCCCTCCCCTTCTCCCCGCAGCGCTTCCCCGTCTTGCTCCTCCTCCTCTTCCCCCTCGCTTCCCCGAGGCCGTTCCTCTAACACCTCCCCGCGCAGCCCGTGAGTGATACATGCCGTCGGAAGCTCGTAGACGAATGGATGTCAAGGCACTTCTCGACAAAGAACAGCCTCCCAGCATAACCGACCGCTCCGAGAGACAACGACGGGGAACAGTAGACTCAATGTCCAAACATCGCTAAATATTGCACCAGGAGAAACCTACAAGCTCCTCCGGTCGTTATCGCTGGTGCGTCGTGGCGCATTCAAGAGCTCACCAAAGAAAGCTGCTCGACCATGCCACGCTCCTCCTCGTCCTCTTTTAGCGTCATCTCCATGCATTCCCGCAGGCCCCTACCTCTCCCCCTCTCCTCTGAGTCTACCGCTGCCAGCACCTCACCCTCCGGCATCACGTCCTCGTCCACGCTGGGGCATACTCTACATATCTGCACCTCACCCTATCCGCAAAGTGGGCGTCAATCGCATTTACGGGACGGGACAGTACGGATGCGGAGTGCAGCATAGCGTTTGTGAATGATGAGTGCTGGAATGAGAGTTGAGGGAGCGGCCGCAGAATCAGAGCGAGTAAGAGGATGGACGATCCGGTCCCTGGCGTAGATGGCGAACGGAGGGAGAGAGTATACGCGGGTAAAGCCTATGTACTCGTCTTACGCGCATCCTCTCCCATTCCTCGTCCACTCCGGCCGCCTCCCCGTCAGGACCAAGCGCCTATAGGGCGTGATGCAGACGAAGCCCCAGCTTCCATCCATCGATAGCGTAACGTTTGCAATCCCAGAGAGGCGCGATGCGCGACGACGGGTCCGTCCTCCCCGCTCCCCCGTTCTAGCACCGCGTCCGACGGTCCGTGGGCGATACAAACGAACGCCGACATTCATACAGTCACAACGCAAGGCAAATGGGACGAGGCGGAAGAGGCACACGCGAGCTCAAGATACATGTATGACGTCACGAGCTGTAGGTGATGCTCGACGATGACCGACCGCAACGTCAACGGGAACGAGTCGATACAGAACGACGGGGTACAGCCAAAGCCGCTTCCGCCGCACCGTCATCATCCACCGGCTCACAACCCTGGTCGAGCCCATGTAAGTAATCGTTTCCCCCAGCTCACGCCGCCTCGTACTCAGACTCGTCGTCGTACCAAGACTCAATGACCACGGCCGGTCCCGACGACTCCGGGAGGGTGAGAGAGGGTGCGGGAGAAGGGTCGGGCGATCCTGAAGCCGTTGGTAGGAGATCTAGAAGCAGCGGGACATCTTCAGCGGAGGGGTCGGTCGGTGGTGGGGGGCCGGCGGCAGGCATCGACGGAGATGCGACTGAGGAGACGCAGCCGCCTGGCTGGCTGACATGCACGATGAGCGTTGTGCCCTCCTCCTCCGACCGACGCCGTCGTTTCCGATGTACGAAACACGATATCCGACTTTCGCCTGCGGGTGGTGGAAGGAAGGAAGGATGATGAGTGAAAGTAAGAAAGTATGAGATTGAAGAAGAGGAAGGACTTACGCGTCGGCACATCCGCTAATAGATCCTCTGAGCCCGAGGCAAGCGTGCCGTTGGGCAACTTGTGGAGTCATCGAGGGTCTTGGGTTCAGAGACACGCTCTGAATCCCCCCTATCCTCTTTCCTCTCTCCGCGCCACCCCGCCCAAACCCTCTAAATCTTCCTCATACGTCCAATTCTCGTCTACCCGTACATACGTGCTGGGCAGACACCTCACGCTACGTATCCATCGCGACGATAGGCACGAAATTCGTATCCCCAAGACGGGTACAGCTGCGGAGGGTAGTGCGGCGGGATGAGGGGAAGCGGCAGCAGAGCGAGCAAGATCATGACCCGCGGACGGCGACGACGGCTTGCGAAGTGAGGGAATAATACGCGTCCAAGGGCTTCCGCACATGGGATGAGGGGTGCGGTGACATCAAGCGCGGCAAGAGGATGAGCCACGAACGGCGGCGTGTGGTAGCGCAGGCGGGAGGCGAGGGCAAGCTGTATGCATGCATGGCGATGTGCCGTCGTCAGCCTTCGTGCGTTGTGACGCATTCAAGGGTATAGCGGGGTGGGGGAATGAGGGTTTGGGGAGCGGCACATGGATAACGAGCAAGAGGATAATGCAGTCCGGGCGTAAAAGGGGGACGGCGCGATGGAGAGGCAATGTACCCATCTCCCGTGCGTCCTCGCTTTCGATTCCACATCCGATTCGAAGCTACCGCCGCTTCCCGTTAAGATCGCACGCTTCCCACTTGCCTTCATCCGCCGACGCGCATGGGGCGTGATGAGGACGAAGCTCTTAGCTCGAGCCCCGCATACATCATGGCGATCCGGAGAGGCGCGCCGCGACGGGAGCTACGCAGATTTCGTTGATAGTAATGAGTCTGAACGGGGAAGGGAGTGCCAGCGCACGAGAGAGACGGACGGTAGGGGGCATGAGGGAAAGGGTACGCCGACGATGAGTTGCTGGGGTGGTGTTTCGCGAGACGAGGACGATCCGTATAGAGTAAGAATGCAGGACCAGGAGCAAGAAGATCCGGATATTCACAGAAGGAGGAGAGATCATAGGCATTGTAGGAGCTCTATGGGCAGCGAGGAATTCGGTACGGAGGGAGGCAAGGGTGTCGGCCGAACGGGGTTGATAGAAGTCGCTGTTGGTATAGAGAGGGAGACCGGCGTCGATGCGGTAAAGTACGAGCTGAAACGACGATGCTGCCGTCGGTCTGTCTTGCTAAACGAGAGAAGCCGTTCCTTGAAGACCAAGATAAGGAATCAGTACAAGAAGAATGGGGGGGAGGGTGAGACGCACAGACGACACGAAGCCACTTTAAAATATCTCCAGCTCATCCGAGTCCCAATACGGAATCGACACGCTGGATTCAAAAACGAGTAAGCTGGACATTCCTCGCAGATGTAGTTATGACATTGACCTTAATTCTGCCGTCCTAGGTAGCCGATTCCTTCCCTTCAATGGCTGAACTCATTCTAACGAAAGCCCTACGTTGGGACGCATCCTAAGTGCTTAGATCCAGAAAAGCCAGATGAGTCATGACGGGCAGCGCTCAAGCGTTGCAAACCCAGAAGACGGTGCTGGACGGTAGTTCGGGGTGCGCGCCATCATGACATGCAAGCTGAGCCGAAGAAGTGGAACAGACGCCTGCGCTACGTTCGTCGTGGTGGACGTGGAGGAGCGTACGTCCGAATAAGGCAACAGCGGCGAGAATCAACCTCGACAAACACCTCGTCTCTTGTCCTCAACTTTCATCTCTTCTGGTCGTCTGGCCCAATGTCAACGCTCTCTGCCTGTTCTCCCTATCTGAAACCAC
Source organism: Favolaschia claudopus (assembly GCA_037176885.1). NCBI lineage: Eukaryota > Fungi > Basidiomycota > Agaricomycetes > Agaricales > Mycenaceae > Favolaschia > Favolaschia claudopus. The sequence goes on along the minus strand of JAWWNJ010000047.1, from coordinate 1,390,193 downwards.
CTATACTTAGCTCGGATTAATGGCCATGGAGACTTTCTTCTATTTGATCGAAAAATCTCTCGTCAAAAAACCTTCGTTACCCAAGTACCTTCGCGAATCGCTTGACCTTCGCCAGTTTGCAATCTTCTCTCGTGAAACAAACTCAATTCATTGTCTCCCATCGACCCAATTCACCTGTTTGAGCAAAATATTTGGATCAGAAGAAGATCAAGCCTCACGGCTGCAACTTTGTACTCAATGCATAACAGATTTCTGTCAACTCAGATCTGCGGAGAGATTTCGGTCGCAGGCTGATATTTTGTGGACCTCAAGGTCCTCAACCCAAAGAAGGCAACCTATACCTGCACCCTTACCCACCTTCTGGAACTAAGCGATTTATCTCATGATCTCCCGCTCTTCACTACAATAATCACCCGCTGATTCAGTTCTCTCGTAGCATCGATCCTACTCGCACTCGTCGGCGCACACAACCAACATTACGGATCGGGAGGGTAACTATGTATGTTGAGTATCGTATATTCTTTTAACCGCCGTCCACCAATCAACTTCCAAGTAAACCAAAAACATCGTTCTAATTGATCGAACTATTGCATTATGAGCTCACTCATTGCTTCAAGAGACCCCCCCTACTCCTTCAACCCACAAGCCTGCAAACAAGTATCCACCCCCAACGCCAAATTCGCCGGAATAGGCTGTCTAAACTGCTCAATATTACTCCCCCCAATCGTGGTGGGGAACCCCAACGTCGCATTAACAACCGCAGCATCCAGCATAAAAAAATTCGTCGCAATATCGCTCCTCCCCGGATCCTTCGAATTCAACGCCGCCACGAAAATCGCGGGGTCGCAGGTGGGATTCTGCTGGAAATGCATACTCCCCATGGGGAACACCGTCGCCTGAAACTTCCCAAGCTGCGTATCGATCTCGGTCGTGAACCCATTCTCCTGCAGGAATCCCGTATCCAGCACCCCCTCTACGACCGTAAGCACCTCGCTCGCGCGGGGGTGCATGTGTGGGATGTTCAATCCGCACGGTTCGATGAACGCCACCGCCGCCGAGATATCCGCGATCTCCAAAATCGGAAAATTATCCACGGCTGGTTCTCCAAGAATGGATACAGAATCGGCAATAGAAAGAGCCTCAGCATGTATATATAGGTATTTTGGTAGTGCCTGTGCGGTAGATGGACGTTGAGGCCTGAGGGCGGGAGGAAGAGAGCGCCGGTCACAGTGTGACTGATCTCATCTGTTGTGCCTTGTTGATGCCGCCTTTGTGCCGAACACTGCTGGCATTGCGCTTGCCTCCCACCACCACAGTCAAGGTGATATGTCCCATTACTCTCTGCGTTCGTTGACAAAACTCCCATCCAACTACAGCTGCAATGTTTAGCTCCAACGAATCGCCGCTCCTATCCCCGGGTCATCAGCTTTGTGAAACGCTTTCTCTTAGGTCAATTTTGAAAAACTAGTAGTGCCGTTGACGCGTTTTAAATCTTCCTCGCTCTAGTTCCGAGGCTCCAACAAAAATGAAGGCCATAGAACTTCCCGAACTACTCCAGTTGATAGCGGAATCGATTGACGATCGCCTTGATCTGGTTTCTTTCTGCAGAGTCGACCACTTTACTCACTCAATAGCAACCCCCATCCTCTTTCGCACCATCGAAATTCCCTTCAAATCCATCTCATTGCTCGCTCGAGTGTTCAAGATTGACCCCTCCAGAGCCAAGTCTTGCAAGACACTCTCGATTGCCGCCCCATACACTGGTCCCGGGCGGGGACCTGATATCACTGTCGATAAACAGATCCAGCAGGATCTCATCACGATCTTCAACGCGATTAGCAGGCACCAGCAGCTGTCGACTCTGATTTGGGATGGCTACCACTACAGTTGTAACGATTGCTTGCTGCCTGAAGAGGTTTGGGCCGCCATTTTCCCCGTCTTGGGATCCCTACGGATGTTACAGTTGTATATCGCGAACAACGAAAAATATACGGTGAGTTGCTCCATAACATCCATGTATTGAAATGAGAAACAAACTCTAGAATCCATTGAAATCAATCACATTTACACGCTTACGGGTATTCCGTCTATACTCCCATGAATGGGATGGTGTCTTGCTCGAGACCCTCCTGGGAACTCTCCAAGATCTCGAAGAGCTGGAGCTGTGGTTCCATGTATGTTGCGAACCACCAGAAGGACTTACACTGCAATCCGTCTATCCCAAACTCAAACGATTTTCGTATACCGGCCCCAGCCTTGGCAAAATCGCATCAGATTCAGACTTCTTGACGCGGCATCCGCAGATTGAAACGCTATATCTCGATACGCATCAGCCCTTCCCTCTCCTCGATAGTAATGCACTGCGCAACCTCAATATTGACGATTACACCATTTGTGCCTCGCCCACATTAGTAAACGCTGCGATTTTGCATTTGCGGCTTCGAGCGCTTGACAACCCAGATGATGCTCGGATGTTGAGCAAAGTCAAAAACTTCGTATCTTCGTTCGTGCCCAGTCTTCGGTGCCTAGAGATCGAGGCATCCATTCATAGAAGCGATGTACGCCCAGTGGATGCTTTTGCTTTGATGGTGGACGTAGTATCACATCTGGACGAGCTCGCTATTTCCTACCGTTTGCGATCTTCCCGGATACCGATATCAGCCGTGGACTTTTTGGTGCGTCTTGAGTTTCGATTCGCCGATTTCGCTCTCAGTTTAAATTATTCATAGGACTACGTTCTCGAGTCAATTCCGCCCGATTCCCGAATTTGAGCGCTGCGCCTCGGCTTCGATGAGCTCTTGCCGCAAGCTCGTCTCGATAACCTCGGTCCTGTTCCTCATCATCTGAAGTATCTTGGCTGGACCACCAAAACCCAGTCTCTCGTTTACTGCATCGGGAGGGACTCTGAGGGAGATAGGAATTTCGTGTTGAAGACGATAACACGTCCCGTCGCGAACGACTGGACCAAAGAAAGTGTGCTGAATTTCCTGGGGGAGAGGTGAGGGCCGAATCAAATCGCTTTTGGTAAATTTCTTGAATGGTACGCTTTGTCTCAAACTCGATGTATTTGATGTATTTAAGCTGCCAATGAAATCGTCACAATATTCTAATCTGGCTTACACTGTATATATTTTTGTTACATCTAAGCCATTCAAGAAGGACAAAATCAAGAAACTAAGAGTGAATCGTCGTATCGACCGCCACTTCCAAGAGACCAAGAAACTCCTCCCCATCGGCGTCATAACTACCTTGCGCCGCCAATTTCTTCATCGTATCATACATCTCCGAATCGGCAGTACGCAGCGGGATGACGAAATCACGCCGAACAGAGGCCACCATTATTCGAATAACGTGCAACTGCAAGGTTCCTTCGCTCGCTTTCGACCTAGCAACCAAGTTGTTGTATTCTGCCTCGCTGCGTTCTCGCAGGTCTGCGGCAAGCGCAGAGTCAGTCGCAGAGTGCACTTCGAGTTGGAGATCGAAGAAGCAGTAATCGAAAACCGTGAGGAGAACTGCAGACCGATTAGCTGACATGGCTTTGATTTGTTCAGCGCAGATTTTCTCGATGTTGGCGATGTAATCGTGGCGCAGCAGGGAACGGAGATAGTCCCGCTCTCGGGTACCCAGGCTCGATCCGGGCATCGATTCATCTACGGAAGATTCAAAGGATGAGATGCGCTCATTGTGAATGATAGATAGATACAAATTTGAACTTACGCATGATGAGATTTCCGTATGATTTGCAGGCGGTTCGGTGCCCACCACTCTGCCAATCGGTTTTCTGGCATTCCGAAGAGCAGTAGTAGAATGACTTGCATCGTGAGCATCGTTTGAATTCCTGTTTCGCATCGAAGTTGCCGCACTACAAGTTTAATGTTGTTTAGCGTTTCACGAGCGCCCGATATGGAACGCACCTTCAAGTTATCGCAAGCCTTCCAAGGCTCCTCGAACTGTTCGTCGTCCAAGATTTCGATGCGTCCGCGGGCAAGCTTGACAAAAATTTCCCAGTCCTCGAATATTTTAGAATGTCGAAATTCCGCTGTCGCGGTAGCGTCTTCAAGTTCATAGAAACTCCTCCTCACCTCCCAGTGTCACAGAAGACCAAGCCCAGAGGAATCCCGACGCGGAGGAGATATCGCGAGGAGAGGTATACCATTGAAGAACAGCTGAGAGTCGCGCATGAGACGATGACTTTCAGGATACCTGCCTCCAAGGCTGGCTCCAACGATGCATATCCCCACGGACTGATGAGCAGCCGCGTGATAAAGGATAGACCGATCTTCAGCGCTTTCGCGGAATCGGTATGGGGGGCGTAGGAGCCGATGAGGGTGTGCATGAGCTCGAGAACTGTCTCAATAGCGCCGTGTGCGCGGACGAGTGCCTCGAAAAAAGGACCGAATGGCGTACCGAGCCATTTCACATCATCGCCAGGATGCTGATCAGCTTCCACGATGAATGTAAAGAGCCGAAAAACCTCAGTCGCGAGTCCTCCTGGGACAATGCGAGAACTTGGAGATTTCAGGGGAATACTTCTCATGTACTGCACAATGAGCGCTGCCAGATCTTTCACATCTCCCCCGGCCCCTTGAACGAACTCGTCGAGGTTTTTGGGTTCGCGAACCCCCAAGTCGGCGATAAACCCGCTGAGATCAGAGAACATAAGCTCGCGGTACGGCTCTTGAATAACGGGACCAATCTTCCATATCTGCGCCACGAAGCAGCGGAATCCGGGGGTACTCGAGATGAGTTCCCAGCCGTCTGGGTGGTCGTGAAATTGCCCAATGAGCCTGACAAAATCGGTTTCGAACGTCGGCTGAGGTGGCGGAGCGGGCAGACGGTCTCGGTGGGTGATGATGAAATGAGTCCAAGGCCAGACGCGGGGCCATAGAGAAACGCCGACAGCGCGAGGGAGTTGGTGCATATGCGCGATAGCTGCGAGAGAGATCAAAGCACAAGATATCGTTTCAGAAGTCCGGACGTCCATGGAATCGAGCGATCCAGGAGATGGGATTTTGGCGGGATCGAGATGGTGAAAGAAAACGGGGAGGAACGCGTTGTGTTGAGAGTTGGAGAGCTCAGCTCGATGCTCTTGAATATATTCCATCGCACGCTCCACCTCTTTGAGAGTCGAATTCCTTGCGCATGCCGGCGAAGCGAAACGCTGGTAAATTCTTTTTGAGAGCGATGGCTTGACACATCTCAGGCGTACTCACTCGAATAGAGGGCGGAAGACATTGGAGACGAGAGATCTGGACGGCGGGGTGCATCGAGGGGAGGTGAAAGTAGAAGACAAAGAGCGAGGACAATTGGAGGACAAAGAGAATAAGGGACGTGCCACGCGGCAATCATTTTATTGTTCTCTCGGTTACGCGGTAACGTGATACTGATGGGGTGCCACGTTCTTCCGTGGTTACCGGCATATCAAGTTTGAACGCGCATGTGCTAAACTCTAACCGACTCGAGCTCCCGGTCCGAGTCGACAAAAGACTTCATCTCAAAATGGCTGACGGGGTTTTTGATACAATATATGTTCAACTTGAATGCACTCTGTATCTGAACCGTAACTGCGTGCCAGATTGTTCTTCTCCATGCTGAGATCTAACAGTGATACTTTGCTCTGAGATCGTCGTTCCAATTGTCTCCTGCTTTTCCTTTGCTACAAGGCTCATAAACACATCTTATACACGGTACTGCTGGAATCGCGATAACTCTCACACACGGCCGCATCACCAACCTCCTGTCCCGCCTGGCGTTGAGGTATTCTAGCAAGAAAAGTGCCAGTCAGCTTCCCATTCGCAATCGTTTAAAACACAAGATGAACACTCGCCGTCTTATCCTGCCGCTTCACTTCCTCATAAATAAACACCAGCAACAAAAATACTTCGTCTTCGAGGTGCGGTTGAGCTGAGATTGATTACTGGCGCTTCGGATTTATGAAAGAGTCGAGGACGAAAAGGCGCAGAGAAAGTCCCTGCGACCGTGACTCCGTCGTCCAAGACTGCCTGTGCACACATTCGCGAGGCTATCAGAGGCAAATTGAACCGAATTAGTTTGATTGGATTCCCACACCTTCCACTCTTCAAAACTGTATGAAAGGTCGTACTCTTTCCGCGTAGCAGACCACCTCCAACCTCTTGTCCTACACATATCGTGCCTCATCAGCATTCACCCAGCAATAACGTTCGAAGAATTTGGAGCCTACTTATTGAACAAATTCCCCTTTGTCCGCCGAAGCTGATGGTATTTACTCTTCTGTCCTTTCACCTCGAAAGTTTTCTCCTTCCAATTGATCGCTCCAACTCCAACCGAACTAGAGCCTGAGAGTACCGGATTCCGGTCCCGTAGAATCGTCTGAATGCGGCCGTGGAAATCGAACTTGGTTTCGACTGTGTACATTTCTGACGCATCCAGTTTGGCACAGATACGAGCGTTGAGGATGTTGGTTTTGTTATCGAAGAATGCCTCCATAGCGAGGGAGTGGGAGATTTGTTGTGGTGGTAGGAAGCAAGCAGGGAACTGATCATTATGATGGCGGCTTTCGGCTCGTGACCTTCCTGAGCAAATCAATCCAAATAAATAAATATTTTCCAGAAAGAATTATATATGACTCTGGACTTCAAATTATTGAAAGGCAGTCATTCGGAGACATGGAGCAAAGTGTGGCGGGAGATATCGCAGCTTCAGTCTCCACAGGGCCATTGATATTGAACGAGAGCAAATTTTTGCAAATTCATGCCACACAAATTTTGCCCGATTTGAATCACACGACTCGAAGTCAAAACCGCGTTGAAAGCGATAGGCTGACTCATTACGATTCCTAATTTCGATTCAATACCTCCGCACGAGTCGCCCGATACCACCTCTCGATTCAAAAGCTTCAGTCGCTTCGCAGCCACAACAATTTTCACCGCTCACGGGTGTATAGTTACATATATTACGAATCCAATCGACACATCCACGGCTTCAGATGCCCTTCTACTCTTTTCATTCTCGCTGTTGTTAGCCGATGATAACCCAACTTGCTACCCAAGGATTCTTTCTCCCCAGTTCTTGCAGTCTGCCGCACTAAATTGATTTGAGGAAGTAGGTCCCAACTAGTAAACCTTGTAGATCATTCGTCCAGAAGTTCGAGAAAATCTGAGGTTTGAAGCGTTAGTAGTGAAAGAACCTGTCGAAAACTTCACAAAACTACCTGTGTCTATGTATCCTGAGCAGCGCTCCGGATCGTTCTTCCGTAAAGTGCACTGGTAGTTTGTGCGGGTGTCATTCGGACTCCTATTAGTCCTGACGCCATCGGTGTAAATGATTTGTCCACCTCGACACTAAGCAGTGGGATGAGGGTCAGATTCTCTGCAAGTGACAATCGATAATGGACGTACCTGGCCGATTCCAGCCATATGACTCACCCCGGCCCGAGTGAATTTGGCGGGACGATTCAGCAAACCGGGTCGTCGCTCCGGCTGAACGAGAACCAAGGGGTTCTCCAGGCTTCCCAAAGCATGCCCGGGCATAAAGGCAAACATCCCTAGTTCCCGCTGGGCAGAAATATCACTGTACAGCTCAGCAAATCGATATATAGGCTTTCCCTCGACCCCCGCGATATGATACTTGAGGGTGGAAGGTTGACGCGGAGGCGAGACGAAAGACCATTCAGTTCGTCCCAGAGAGGGGTCACTTGGTTCGAATGCCGTTTTTGAGGTATCTTCGCCAATAAGCGTATAGAGACGATAATACACTACTTGCCGTCAATATTTGAACAGGAAACAGTCATGTTTGGACGCACCGTAGTTGGGATGATTTTCGCGTGTGGCTGATAAGTCGATATCTTGAACTTCTTCCATCTCCGCCTGTGTAAGACGCTCCTTATGCACCAGCGCAAACGGCGTCTCCGGAGTCGCTCCGTACGTAGGATGGACAATGGCGACGGCGGAGCCTGACAGTGATGCCGCCCCATTTGATTCAGCAGAGAGATAAAGTTCAGTCCGCAGAAGTTCCGGATCGCTGAATCTCTCAGCATTCAGCAGACAGCGCTGCAACGATTTGACGATGTGCGGAGGTGGGACCGATCTTGCTGTGATGCGGCCGACGTATGGATTGGCGGGATCGAAGACGGGCTTCACTGGGATCGCGCCATCGGGGGTGAATACGCTGTAGTACACTGAAACCAACGAAAACAGGTAAGTTTGCAGCTGTGTCTCAGTCGTCAACCACTGACGGTAACGTGGCTCTGCCGCGCCCGCTCCTACACCAGTCTTGTGTTTGTTGAGGTCGGACGGCGATTTAGTAGAGTCGTATGGTGGTGGGTTTCATGTCAGTGGTCATGGTGGAGGGCAGAAACGAAGAGCGCCGCTACCACGCGGCACCCACAAAGACAGTGATTGGTCGCTATTATTGACTTTCATTTGAGAGACGTAAAGTCGGGTTGTGTCAGAGAATCCATCGTTGAAGTTTCAGTGAGTGAAAAGCGCGCGCACAGTTTATCCCGGGAGAATCGCTGCCATATACACAATATCTTGAGGTAGTATTTTCTGAATTTTCTAGTTCGCGACTGTGCGTTGCCCCAGGGCGAAGGCTCAAACTCGGGCTCAGGCTGCCTGACCGGCGACCAATCAATCCCAAGAGTGCTCCAAATTCAGCGGAGAGCCGCGCAGGACATCCGAATGTGGGCTTCAAATAAACTGCTAGGGAGCTATGCTCAGACAGAGCTACGGCGATGCGCAGCTGGTGAAGGGAGGGAGCAAGCGGAGGCAAGTGGATGCCATCAATATTTGCGTAAGCAGAATTGATGCTCCCACGGTCATGCTTTGCCCTTCTCCTTCAAGTTCCACCACCACGTCAGCGCGTCAGCGCTCAAGTACCTTGCTCCGTGCGTCTATCAGTCGTCCAGAGCAGTCTCCAGCGAATCTAGCCTTTCACCAAAATTGCAAACCTGTGACCTACACCGTTGAATTCGGTTGAATCGCCCTTTCAGGAATCAGGTGTCAGAAACCCCCGACGACGGCCACACCGACGCAACGCCAAAATTTTGCTGCTTCGCTGCAAGATCGACAAACCCGCCATAGTTGAAGTACGAATTTTAAGATCTCCCGGCTTATGTCTCCTACGTCTCGTGGCTTCTTCGAACATTAAATTCAGCACGACATCTCGATATCGACACGATATTTGCACCAGCGCTCTTCTGTGGGCAAGTTGATATGGACGCATTCGACAATGAAGTCGTACTCATCGCTACCGAGGTTAAGTGTCAAGATCTGTCGCCGCTTCCCCCCTTCCCACTGTATAAACGGCGGGTTGTCCTTCTCTCTCGGCTTTGACTTCCTCGAATGTACGTCTTGAATATCGGCGCTCGGATGTTGACCAAAGCTCTGGATCTCTTGATCTCTGTACCATGCAAACCACCTATCGGATGAAGATAAAGAAGACAGATAATCATACGCGCTGAGCATTCAGTAATGGAATAACTGATTGTCAAAAGTCTCAGGCTGGCCCACCATTTGTTCGTACGCGTCCATCCAACCTCCAGTCTCTTATCGACCATGATAATCCAAGCATAACCCTCCAGACTCCATCCGATCAAATCCCGGGAAAAGCCGAGCTTGCCCTTGTAGGTCCCAGCGTCGCCCATTGTCCGGCATTGCATTGTCGTTACACGCTTTGGCCCGCGCAAGTCACGTTTTCCCAACGCGGTCATGCTTTGCCTCTATATAAGTGACCAACTCATCGTGACCCGTCACTCGATCTCTCCCTCTCTCTCCCAACCTCCCCTCTCTCCAAATCAACGCTCATGGATACGCGGCAGGTCAGCAATCCCGAGTTGCGAGCCCATCTTGTACCCGACAGTTGTATCGACCCGTGCCTCCTCGGCCTCGAATACTTCGCACCCGATGCGCCTTCGTACGCGCACGTCCAGAAGGGATGCGATGGAGGGAGGTGAGTACCATCCGAATCGTTATTCTGCGCATCCCGATGCTGACTCCTCGTCTCGTCTACCCCGTAGCAGTGGCAATGCTGCCAGTACCCACCTCTACGACCCACTACCCCACCCATCCTCGACCAACGCAGAGCAGCCGTGTGCTCACAATGCAGGGAACGAGCATCTTGGTGGAGGGATTGACTACAAGTACGCTCTTGCCACCGCATCTCTTTCGCATTGCCACTGACCTCCCGCCTTTTCCAAGCTTATTCCCCATCAATGCCACTCCACCAGGCGCTTTGACCGGTGGCATCCCCGTAGCCGTCACTCCTTATTATCATCCTTACTCTGGCGACTACCTGGCGTATCGCCCACTCGTTCCTTATACACATCCCACCTCCACCGCAGCATCGACGTCGGGCTCAGACCCCATATCGAATGCCACCCCCGCACGCCGCCCATCATACGACTTTTTCCTGGCGGGCCTCGCTCGGGGAGGGCTATACAACCCACCAGGCTCATCCGCCTTCGCGCAGTGGCTCCCTTGCCCCACGTACGCGCATCCATCACCAGATAACTCCCACACCTCAACCCAATCCCACTACTCATCCTCCGTTGCCTCGTCATCGAGCTCCACGCCCGTAACTACTCCCGAGCCCGACGACGATACGCAAATCCCCGCCTCCATCGGCCCCGTACGACACACGCGCCGCAGCGGACGAAATGCCGCCGCTGCCGCTCCTGACCCATACCTCCACCCTCCCTTCTCCGCTGCACCCACCGCTACCACCCACGAACACCACCCCCACCCCTGCCCCATCCCCGGCACCCTCACCCCCCGCCAAGTCGAAGCCTTCATCAAACAAGCGAGCGACGCGGCCGAAGCCTCCGCGCCCGACCGCGTTAAATGCCTCTGGGACGCAGGCTCCTGCGGCGAAAACGTCAGTCTCAAGAGATTCGACGGCTTCGCGGAGCATCTCAGGAAGAAACACGGTGTCCCGAAGACGGGGAAGAAGGTGTCTTGTCGCTGGGGGGAGGCGGGGTGTGGGCGGCCGGTGAGGAGCGAGGGTTTGAGGAAGCATGTGAGGAGTGCGCTGCATTTGAATATTCCTGTGAAGTGTCCGACGTGTGGGAGGAGCTTCCAGAGGACGGATGTGTTGAGGCGGCATTTGATGGATGATTATTGATGGATTCGTTGAGGTGGATTTGGTAGACAGACGTTACTTGAATAATTACACTCATTACATATCAGAATATAGAATCCTTTCCTTGGTGTACCATTGCTGTACTATATGCTATTCATCTTCGCTTGTTGTTTTCAGCACTCCGCCAAATGAAACTCCTTCGATCTTGGTGCCATCTGTCAACCTTGAAGCATCCAGAAAGGTTACGATCTGGCTATCGGATCGGGAACTCTACAGCATTACATTCCACCATCTTTCCAGTTCCTCGTTGAATTTACAATGAGAAATATATGTCGCTCGGGACTTGCTCGGGACAATGATTAGCCTTCTCTCGGCACCGTTTCAGTTCTGCCATCGATCGTGGAACTTAAATGTCAATGCGGTGGCCCAAAAATAAATTGAGAGGTAAACTGACACGATACTTATTTCCAAGCTCCAAGCCCAAGTCTGACCCCGCTCATCTCATCTCGAATATGGACTGAGCAACAGAAAAAAGTGGCATATCGAGGCACGAGCGAGTTTAGAACTGACGTCGAAACTTACGATTGCACTGGCAAAGCCCCTGAACGTCCTCGACTCCAAGGCAACCAAACCAAAAGGCAACCAAACCAACGGCGCGTGGTCTCCGACGAGTCTCCTCCGCACCGCACGCTTTGATCTCAGTCTAAAATTAATATATCAGCCTCCTGCGCCACAAAGAGCCCCTGTGGACCCACATCAGCACACCATCCGGCAAAGTATAAGGTTCCTAGCGCACAAACTTTCTCGAGCGGCCGCTTTTCACTGCTCCCCTCCTTCCCCTTCCCCCACTCCCATCGCCATCGCCATCGCCATCCCTTTACCCACTCCAGAATCCGACTTCGACTTCGACCTCGATGCCTGCCACGAATCTCCAAATCGCAGCATACCTGCGCGTTGCGGCGTATGCTATCGCGTTATTCGAGTGCGTTCAATGTGTCCATCCAACATCGAAGCTTCGAAGGAAGGAGATCTAGACCATGCTCACGTTGCGTTGGGTAGCTTCATGCAAACCATACCGGTGGAATATCGGCTCTACGCAAAGCAGAAGGGGATTTTCAATATGACGTACGTCTCCGAGTCTCCCATCTTTCTATGAAGTCTCACCTCAACGCGTACGCACACAGTATCGCATGCAACCTGTTCATCCTCCTACGCATTCTCGGCGCAACGGCTCTCCTCATCGGCGCGTTCGGATTCTTTCATCATGGGTTCACGACGGCGCAATGCAACCAATTCTTTTGGCTGTTCCCTATTTTTAAACGTGCGTTTAAATTTCGTTCAGTTATTATAGCTTCTCAGCAATGATGACTCACCAAGCTTTCCAGTATTCTTGTACATTGTGTCGCAAGTCATTCTTTCTTTAAGGTACGTGCTCCCTTGACTCAGCCTTGAAGGGTTGGTGTTGCGACTTTTCGCCGATGACTGACTGGAAGAATAGAACCTACGCCGTGTCGCGAAAATCGAGCGTGGTGTTGTACATGCTCGTCGGACTGTTTTTGATTTCTGGGGCGGTGAGTGTCAATGCGTTTCATTTTCTCAGCAGAACCGAAGTCTCACTATGGATCTTATCTTATGCTCAGGCAGAATTTGCCGCCACGTTCTGGAAGCGCGTTCGTGAGTCTCGGCATCATTCAATTGCCAACCCTCGCTCACCATCCATCATGATTCGACAGCGGTTCACAATAACGGAAGGTGCTTTTGCTTTCAATTATTCTTCAATTTAATTTGCTGATTCCTTGCCTTAATAGTTGTACAAGCGGCAATCTTCCAGGCGTGAAAGTAGCCTCCCTGTTCTACGCTGGTACCTTGTTAGTAATTTCCCCTGACTTTCAGCAATAATAGGGAAACTGACCTTTTACTGGAGGCTCTTCGACATCGGCGCCTTGAGTCTAACCGCCGTCTATTTGTGGAAGTTTTCCAATAGTAGTCGTGCGTATGGGGGTAATACTGTAACATTATTAAGCAAACACACACGCCTTAAATTCAGAAAAAATGCACACCCTCCAAAATATACACAGGTTCGTCTTCAGAAGAAGAAAAAACGCACAGGTACGGCATTTTCCGATCCATCGGCAGTAAGCCCCGGACTGATGATCAACCGATCTCGGCAACGGATCAAGGGCCCAAGCATTGGCTAGCCTTTCGAGTTCATTTTCAAGCTGTTTTTCTTTCTCTGCACGGCATCGTTCGGTGCCTGAGACAGTAGTACATAGAGTACCTACAGTACAATTATATGATTTCTCTACCTTCCTTCATCTTCCTTTTTTCCAAAAATATCAGATTGGACACAAGAAATGCAGTTCCAGTAATGTATTCGATTGAACCACTCAAGGAAGCCAGCGAGCTCTGGCAATTTGAAATATATCTTTGGAGCAATGTTAGATCCCGATCTGAATTCATGGACACAATGGGTTTGATATACAGGCGCTATAGGTACAGGTACAAAACAGGGAAAACCTGTCGGTGATTTTGGATCAGATGCCAACTGATGATCGTTGACGGGCCAAGATCCTGATATCCCAAAGACCTGTGTATTTTCCGACAAACTATGTGCAGCAGTGTATTTTTCCCCTCTGGAATACATGTTGTGTATTTTTTTGCCGACCTGTGCACAAATTGTGGAAAATCTCCATTAGGTGCGTATCTGGGTGCCAAAATCCCTGTAGCGGTGCAACAAATAATAATGTTACACTATTACAGCCATACGTGCGCCGTGAGTTGGATTCTGCATTGTTCGCACGTTTCGAGTAATCACTGACAATGACCTTCCGATAACAGACTCAGCAGACTCGCAAAGATGATGATCGAGGACGGGATCATGTATTTTGTGGCGCTTACCTGTGAGTCGGCTTTCATGCGTTCAAGTTTCCTTCGCTGATGCCTTGCCCAGCGATGAACATCGTCAACTTGATCTTCTTCCAAGACCAAGATCCTGTTTTACAATCAGCAGCGTACGCAGTGTTTTCATCAGGCAATACAATCGACTTACGTTTAATTCTACCTTCGCAGCTCCTCCCTCGGCTTCGCCGTCACCATGATCTACAGCGGCCGCTTCATCCTCACCCTCTCCGAGCGATCCCGCGACGGTCTCTCCGGAGACGATTCGCACTCCTCTCGGACTCCCACCAGCGGCGGACGACGCCATGCGAATCGCACTTTGGGGCTTGACACGCGCAGTGAGGGCCCGGATAACGTGGTGATTACCGTTATGAAGAATGTGGTGACGGTGAGCGATATGGAGATGGGGCAGGTTGATTCTGCCTCTTCGCCAAAGGAGGTGAAGTGGGCGGAGAGGGATCTTTGAATTGGGAGATTATTTATGGGTTATATTTTGATGTAATTTCGGGGTGTCACGAGTCCCAGTGTTGCGGTAGTGTCTGGTCCTTTCTCTGAGAGATTGAACCAAGAACGAGGAGAGTTAGATTCAACCCACGGCTGCAAGATTGCCCGAATACGTCCGAAAGCTTTGAGAGTTTCGCTCGAAATCATGAGCCCATTTCAAAGACAGACTTGAAGATGGAAGACAGTTGGATAGACCGTGAGCTAGTAGTGGACAATTTGCGACGTCCGACATACAAGATTGCCCAACGAGAACAAAGAGCACCCAGAGAAAACCCAGAAAAAACCCAGAGACCTCTTGGTATAAAACCGTAAAACAGCGATCCATACGTACCGCGGCTCCCTGCCAGCTATTGGGTCGTCCAGTGAATTCGTTCCTACTGCTATCGAACATAGTTTCAAGGTGAATCCATCCAGAACAAGACCGAAGCGAATCGATGATTAAGGCACCGAGAAACCCTCGAATTGGGGCTGTGCGAATCATTGGGAATGTTTGTCTGATTTCTCACGATTGCCTCTTGTCCTCAACCCTCGTCAGATCCCCCTAGGCAGAGTCGGAACCAGTTCATTCGTTCGAGATCTGGCTAAAACAATCACATTCAAATTCAAAGTACACCAACTTTGCTCTGAAATTGAAGCAACTCCCCACCGCATCGTCATGGACTATATCTGTATCAAGTGGAGCGCAGAGGTGTGCAAGTGCACCGCCCAAGTATCCCCCAGTTGCCTACCTCCCACCACCATCCCTCCCTCGCATTCCACCGCCAACGCCAACGCAATACCATGTCCGATTCTCTAACTCTCACCTTCGTCGACAAAAAACTACTCCAAACTACCCTCATCGATCCAGACAACGCTATCCACTACACTTTGACAACCACAAGCGGCTTTCGAGGCAAGAAAATAACCACTATTACTGCTGCTAGCGGTCTTGTTGGATCAATCGACTGGAGGGAGAAGACTTTCACGATAAACGGGGTAGAGAAGAAGTGGGACGATTTAAAGACGCGTTCTGCTGGGGTATTCAGGACGTGAGCCTCGCATTGGATCTAGGAATAGATCTCGTGGGAATGACCTTTCCTCGTACCCTCAGAGAACGGAACTGGAACTGGGGTCCTCGACCGTTTAACCTCAAATACCAAGACGCCCATAAAGAATTGCTTGTACGTTGCGCAATCCCGTCGTCCTAATTAAGTATAACCATTCCTGACTTGATAACTTACATGTCTGTTGATCCCAAGGCAACACCCCTGGAAGGCACTCCCGCGGACCCCGTCCGATTCACGGTCCACCGCCAACACGTCCTCCACGACAACGAACCCGCAACAATCCGTTTCCCGACCCGAATGCAGGACGATGCGGAACGGATGTTCCTCTTGATGGCAATTCTGCATATGGAGATCACTAGGCAGGAAACGGTGCGTTCCCCATTTTTTTTTCTGATCCTTTGAGTGTTATAGAAGGAGCTGATTCAATTTCGTTGCCGCACAGGAGAAGGCGATGAATGAAGAGGCGGCTGAGATGGCTACTGTTGGTATCTGAACACGAAAGGTTGAATCCGGCCGTATATCATTGATCGAATCCATCATTTCTGCTGATACTGGTTCTGGTTGTACGAGTGCAGCTCGAGTTCGAATCTCGTCCGCATTTAGGTGGTAGCTGTCGGATCTTGTTTGCATTGCGGCTCAAGATATCAACTCAACATTTCATCCAATTCGGGGCATGATTGAAATTTGATTGTGGTCGGTCCACGAAGGTATTACAACTAAAAGTGGGTGCCTTGAGTGTTGCACAGGGAATCAAAATGTGGGCAGCTCAGCTGGGGATCAAGCGGGAGCGTCGGCGAAGAGGGGCTTCGTATGTATAGCCGGCGGCGGAACAGTCGGCGGCAGAGCGGCACGCAGCGGGTAATCGGTTCGCGGTGGCGGCTGGCGGCCGGCAAATGTCACGTGCCCAGCATGTCTTACCCACTTGCCTACATTCCGCCGCTGATGTGACATCCGAATAAGGAAATTTGATGGCAGCCAACTTCTCAGCGAAACTCGGCAACGCCAATTCCTAGTCCTTCATTTGCGCGAAGGGGACCAACCATTCGCAGCCCTCCCCTCCCTCGCTGCGCTCGGGGGGTCCCCCAAGCCGGGCCGGTCAGGTTGGCACTCTAAAGCCTCGTTCGCGCGAATCCTTCTGTTCCTCACCCCCACACCCCCCCCGAACCCTAACCACCTAACCCTAAGCCTTAACCCTAACCAGGTACTTAACCCAGCATTATTTTGGCCTTCGGCAGTGTTTTTTTGGGGAAGCAAACCCTAACCACTTAATCAGAAATTCTTTGGCCTTCGGCATTGACGAAAAAAAAAATGTTAGGCCCAAGAATTGAACTCGGAACCCATTCATGCAGCATAAACTCAAGATGACCATCAAAACCTCCATACTATCTGGGAATTGGTAGTTTGTCTTTTCTTTCCTGGACATTGTGTCAACCGTGGTCCCCATCAAAATATGTTGAGGTATCTGATCAGTGGGAACAGCCACCATCAAATTCCCTTTTTCAGGCGTCACATCAGCGGCGGAATGTCAAGAGTGGTCTTACCCTCTCTCGACGCGATGAGACGCGTCCTTTGGGCAATATAAGGTGTAAAATAGTTCATTTACTCAGTGTAGACATGTCTTGGGCATCTGAAGTTTCTAAATGATTAATAAAGCAAGTAAAAGTGAAGTATGATACAAAATATAAGGAATTATACGTAGTTCGAGCTGGATTCAGCAATGAAGACAGAGAAGAAGAGTATTTGCGGGAGACACGATCTCCCCGGGCTGCTAGTGCTTTGTCGACGAGGGCAGAAGCGCCTTGGTTTGCTTCGGGATACGCGTGGAGATCAAGTGCCGTCTTGTCCCGTTTGTTCAACTTTGTACCTGTGAAATGGGATGAGTAGCGGTCTCAATCAACAGCGAAACCACTCAACTGATCAATAAATTCAGTCGCCATAGTCCTCCGATTCGTGTACTTGATAGCAAGTGGTTTGCTCGCGCCTCTGAGCCACTCCTTCCGCCAATCCTTCAATGGAGTCCCGAGGCCGTGTGCCGGATCGCCTTCCTCCCAATGTTTGACTGTTATACTCCAAGAGTGGGATCGTTTTGATTTGCTGCCGGCTGGGAGGGTGACTGGGACATCAGGAACGATGAGACCGTGATTGGGGAGGAGACGGCCGTGCGCGGAACCAATTAATTGGGTCGAATTTGCTGTGTTAGCAAGCTGCGCCGGCACTAAACAGTGTTAGATCACATAAGAAACCAACACACCATAGATTAAACATACCTGGTACAGTGACCGCTTCAGCAACGATGCGAAGCAGCTTATCGAATCCGCTCGAAGTCGCGCGTATATCAGAAGAGAGTGATTGATGAAGTATCATTATATGTACTTTGAGCGGTTGCGGGAGCGGTCAATGAGGCTTCTCCGAGAAACGTTTTATCTGTATCCGGCTGAGTTGGTAGCAGCATGCCGCTGTAATCATCTTCCCAAGTGTTTAGCTCATCGAGCCGGTATTTGATGAGCGTATCGCACTGAATTTATTCAACCATTAGCTATAGAATATAAAAAGTCGACCATAGACAACTCAACGTGCTCTCCTTCGGCCCATCCACCCCACCATCGGACCTGTCGAAGCGTCCAACGCCGTCATTTCGAATGAATCAACCAAGACTCAAGCACGATGAAAGGACGACTCAATACATTAAGTTCGCAACAAACACGAAAAATTACAATAAGCGAGGTCGAGTTCCACTGGATATTCGTGGTGAGATGCGCAAGATAGCAATTTGAAAAAACGCACCTCGAAGTGTAGAGTATCGAATGAGAAAGAATTAAAGCGACCCCCAAGCAACCTCCTCCCTCCTCGCCGCCACAAAATGAGGAATCTGACTTTCCACTTGCTTCCAAAGCTCCCGCCGGCCCAGCCCATCGGGATTCGGCTCATCGTCCTCGTCGTCGTCTTCGGACGTTCCGCCATCATAGCGTGTCGTGATGTTCGTGAGATTCGGGAATAAGCTCGAGAGATATCGCGCCACAGCCGTTGGCTCCGTGATGGTAGAGAGCCCAACGTTCAACTCATCCAAGGATTCTTGGACGACTCGAATCGGGTGAGTGGTAGGAATGTGTGTAGCGTCGATTTGGAGGAATAGCGAAGTGAGGTCGGGGCATGACTTGGCGATGGTCCATAGAGATTGTAGGGTGGTCTTGGGGTCGGCCTGGCCCATGGCGATCGTCATTGCTACAAGGTGTAGAGTTTTCAATCTGGGCCACGACGCAACCAGATTAGCGACTGCGGTATCGTCTACGTCCAGAGCCAGTGTCCAAAGGTTGAAATGCTCCAGTGCACGAAAATGAGCTAGGTTGTGCAACGAAGCACCCGAAAGAATGTAATTTGCTGTGTCTGGCGGTGCTGAGGCGAAGTACGACGGAGCCAAGGTGAGCGATTGAAGGGTCGCGCACGCGCGGCCGAGTTTTAGTATGTGGAAGAAACGTTCGGTATCCGCAGCGGTCGGGTGTGATTTGAAAGTGACAAAAACCAAAGCAAATGGAGTGTCAGAACACATGCTGAAGAATGTAATGACGGGGACGACCTCGGTAGCGGAGAAGGAAAGCGTGCGCAGGTTGGGAAATAAATCTGCGGTTGAAGTCGGCGGGAAGGAAAATATGTCTGGAAGCG
This sequence comes from Favolaschia claudopus, assembly GCA_037176885.1. Lineage (NCBI taxonomy): Eukaryota > Fungi > Basidiomycota > Agaricomycetes > Agaricales > Mycenaceae > Favolaschia > Favolaschia claudopus. The sequence goes on along the minus strand of JAWWNJ010000047.1, from coordinate 1,371,027 downwards.
ATACCAACTCCAACTTCGTGAGCGTGGAGAGCTGGCCAAGGTGTGATATGACGGCGGAGTTGCACTCGGCTCCACCCAGGGAAAGCGACACCAGATAATGCAGTCCCTTCACGAATAGAGAGGTCGTTCTGCCTAGACCACCTGGTGACGACGTACAGGAGACCGAGACATGCTTGACGGTCGGGCATGTAATGGGGAGGGCGGAAATAAGAGAGATGCTGGTCACATTCCATCTGCATATGATCTTGATCTCTTGTAGGGTGAGGGAGAAAAAGCTCCGTATCGATGGAAGATTGGCTGCCTCGACCGACATAATGTAGCAGGTGAGCGAGCGAAGATTTGGGAAAATGACCCCCAGCGGCGCACAAGCACTCAGAATGGGAAAGATGTCGGCGACCTGGTTCCAGTCTTGGCTCTGCAGGACCAGCTCCCTGACCCGGGGCGCAAAGACATTTGGTCTGTCCCAATCCGAGACGGTGATTGGTCGTATGAGATTCTGAGAAAGAATTTGTCAAGTAGGGTAACGAAAGAGCGCCAAAATCGTACCCATTTGCGAGGAAAATCTGCAGATTTCCGGATTAGATCTGCCGGCATGAGTTTGAGGAACGGCGCTAGACTTAAGTGCGTTTGCCACAGAACGCAAAGCGCTGGACCGCTGAAGCTACGACAGGTCCTGGCCAGCGCAGCCAAAGCTGGCCACCTCTGAAGGCCGTCCAAATGGCTGCATATCAGTTCCAGGATTTCGAGAACAGAGAGGCAGCGATGCATGAGACGCGTGAAATCCGAGTCAGGCGAGAGTTGGGTAGGCGAAGAGGAGGAGAGAAGAGTGACATGTCACGAAAGACGTGGTGATCTGTGGTGATGTTCGGATGTGACATCTTCCTACGTTGTCCACAACCACCGAGAGCTAGCGAGTCCGCAAATCGGGACCAGGTTGGACCAACACTCGTCTTTGATTATCTGGAAGGATTAACGAATCCTTAATTCCCAGCAATAGATACCATGCCGCCGAGGCCAGGCGCCATGCGACAATGCATGCGTGGATCTTCCATCAAATGTGATTCTATCGCTCGCAATACTTGCGTCGGTATCTGGCAGTCCCTCCTTGTCTTCTTACCTTTCTCTCCTCCATGACACTCCTTACCCTTGGCCTCATCGGCGGCCTGGTCCTTCACGCTAATGTCGTCCTCAGCGCCACAACGCCGACGCCGACCATCGTTCTAGACGACGGAACTTTCAGCGGGGTCGCGACGACGATCGATACACATAGTTTCCTTGGTATACCTTTTGCTGAACCCCCGTAAGCCAATCCACTTTATTACATCTAGATAAAATACTCACTCGCACTAAACAGAGTCGGCGACTTGCGATTCCGCCTACCCACCAAAGTCGCACCATATGGCGGGACTTATGATGCCACAGCTATGGGCCCCGCATGTCCACAGCAGACGGTCGTGGTCCCGATTCTCACTGGGGTCGTTCAGAAAATCGTCAGCGATTTGTGGGAGGAGTGGTATTCACAAAAATATCCGTCTGCAGAGGATTGTGAGTTCTATCCGCCTATTCTTGGAAATTAGGTGCTCAATATTATGACCGATACAGGTCTCACACTGAATATAATCAAACCCGCGAACGCTACGGCTGATTCGAAGTTACCTGTAGCCATGGTGTGTTATCATTTTTCATCGTTCATGACCTTGAGCTCTAATACGGGGCTAGTGGCTCTTCGCCGGTGGATTTGAATTCGGGACTCCTGCTCGGTACGTCTTCATCGCGCACGTTGGCTCGGTAAAGCCATATCTCATACATAACTGGTTCAGATACGACGGCGTGCCAATCGTCCAACGCTCAATTGAAATGGACCAGCCAATCATCTACATCTCAATCAATTACCGCGTTTCTGGTTCGTGTTCTGCCATTACTTTCCCTCCTCCCGGATTGATGATTCCTGGGCATCCAGCATTCGGCTTTCTGGGCGGGAAAGAAGTGCGCGAAGCGGGAGTAGGCAATCTCGGACTACATGACCGTGAGGATCCCTTGACCCCTTATCCCACATCCCCCGCTGAACGACTTCTACCCCTTCGTATAGAGCGCGAGGCCCTCCGCTGGACCCAGAAATATATACACCTCTTTGGTGGGGATCCCTCCAAGGTCACGATGTATGTACGCTTCTCCTTCCATTTCCTTTCATTCTATTTCCTTCCGTTATTCAACAACACTTCATCAGCTGGGGCGAATCCGCCGGCGCCATCTCCGTCTCCCTCCAAATGCTCGCAAACGGAGGCGACACCGAGGGGCTCTTCCGCGCGGGATACATGCAGTCTGGGTCGCCCGTGCCCGTCGGGCCCATTGAGAATGGGCAGAAGTGTACGTGATCCATCCAGTCGGGATAAAGTTTTCAACATCGCTTCTTTCCTTCTCGCTGTTAGATTACAACGACCTCGTCGCCGGGACTGGCTGCGCCGGAGCCACCGATACCCTCGCGTGTCTACGCACTGTTCCGTATACCAAACTCAAAGCCGCGCAGGACGCGTCGCCATTTTTCTTGTCGTATCAGGTACGCTACTCTGTTCAAACCCTCAATATCAATCGTTGATGAATATGCAGTCCCTCGTTCTCGCCTGGCTTCCCCGCGAAGACGGCGTGTTCCTCACAGACAACCCGCAGCGTCTTGTTCAGCAGGGAAAGGTGGCTAATGTGCCGTTTGTTACCGGTAAGCAGCTGCGTCTCCTTTCTATTGTGTTTACCTCAAACGTTTTCTAATTTTTCCAAATCCAAATAGGTGACTGCGACGACGAGGGAACCGTATTCTCGCTTTCGACGTTGAACATCACGTATGCGTCTAATTCACTTTGCAAATCTTCATGTAGCTGATATCGTCATCACTTTACAGAACCGATAAAGAATTCTCTGAATACATCGCAAGCGTCTGGGCGCCGACAGCCAGCAAGGCAACAGTCGACGCACTCACTTCGGTGTACCCAAGCGATCTCAGCTCCGGATCGCCCTTCGGGACGGGGATTCTACAGGCGCTTAGTCCGCAGTATAAGCGAATTGCTTCATTCCAGGTGAGATTCATATGCGATTGTCCACATGTATAGCGCTTTAAGCGGTTCTGATAAGGGCGACGCGGTGTTCCATGCTCCTCGCCGATTTTTCCAACACGCGCTATCGGGTAAACAGAATCAATGGGCTTATCGTATGTGTCCTCCTATCTTTCCCTTTTAATCATACCCTAAATCGAAGCCGCCCCCAGTGAACAAACGATTTAAAGCCGTTCCCTTCCTCGGTTCCGTACGTCTCCCTCTCACTTTCACTTCTCTCCCTCTTTTAATTGAATTTCCTCTCCCCAAAAAACAGTTCCACACCTCCGACGTCCGCAATGTCTTCAACAAAGGCGAACTCACCGACTACCTCATCAACTTCGTCACGAACCTGGACCCGAACGGTCCCACCGTGCCCGCCTGGCCGCAATATAGCGCAGAGAAGCCGAATCTGATGACGTTCTCTGATGGGTTGTTCGGGAAGGCGGTGACCGAGGTGACGCAGGATACCTTTAGAGGGGAGGCGATGGGGATTTTGACGAATATTTCGTTGGAGTTTCCGATATGAGGTTTGCATTTTAGATTTCTAGAATTTTCTGACAGTGATTGCGCTCAGTGCTTGCCGTAAACCAACCAACTAGCCGTCGGCCTAATTCTCCTGCCGCTCAACCCGATCTGATTAATATCACTGGATTATCTGGGTCCATTTCTGTCCATTCTTGATTCAGGTGAACCATTTATTCGAGCATTGACACGTTGCTTTGCCAAGGATACCGAGGGTCATCGCTAGGTAGCCCCTCGCACTCGGAGCTCCATAACTGATTCATCAAGCTCAATTGTTGCTTCGCAAAACCGCAAGACGGCTCGAAGGACGATCATGCCGCTAATCATTCGTATCAACTTCGGCTGCGGATGCCAGACAATTGGTCGTCCAGTAAATCCCCAAAATCTTACATTTACTGAGCACCGGCACTTTGATTTCCGGGGTCTGGACTCTCGACCTTCTCGACCCAAGTTTCAACAAGCACAACTTGTTTCGTTGTCTGATATCATTCATTTTCCGTGGCCCTTTCAATTGATTGGGCAGCTGCGATACCCACATACACTCATCCACAACTCATCCACCAGTCGCGGATCTGCACTTCAGGCTACCTAGATATACCCCCCTAAGGGGTGGACCCTACCCATGACTTAACTGGCCCTAGGGGGGGTGTACTAGGTGTTCTGCCCCACGTGAGGTGGTGTTCCCCACCGTGTGGGGAGGTGAGGGTGCCCCACGGGAATCACGTAGGGTGTGGCTGCCCACCTGTAGGTGGGTTCCCCACCGCCTGCGTAAGACCCCCGGCACCGCCGGGGGAGAAAAAATGGTTTTTACGCCCGTTTCTGCACCGTTTTGCATGGGTCTAGGTGCATCTTGGAGCTGTGATTTTTCTCTTTTTTTCTGTGTAGGTAGCAACTTAATACCATGAGGTTGATTTTGATCGTTCACCAGCGAACAGTGCCTATCGCAGTGCAGTACATGCACATTCGGTGTTGGTGTTGAGGCTATTGGGAGGCGGAATGTAAGGTATATATCTTGTGCGGTCCATAAGCGGATACCGCAACCTTTAGTTTGATCGTACATGAGCTGCAGCAGTTCATGCCTCCCACATTGAATGTGGGTGTTGGCGCCATTGAAAGGCAGAACATACCACATGTCTCTTGTGTATTCATTGACTGCATACAACAACTTTGATTAATGTTATGTATTAGTATGTACATGTGGTAGCGATAGTGCTCTTCACCGTACTCGTCTGACTATGGCGTAACATGGCGTGAGTGATACCGTCGGCTTCTATTGACCTGGGTTCAGTTTGCGGTGCTCGATACCTGTCAAGCTGCCAACGACTGTATTGTCACCGCACGTCAAGCCCTACTATGCGTACAGCCGTTGCTCTCAAAAGCTGGCTTCAGAGACGCTAAACAATTTCACAGTTATTCAACAGCTTCATTCTGCTATAGTTAGAAAAAAAACAGGGAATGTGAGCAGTATGGAGTTCAATAAGTATCATGAGACACATAAAATAAACACAAAAGTTTTCGAAATAAAAAGAAGTTGCGGAGACCAACTAAAGGTTGGGGAATCGAACCCACGACGTCCAACGAATGACGTGGCCAATGGAGAAGGTATCATTACCACTTCACCAATCACCCTTAGCAAAGTAGACAACAAGATTGTTCATTATGCGGTTTTATATTTAATGATTTACAAAGTAACTCAAAATCTCCAAGTCCAGCACGACAGCATGTGGGGAACCCCACCCGAGCCGCCGTAACCAAGGAGGCTCCCCACCGTCTTGGCATTACGGTGGACTACCCCACGAACAGTGGGCGTGGGGTACCCCACACCGAGGTGGGGGCGCCCACCTTTCTTATTATAGATTGTGGGGCTCCCCACTGTGTCTATTCTCGCCGTGTGGGTCCCCACCGTCGGTATTCTTAGTTGTGGGCTGCCCCACACCCCATATTTGATGCGGTGAGGTTCCCCACCCCTACTAATAGTTGATCGTTCACTTAGATTCTCATCCGCTGATTCAAACGCGTATTTAAATATCTATTCCTTTTATTGAATACATTCACTGTTTAGCAGGCAAGTAGAATATGTATTGTATAAATGTAAAGCACCTACCTACGCGTTCAGAAATACACAACTGAACGAGTTCACGATGCGACGCGACGCCGACGCATACAAACGCACGCAAGTCCGACGCGACGCGACGCGACGGACTTTCCATCCTCTCACTTGACCGCGTTGTGCCCCCGTCGCAGCGCGCTCACCGCCCCGACACACACATACACCCGCCGACAAACGCACACACCCTACCCGCCTCTCACTTGACCGCGTTGTGCCCCCGTCGCAGCGCGCTCACCACACCAGCATACACCCGCATACCGGCGCTCACAACACCGACATACGCGCATACACCGGCGCCTCATCCTCCCTCTCACCTCCCCGCGTTGTGTCCAATCGCAGCGCGCTCGCCACATCCGCATACACCCGCCTCTCCCGCCCTATTCGTACTGTTCACAGTATGAATACCTCGTCTAATACCAGTGAGTACACTTACCTTTTCAATGTCGTTGGCGCTCATTGTGCAGCCCGCCGCCTCCGCCGCGCCCGCCTCGCCCGCCTCGACCGCGACCTCCACGACCAGTCGACGCTGTACAACAAAATCTATAGGCGAGGCGACGTCCACAGCGCCATCGCCAAACGGCCGTCCCCGTCCGACCGCCCCGGCGTCGTGTATTGGCTGAAAATGGTGCATCAAAGCGGGTTAGTTGAGTGGAAGGCGGGCCGCACCGACAATATGCAGCGCCGCCTTCGCCAATGGCGCCGGCAGTGCCGCGGGTGCCGTATCACTGTCGTCGATAAAGTTCGTACACGTTATGCAAAAAAGCTAGGTGAGTCTTACATCTGAATCTGTCCTTTTCTTTCCCAAAATTCTTCAAGAACGGTGTCTACACTTGTATTTGAAGACCAGCGACTTATGGAAGAAACCCTGCGCGTGCGAGGCTTGCCGCGTACACCATCGCGAAAAGTTTGAAATCGGCCGCCTTCGGGGGGGGATCCAAAAGGCGGTCAGGGTGACGCGCCTTTTGAGGGACTTGGTTGATTCGTAGATTAGCTATCTTTTCTTTGAGTGCTTCACTTTGTAGTTCCAAGCGATCTCTTGTTTCTTACTTACTCATGTAATTCGTGCCTTGTATTCCTCTTTTTCTTATGTTCCTGTAGTTTGTAGTTCCAAACGATCTCTTGATTACTTATTACTTATTAATGCCGTTCGTGCCTTCCATGTTTCTGTTCGTGTATTAGATAGTTGTTGCCTATCGATGCAAAATTGTAACGCACCTTCAACGCTTATACGACTTGCCGTTCGTCAAGCAATTTCACACGTTTCACTCAACGAGATTACATAGAACCGTATTTCATTGTAATACAACAGAGGATAAACAATATACGAAGCACAAAGAAAACAAAAAACAGACGGCTAATTACAGCTTGAACTCCCGAAGTTTCCTGGGTTCTGCAACGGCGCGCGGACGAGGCATCTTGGAGGGCACGACGGTCTTGGCGGCCTCATATGCTTCGTTCTGCAAACGGTTCAACGTCTGATAATAGATCGACACTAGTAATGAGTCAGTAAAAGATAGAAATCAAGGAAAAAACCACAACAAACGTACTTTGAAGATACCGCTCAATGGCGGCAAGGTCCCTGGGGTGCGAGCTGTAGTCGTTGAAGAGCCGAAAGAGGATCCCCTTGTGATCGTCAAAGGGCGGGAGAGAGTCGGCAGGGACTTTCTTCCACCCAGCGACGAGTTTGCGAACTGAAAGGTAACAATAAATTACAGCATAAAAGAAGGAAGCAATAATCACGTACGCCGAGCGTCGAGCTGCAAACGACGCGGATCGTCAAGGCGGTGTGGATTGATGAACAACATCTCCATCTCCCACGTCCCGACGCGCAGTTCGAAATCGAACGAATCCATCGGCTTGACCCTGTCGACGTACAGCTGGATCATCTCGCATTTGAGGGCGATGTCCGCGTCCGCCCCGTCGTTGGCCTGGGACTCGTAAGAGACACCGAAGTCGGTATGGAATTGCTTGATGGCAGCCATGTAGGCGCAAACGGCGTCGCTTTTGGCCACCACGTTGCCGTACTCTGTGCGCCGTGTGTGAGTGCGGACGAGCCAGAGATAGTAGCAGGAGAAAAAGACTCACTTATTGCGGTTCGCAATTTTTCGATTTTCGCTGTGGCCGCGTCCATCTGGCTAACAACGACCTCCACCTCACTGTCGGGTACGAACTTGCAGAAGTCGATCTCGTAGTCTTCAACTAATCAATATCAGTGCACTGTCCGGCGGAGTGAACGAAGAACTCACCAGCGGTGTCGTACAAGAAGCGTTTGTACCAATCTTCAGGATTTGCCTCTGTTCATGAAGGCTCAGTGGAGAACACGATCAGTGGCGCAGGAAAACGTACCCATATCAGCCAAAAGCGCGCAGATGTTCTTGTTCGCAGCAATACGACTGGGTTCTTGCTCAAGGAGGAAGAACTCCCGCCTTCGTTTCTGTTTCTCCGTTCGAGGCGTGATCAGGGGAGCGGGTGGCAACTGGGGTTCAGAAACTCGGGGTTTGCGGTTGAGCACGACTGCTCGGCGAGGCATCGAGGGGGTGCGGTCGACTGGCATGGTGAAAACACGAGTAAGATAGATGAGGAGGACGAAAGTCGATATAATGAGGCGTTGATACATCCCTGAAGCAGAGGAATTAGCGGTTTTTATAATGGAGAATCCTCGTACCAGACGTTTCCTTTCCCGGAAACCAATTGGTGGCATCGGCCTGTTCGGACACGCCAACGACCGCTCGCTTGCACGAACAATGCTCGGATACTTGGCCAGTGAACCTTCATCGGCCTTCATCGGTTCTGCGATTTGTCTTCTATTGTTCCTCTACGTGTTACTACGGTATTGTACGGTTTACAGTTCTATAATAGGCAAAACTATATTATCGACGATTCGACATGGTGGCAAGAGACAAGGAGCAATAGGCGCCCGCAGCAAACAATGGCACATCTTTGTTGGCAGCCCGGCGGACGAGGGCGCGGAAGACCGCCTCCGCCAAAACGGCGGACATGGGCGCGGGAGACCGCATGACGTGACACCATGTGATCGCGTCGCGTCGCGTCGCGTATGCAAGTGCCTCAGGTTCACGCGTTGTATGAATAGTGCAATAGGGTACATAATGTATATATGATGTACAGCGTAGTAGATTTAATCTGCAAAGAAGTCCATGTCCTCTAATACATCGTCGTGATCCACGGCTTCGTTACGGTAACTATCGGCTCGCTCAAGCGTCTCGAGCACCTCATATTCCTCCTCCTCACCATCAACCTCAACCGGCTCACCCCCGTCATCGGAGTCATCATCATCCTCTCCGCGCGCAGCACAGTGAGCACGTAAACGGCATTGAGCCAGCTCAATCGCAGACGGACCCCAAGCCCGTAACAAGGACTTGTCTTCGCCCAAGTCCGGGGCAGCTTTATCCCACACGCTGCAGAGACGAAGCAGCTTGGTTTGATGTAGCTTGAAATGGTACTTGTCGACGTCGGACTCTGTTAAACATGTCAGTAAAACCAATGGGAAAGGAAAACCCAGCTGTCGCACCGGCTGAGTCCACGGCCCTCTGAATCACTTCCCATTCCTCTGCAAACCATTCTCTCATCGCGATCTTCTCCCTCAACAAGCGCGCATCCTCCTCGTCGCATCGGTCGAGCTCCAGCAGTGCCTTGATGCCGTCGCGAACGTTGTCGTCCGAAAGCCACAGCGGCGGAGCCTCGGCTTCGTCGTCGTCGAAAGCAATATCCTGGAAGACGACGTCGTCCACGTCGAGCTTCCACAACCCCCCCGGTGGTATCTCAGAGGGCGCCAACGCGTGCGGCGGGGCCTTGCCGTCCTTGATGAGCTTTGCCACCTTCTGGCAAGCCTTGTTGTATCGTGCGGCCAGCTTGCTGATCGTGGGCTCCCGGCGTTTGACGGCGGACTCTGTGTGGGCATGTAGTTTAGTCTCTGTGAAGAGAGTCAGCGTTGGCTCTTAACAATGGAAGGAAATCACTTACGGCTCAGCAAACGTCTAAATGAGCGCTCTACAGCGTCAAGCTCGAATTTTCGCGTGCGCAGGCGCGCTCGCGTCCTCAACAACAAGGCTTGAGCGTTCATCAGCTCTCGCATGTACTCGCTCTTCGCAAGAGCTCGCAGGTCTTCACGGTTTGCGAGGCCCAAGGCTTGCTCCTTCTTTCGCAGCGTCTCCTTCGCTTTGCGCAAACCCTCTCGCGCTTCCCGCAGCTCGGTGTCGAGGACGGCCGCGCTTGGATTCTCCGCCGAGGCCGCCGCAAGGAATTCGGCGGTGAGGTCTTCCACGCGAGCCGTCCGCGTTTCGACTACGGATCGCTGGATGATGATAGAATTGACGAATTTTTCCCCGTTGGTTTTTTTCTGGCCTGGGAATGAATTCAGTGAGATGCAGACGTGATTCAAGGTCAAACGCACGAGCCAAGGGCTTGGTCTGAGCCTTAACCTGCAACGCAAACTGCTCCCGTAGTTCCGTCGGCGACTTTCCCGAAAGACGCAGCTTCTCGGCGGCTTCACGACGCTTCTTCATACAGCGCCGGTATCGACGCAGAAGCCATTCCCCAGCACGGAAGAGGTTCTGTTCGTCATTGTGGGTGATCTGGGCATCCAGCGTGTACAAACGGTTATAATACTGTGAGTAATGATTTAGTAGCGCATTTGAATCACCCTGCCTAGACTGCTCACCCCCGAGATCCGTAGGTGTGCGATGAGGTGCTTGATTGATTTCCAAAACCGCTCGCACCCCTCACCGTCAGTGAAACCAAATCCAACGCGTTTCCGCGGGTGGTATACCAGCTGACACGCCCACTCGTGTCCAAACGCGTGAAAGACGGACACGGCAAATTCCAAGCGGTCCATATACCGCTCCAAGAACCCCCACTTCAGGCAGCTCCGCTCCAATATGCACACGACGTCGTATAAAAGTCCAACGCGGATATCCGTGGGCAGATGCTGGAACAAAGTTTCTATGAGAGCGAGCACATAGAACTGTTTCTCGCCCGCAGATTTCATGTTGGCCAGGAATAGGACGTTGTCGTGACGGCAGACCAGAGCCATGAGCCCCGTGTTGTCGAAGAACTTGGTGCTGGCTTTGACGCGCTTCTCGTCGGCGGCCTTGAACGACGCCTCGCAGGCGTCGAGCACGGAGCGCGGCAGTTTCTGTCCAGCGCTATCGTAATCATCCTCCTCCTCGTCCTCTTTATTGTGCCTTGGCTTCTTGGTGCGTCTCCGACTCGGTTTCCGCTGGCTGTCGACGTACTCCTCCATTCGTGCAAGGACGTCTTCAGAAATAAATCGGGTGTCCGGGAATGCTTTCAGAGCGTCGATCGCGTTAGTTAGGTTGTGTTTTTGTCCAAAACACGCGTCGGTGCATGCTGGTACGTCGAATCTAAAAGCCATCAGGTTCATAGATAGAAAGATCAAGCAAAGGACGTACTTCTGGGTTGGGTCGTGCTTCAGATTCCCAAAGCAGAGAGGGCATCGACGTCGGAGATATTCGCTGGGACGCTCGCGAGCTTCAGGCTCAGGGAAGGGCGTATCTTTGGATTGAGGGGCGGGTGAAGGCGACCGTGAAGGAGACCGTCGGCGTTTGCGCGTTCTGGCCGGAGGAGAGGTGCTTCGAGATGAGGAGGAGGAGGAGGAGGACCGGCGGGGCGCTCGCGGCGTGGGGGTGACAGATGACGAGGCTTCACGATTTCCTGAACGCGTTGGTGAACGGCCGCGTGGTTCTTCCATAGATGGAGGTTGGCGCGGTCCCACCACCTCGTCCCGAGCCAACTCAATCTTCTGCGCGTAATGGTGTTTGAGCAGGTTCCGTAGATATGTGTACCAGCTAAGACAGTTTCCAAAGCGTCGGCGCAGCGAATTCTACATGAATCTTCAGCCACTGTAGGTGAAGAAAGGGGCGGCGGGGACTTACTTCATGATCTAGCTGGAAACCCATTTCGCTCAATACGTGCTCCAAGGTCTTGCTGACTGCAGCCGTGTTCGGGGAGACCTGCAAGAATAAGTTTCTGAAGAATTCCAGGACGTGTAGATCCACAGCCAAGGACGGATGAACGGGGGAGGAGCCAAACGCCCCAAGGCGCATGAGCTGGACTGGGGCGGGAGCGCAAGGGCAGACAAATAGGTGGACGTCTTCCATAGCTGCACGGAGAATTGTTAGTACGAGCGCAACGAGGCGCAAGGTGAAGTATACGCACAGGCCCAGCGCACGATAGTGACTTTGAGATTTCTTCCAGGGCAATTGCAGGACGAGTGTCGTGGCGAACGACCAGTGGAATGTAGATCGCGAAGAGATTTCGTTTCTTGTAGAAGAGTCGCCAGGACTGGTACGAGCAGGGGGAGCACCTCTTCCTGCCAGCGGGTCGACTGCGTGATCTTCTTGCGCTGATAAGTGCCATGGTCCGTCTGGTCATGGAGAAACGAGATGTGGTATGCGTCGGGGTGGGAGGAGGAGGCGGAGGGGTCGAAATTGTCGGTGGCATTGCGCTCAGTTTCGCTGGACGCGCTGAAGTTGATACGAGGTAGTTTTTTCTTCGGGAGCACATGAGGCTGCACCAAAGTTCGTCCGTTGCCGAGGAGGACATCTCGACGTGGGGTTTTCAGTGTTGGTTTGCGGCGAGGATTGGGGACGGGCGGTCCTCGTTGTAGCTTGTACGTCGATGGCGACGAGGCCGCCGCTTCCACTCCAGCCGAAGCCTTCGCCCGTGCGCGCCGAGATATCTTGGCCATGGGTGGAAAGCAAGCAATGCACGCTGGGTGGAGTTGGTGTTTGTAGTACTCGGTGGCATTCATTGTCCTCTCGTTATGTGCTTTGAAACTATTCTCATATTTCATTATAAAATGTACAAGTATGGTACCGACAGTAGTGGCGGGAAGCAAGAGAGAAAATGCGGTGCCCGCCGTCAAGCGCCAAAGATGCCCACACTGCGGCGGCTCAGGGCACGGAAGCCCGCCTCGGTCTTCCGCCTCGGTGTTCTCGGCCGAGAGTGGCCAAAATCTTCAAGTCCGTCGTTATTTGAGCGATGGCAAAAGTTCATTGATATACATAGTAACATATTGTGCTAATTATCGAGCGTGGTTACATTGAATACTTTGTCGCGTAAGGCAATAGACTGATTTTTGGCGAAGCATAGACTTGAGATATGAAAAAAAGCGAGTTGTCCCTGCCCAAAATCTACGGCGACGACTTCAAAGCCGTGCGGGTGTTGAATGTGCGGCGCTGTAAAGCCATAAGACCCTCGCTCACTGAGGTTGCGGTACACGTCTGCGCCTATTACCACCACCCGTTCCATTACCTCAGTCAGCAAACGCCCATCATCAGATGTGCGACAAGGGCGAACGTATTTGCGTTCCAAAGGGTGCTTGAGACCGCCCACCGTTGCCCCGTAGACGTCAATCTTGTCTGCCTTCTTGACTTTCTTCAACTCTCGTTTCTTTGGACCACGAGACGGTACGTCTTCCTCCACCAGTATATACCCTCGCTTCCCCTCCATCTCGCGGACCTTAGGTCTTAACGCCTCCACCTCCGCAACCCCCACCACGATCACATCCAGCCGTTTCATCGCCAGCCCCGGAATACAAAGCCACTCGCCATCTTCTTCGCCTGAAATAAAAAACCGTCAGCCGAAAGTCAATCTACCCCCTGGATTAGCTCCATACCTTCAATTCTGGGCTTGAGGGAGTCATTGCACCAGAGCGGTTCATCGGTGGGAGACGGGCAAGGCGTGACTGGTCGCGGAGGCGGTGGTAGCGGTGGAAAGAGGCTGAATTGCTGCTGCGTCGTTTCTATCACCTGGTTTCCCCGCAAAATCCTATCAAGCATGCCTCTCGTTTTGAGTAAAGGTACCATGGTCCTGGATCAACGGTGACATGATTAGATAGATTGGAGATGATCAAGAAATGTTTCCATACCGTTCGTGGACCACATCCTCAATTCGTATGTGCTGCACCGTTTCGCCCGCTTCTGCCTTTCGAATGGTGAGCAGAAGACCTTCATGCACCTTCTCTGCTTTTGCCAGAGCGTTTTGAGCGCCGATGTCGATTCCACGAAGTCGTTCTGCAAGTCCTTTTGCCGTTGGAGAGCGTTCCTCTTGCGACCGAATCTCAGCCCACTGTTCTTCCAGACGTCGCAGCCGACTCGCACGATCTTCGCTATTGTAGACTCCAGTCACCGTTCCTCGAAAACCCTTCATCGCCCCAGTAGCTACAACGAGAACCCCCAATCCGATGTAATGCGCGGTCGGATCCTTGCGAGGATTGACCACGTTGAGGCCTTGGGGCGGCGATATCAGGCGGTCGCCATCGACGTTGAAGTGAATGTCTGCCCCTTCTTGACGGACGGAGTTGACGATGGGAGCATAAGTCACGGTGTCGCCGATAGTGTCGAAGTCAATATCGGCCGCTCGTACACGAAACTGGTGCAGTGTTTGAGCTTTCAAGAAATATGTATAAAATCAGAATAACTCACGAGGTGTTCTTCTTCCCAACGGTTTGGACGCCCTGTTCCGTCGATACGATCCAGCTGAAGTATAAACGTTTAGATGATGTTAAGTATGGAAAAACGAGGTAATACTCACATCATATATTTCGACCATGCCGTTTCGTTCATCGGCCTTTACCAGGTACCCCGCACGGCCCTCATGGTTGCCCCAACGAACGCGCACGACATCTCCTACTTCCCAGACTCGAACAATGTCGTCCAGGAGGTGCGTGGGGTAGTTGCCGAGCGCATCACGCTCCAGGGCTACTTGCGTCCCATAGCAGTCGAATGATTTGACACGACCGCTCTCCTTCCCGTCCACCGTTCGCACACGATCACCGACTTGTAAGGCGAAAGAAAAGTCGAGGAAGTGCCGCCTCAGATCCGTCGTCTCGAGATATATCCCGGCTTCCAGCGAGTCCGGCACGTATTCCCCGTCGTACGCCGGGATTACTCGCGCGTATTCCTTGCCCTCATTGACCTTCACGCGCGCAATGAACCCGCTCTGCCCCTTGTACTCCCCCGAAACCACCACTACCCGATCCCCAGGTCTGAGCGCGGGCGACAGGTCGGTATGGACTAAACGCCGTAACTCGGCGTGGTTACTGCGCACAAAGACCTGCAATTCTTGATAGGTCGCCTGCTGAAGAATAGCTTGATAGGCCGCGAGTGGCGCGGTTCTCGTGGCGGCCAAGTAGTCGATGGGGGTGATTAAATGTACTTTATGGCGGGCTTTGGTGATGCGAAGAACGGGCGGTTTTCGACCGGGCGCAAGGAGCGTGTTGCCTGCGATGACGAACGCCAGCCGACCCTTGTCTTTGCCCCATCCGAGGCGAACCCACTGACCCTTCTTCAGCGGGTTCGTGACCTCGACCAAGGTGAGGGCGAGGTCTCGATGGAGTCGGGGGTCGGGGGGAGCGTGCTGTGATCGATAAGCTGCTAAGGCGCGCCCATTGTGGTGATTCTGGTCGACAGCGGCTTGGGGGCGGGGTGCGGGAGTCGCGGTGTGCACCAACGGTTGGTGGTGGATTAGGACTTCTCGAGTGACAGTCTCTTCTCGAACGACTGTCCAACCTGGAGGAGACTTTATTACAATCGTATATGTCAATGAGAAAGATGTACTCACCTTGGTATTGTCCCATTTCGGCCAGCGTCTCCTTGCGATACTGAGCTGCTCTGCTTGCAATGACTTCCTGGATGCGGCGTTCCATGGCATCGTCGATACTTGAGCGTTCCTCAGATGGGGCGGCGCTGACTGGGTCCCGTTCCGGCGTGGTGGTGTCGATTGGATTGATGTTCTCTGAATCGTCGAGGAAGTCTACAAAGAAAGCAAGTTAGGACCGAGTAGGAGCCAGCGTTACCATACGCACCCCGATCCGCTTGGGTTTCCTCGTCATCCGAGTTCTCGCTCATTCCAGCCTCCTCCGCCTCCACATCCAGAAACCTACGCACGTCGCTGGCCTCGCTATGCGACGCCGCCTGACGAAAACTTTGCATGTATTCTTCTTCCTCGTCCTCGTCCTCCTCCTCCTCCTCTTCTTCTTCTTCTTCCTCTTCCTCCGCATCGTCGTCACGCGCGCCCAGCTCTGCCTCTAGATCTACTCTTCGGCGCTTCGGGGGAGGAGGCGGCTACATACAAGTCAGCATGTCTATACAATGAAAACGAAAGAGTATTGCTTGCCTCGAACAAAGATGCTTCCCATCCGTCTGCGAAAGGTGTCTCGCGAAATCCTTGACCAATGTACGGAGTTGGATTGCGAGAGTCGGGGAGGAACAAGGGCGTTCGTTTGCGCATTGTACCAGAGTCTTCCGCGCCGCCTTTTGTGCTATCGATATCCACTATACTTTTGGTGAGTTTGGATTCCGAACGATTAACCAGCGGCGTACTGGGGGTGTTTCCCTGTTGCGTCGCGTGTGCGTGGATGGAAGGCGATGAAGGTCTGGGGGCCGCCATAGTCGTCGTCAGCGTTTGTGTTAACGTCGCCGACGCGGAAAATTCTTAAAGCATTTGAAAGTCGTGCCATAGTCAAATTTGAGGCGGACTTGCGCCGTACGGTGCGCGTTCACTGATACTCAAAGGTTTCGTGCATAACTTTCATATTCTCTAACTACTGACTACGCTGTTCAACGCGACGACAGACTTACCTGCTCGACATGGAGGTTTTGGGCAAGAAGAGGAATTTCCCACGCCGGCCATAACCGGGCCTGATGTTCCAGCCTCGGCGGACGAGGGCGCGGAACCCCGCAGCGGCCTTCCGCGCCCTCGTCCGCCGAGGCTGGAACATGACGGCCAATCAGCCATCAATAGCGCCGGCTGCCACTTGCTCTTGACGACCATGTCGGGAGCGAGTGGGCGGGCTGGTGGCGAAGGGATGGACGCTGGAGGAAGTGTAGACTTGCATATGGGAAAGCGTTGGGTGAGTACAGTGCATGCTACGACTTTGTGAAAGATAGACTTACTTTTCATCCAGCGCGACGAGGACGGTCAGAAAGTTAGTGGAGAGCGAGCGGGGTGGACGAGCGACGAGGGGGGAGGCACGGCCCCGACGGGTGTACATAGAGATGATGTTCGTAATGTATAGACAGTTACTTTAGTTATCTACATGTCCTTGAGCGCTCCCTGGCTCTTGACGACGATGTCGGGTGGGCGAAGGATGAAGAGAAGGAGGGAAGGGGCGCGGGGATGGTATATGTAGACGAAACGAGTCCGGCTGAAAGCTTTGCGTGAGTACAATACACTTTACTTATCATGGAAAGAGAAACTTACATTTCTTCAGCACTTCTCGGCCGGCGCAGCAAGGACGACGATGGCAACGCATGGACACGTCTCGATTGGCTGATACCATCTCCGCTGGGTCTGACCATAGGCCTTACAGTGATGATATCGCAAACGGAAGCAAGAATATGCGCGACGATTTCTTGATGTGCTAGGGAGAACGACGTCGGTGGCATGGAATTTGAGAAGGAAAGCCCGGGGGTCATAGTCTGCCTCAAGATAGATGTCTACATGGAAGAATTCAGGAGCAACGAATGCGGCAGAAAAGCGTACCCAAGGTGAGCTCGTCTTGACTGCAATTTGGCGTTTCCTGATTAGGGATTTTTTTCAGCCCGATTTGGACATGCTGCCACTTACTTGAAAACCGGTCTGAAGTGACAGCGGGACTGAGAAGAACACTATTAGAGGTGTAGATTGGACCTGCAATGCATTTGTTTCTTGTAATTCGCGGGAAATGTAAGTGAGAGACTGACTTGACAACGTCGACATCGGACCCAAGAATATCAAGAATATCAAGAAAACTTTGCGAAGGCGTAAAAGCACACAGATTGGCGACGAGCAGAATTGTAAGGCGGCTGCATACGACGCGCAAAGACACCGTTGAGAGGGCGGCGCGACAACGAGACGAGAACGAGATTGAAGGTGGAAGGGAAGGTGGCAGAGTGAGTGTGGTCTTATTTTCGGCTCATTAATGGAGGCTAGCAAGTGGCCACCATTGTCCAGGAAATCGGACTTGCCAAATTGAGTTCATTGTCGCGATTCCCCCCACAACATCCAACTCTCTTCTCAACTTCACTTTACGGTCGAGCCCTCCAGCTCCCACTTCAAGCAGTACAACCTACACTCCGACTCCACTCAATTTGAAAACGTAATGGCAATAACTCGACGGGCAAAGGCAGAAGCCACCAGAACCGGGAAACCGACGACGAGGTCCAGAGGCAAGACAACGACATCTACGACGGCAACCAAAGAGTCGGCCGCCAAATCAGCCGCAGTTCGCGCAAGGGCACGGACTGAGAAGAAAGCCGCTTCCAAATCGACTGAAAAGGTACGAGTCGAGCTCAGCCAATTATCTCGACATTCCTCTCAACGTATGTTACAGGAAGCTAAACGTCAGCCAGCGAGGAAGCAGCCTCGTCGTGGAAAGAAGGCGACGCGTCCGGTGTGTACCCTCTACGCTCAGCATTTAGCATTGACCTGACTCACCCTGTATCAAGGATTCCGACGACGACGACATGAACGTCGACAAACCCGACGAAGATGATACAGAGGCAGAGCCAGAGCCCGTAAGTTCCCCAGTGTCTGAAGGCTGTCGACAACGCTAACAATTCCTCAGCCACAATCGCCTCCTCCCCGTCGTCATATACCGACACCGTTGGTATGTCCTTCAGCTGAAACGAAAGAGCTTGACTTGACCTCTTTGTTAAGGAAACCAACGACGACATGGATGTCGACAAACCTCCCGAGCATGATATAGATGGAGACCGGGTACGTCCACCGGTCTTTTGATGCTGTCGACAACGCTAACAATTTCTTAGCCACAAACACCAGCTCCTCCTGCTGCTCCGCCTCGTCATGTCCAGACGCCGTCGCCGAAGCCTCAGACGCCGTCGCCAGAGCCTCAGACTCCGGAGCCCCGAACCTCCCGGCCCCTACCGCAAACTCCTCACTCACCAGGTCCAGTCCTGTTCTCGGATGCGCCATCCCCCGTGGTAAGTATGAATATGACTAGCATGGATCTATAGCTAATGTTCTTGACAGCAGCCAGCATCTTCACCACCTCAGGTCATGCCAGAATCTCCGAGGCGCACTCCAGTAAGTATCTGCACGTCTTTGCACATTCCCAGGCAATAACAACTTTGCAGGATCTCGAATTTCCTCCTTCTCCTAGCATTCCCGCGCTCCCGCTATCCCCCAGTCCCAAGCCATCCCATGGTCCCAGGCCGAAACCGCGCGCGCGGGTCCTGGGGATGGATTATAACCGCGATGAGAACTTCGTAATCTCTCGCGGTGGTGGTGGACTGTGGCCCGGACGCCGCGAGCAACTTGCAAACGCCGGCCTCCTCGCAGACCGCCACCAATTCCTCACCAATGGCGACGACGGGGACGACGAGGAGGAGGACTGGGGTCCTGGCTCAGGACTTGAGCAAAACGTGGATGCCCAGGAAACGCCTGTAACGAGATCAGACGACGAGGAGGACCTTCATCCTCAGGAGGACCAGCTACCCGCCCACGACTTGAGCGACGACGGCTATGTAGACGTTCAGACGAGTCCCGTTCGTCACGATCTGCGCCCGCGTCCTCAAGCCAAAAAGCCTACCCCTGCTGCCACCGCCGCTGACGAGGAGTCAGGCACGTCAGGTTCGGACTACGAAGAGACGAAGAAGAACCAACGAAACCAGAACCAACAACGCCTACATCCGCGCTCAGACACTGAGAGTCGCGACGCGGCGAGCGACCGGGAAGAGGAGGAGGGAGAAGCGGCAGCAGCTAGAGCGCGCGCGTCCAATGCGCGGCGCCACATAGTCCGAAAGAGCGGAGGCAAGTCCAAGAAACCTGAGTCGAGTGATTCAGATTCCGAGGGGCGGCGGACGAGGAAGCCGAGGGCCAAGAAGCGGACGCGGAAGTCGCAGCGCGACGGTGACTCCGACCAGGAGAATCCGAAGGCGAAGGCGAAGGGGAAGGGGAAGGAGAAGGAGAAGGATGACGCGCCTTCAGACGACGAGAGCGGGGAGGAGGCAGGCTCCAAGGGAAGGTCGGGTCCGATCCCACAGGAAACGTTGGACAAACTGGCGCTACTCGACAAGGAGTACGATGAGAAGGTGGCAGAACTGGCGAAGGAGTGTGGCAAGTCGGTGGAAAGCGTGTACCGCTGCATGGGCGACAGGAAGCGAGTGGGGGCTGGGGAGTCCCCGTGGAATGTGTACCAGTCGTGGTACGCTGCACACCACCCAAACGAGGGAAAATGTATGTCTCGGTTTTTCGTACATGAGGTTTACGTGCTTACGATTATATAGTCAGCGGCGGGGAATACTCCAAACATGTACGCCAAGAATTCATAGATGCGCTCGGTCCCGACTTTCCTCCCTCCGACCGAAGGGACTTCGACGCCGTGTATGCCCAGCTGCAACACTTGAAAATCAAGGAATGGTACGAGGATTACAAGGCTCAACTGATCTTGGATCTTCGCAACGAGGGAAAACTGAGGACGAGGGTCCGTGAGCAAATGAAACCGATCTACAGACTGGTAAGTGTCAGTTGTTACTTATGTATAATAGCCAATCTGACGATGGTTCAGATGAAAGTCATCCAAGAGGAATACGGCTTCTTCCTCTGCGGATCGGCAGTTGACCCCCGGGGTCACGCAAGCTTCAACTTCGGCGTCGGTGACGAATATCTGGCTGTCAAGAACATGCGCGAACAAGAATTCCAAAGTCAGCTTGAAGACATGGAGTTTGATTTTCGGTAGGCGCTCCGGCAATGGTGGCTGCTTGTATAATCTAATACCTTCACAGTCTCGTCCAGAAGCAACAGGCAGCGGACCCAGAACAGCACGGCGGGGCCGACGAAGAACCGCCTGCCCGCCTTCGTCAGAGTCGTCAAGTCAAACCGAAAAAACGCGACGACCAACAAATGCAGTTCCGAGCCATCCTTTCAGCCCAATTATGTATGTGCCTCCGCTTTCTTTTCAGAGCCTTCCGTCTTATTAACATTATTGCAGACGATCGATGTCGCGCTGCTGATAAACTAGAGCCGAACCAAACCCGAGCCAACTTTCCAATGCAGTGGTCAAGACGCTTCCTCGACACGGCGTACGAAACACGCTCCAAGATCATCAACTATCCGAAAGCCCTGCAAGAAGCAGATTTGATCATCGGGCGAGGGAATTGGCAAATGAAGAAGGTGACGACGACGATGCTGGAGACGTTCTTACCGGGTATGATCTCTGGTTCAGAGAATTGCATGAAGATCGTTGAGTGGGATCCAGGTATGTGATATTAATTTGGTTTCCTTCACGCGCTCAGAACTGATCCACCGTAATTCAGAGGACATGGCTCTTTCGCTTACAGAACAGGGCGACCTCGGTGTCATCTACGATGAGAATGGCAGGGTGGTGGTTGCGGTGAGCGAGAGCGGGGCTCACAGCAAAGCGCTGGTCGACGAGGCGAACAGCTCAGGAGGCAAACAGAAGGGGAAAGGGAAGGGTAAGGAGAAGGAGAAGAAGAATGAGAAGGGGAAGGGTAAAGCAGACGAGGATGCGGGGACGGATTTGGGGGACCATGGGGACGAAGATGGGCTGCGCTCGCACGAGCCGCCTGCCCGCACGGCTGCTCCTACATCCCGCAGCTATTCAGCCGCTGCGAACGATTATGGAGCAGGTGAGCTGGGTCAGAACACCGCCTATGCCACCGACATACCCGACGGCGGGTTTGGCTTTGGTCGTGGAGAGACAGGCGGGTACGGCAACACCGCTCCGCGACGGTACGAGGCCAGCTACGGCGCTGGCATGTACGGGTATCGACACCCACCACTGCACGGCGATGCGCGCCATACTGCCGCTCCGCTAGCCCCGCCTTCTGAGTATCCCCCGCGACGGTCCGACTATCCGCAAGACAATCGTTATCCATACTCAGGGTACGGGTACAACGGGCCCGACTATCGCTCCAATACTTTCTTCCCCCGTCACAATGCAGCTCCCACCGACCGTTACGAGCCCGCCCCACCGCCGCCCCGAAACAGTTTTCTACCGTCGTCGGCCGAAGGTCAAGGATATGGAACGGCAAGGTCGTCGGCTCCTTCAATTCCACCATTCAAGCAGCCTCCAGTCCATGCCACTTCAAGTTCCTCCCGACCACCTGCACCAGTAGCGCCTGCGCCTGCGCGACTACCACACGTGGATTTCACGCGTCTCAACACCAAGGCCCGTCCGGCGCCGCGCCGTGATGCGGAGGCGGGACCGTCGCGCAAACGACAAACAGAACATGGAGACGAGGCGGGGCCCGCGTCAAAACGTTCGCGTTCTGATGCGGAAGCGCCTGCCACCAAGAAGTTGATGGTGCGTCTGGTCCGTAAGAACGAGGATGGCGTTGTCGAAAGGGGAATGACGGTGGAGGCGGTGGATTTGAAAGAAGTGGCGGAGCAAAGTGCGGCTGATCGAGCAACAGTTATATACGATGAAAGCGCAGAGAAGTGGAGGTGGCTTCCGGCAGGCACTGCGCCTGTTATTGTAGGCGAGTATAACCTTGGCCGTTGGCAGAGACAACTCGAGATGTGGAATATCTTGTAACGCATGAACTTTGTATGATATCTTTGAATTGTTTATATCATGTCTACATTGTGTAATTAGTTGTTTCAAATTCACTTTGAATCTCAAACTACGGTGTGAATCTATGGCTATTGTGAATGAAGACCTTTTAATAAGCAACAAGAATGGGTGGGGAGCCCCACCCCAACAATATCTTGACTTGGGGAACCCCACCGCATGAAGAAAAAGAGGTGGGGTGCCCCACGGCGAACTGCTTGACAAGGTGGGGCAGCCCACCGCTGAGAATAGAGGAGGTGGGGAACCCCACGATGTATAATAAGAAACGTGGGGGCGCCCACCTCGGTGTGGGGTCCCCACGCCCACTATCCGTGGGGTAGCCCACCATAATGCCAAGAGGGTGGGGATCCTCCTTAGTTACGGCGGCTAGAGTGGGGAACCCCACCTGCTGTCGTGCTTGACTTGGAAGATTTTTAGATATTTTGTAGATCATTAAATAAAAGACCGTATGTGGGACATACTTGCTATCTACTAAATGAAGGGTGGTTGGTATAGAGGTAATGATACCTTCCTTGGAAACGTCTATATTTGGACGTCGTGGGTTCGATTCCCCGGCCCTTAGTTTGTCTCTGCAACTTCTTTTTACTTTGAAACCTTTATTGTACGTGTCTCATTATAATTATTGACCTTCACACTACTTACATTCCCTGTTTTCTTTTTAGGCAGAAGGAAGCAAATTGTTTAGCGCCTCTAAAGCCAACTATGGAGAGCAACAGAATGTATTATATATTTTTACAGTAGCTTGAACATGATGTGTATTAACAATAAAATTCTTTGAGGGCCCTCGGGGAAGAAGTACGCCTATATGTATTTGTCACGATCATGTCAGCTAGCTTCTGCGGGTTCGACTCCCGCATGGCCCGTTCCATTCCACTTTCGTTTTGTTTGATTTCTCTTTGACTTAGACTTAGTGTTTTTTTGGCCTTTGCGTTAAGATTCGATTTGTGTTCACTCATTGTATTGTTGACTGTCACATTTGATTTACAGACTCTGCGTGATGTAAGCCTGACTGAACCGTACCACATACCTACGCTGTCACCCACATGTGCATTGACACTGCACTCTTACGTCTTATGTTCAACAAGTACATATCACTTTGTAATATAGCTGTATCCGCCTACTTGCTTGATGTAAAAACGACTTATATCACATTGGTCATTCCTGCTAGCACCCACATTGAGGCAAAACGTGAACGATCAAAACCAAAGTGCTCAAATCGGTCTGATATATAGCTCATAAAAGCCACAAAAATCCTAGCTCCAAGGATCACCCAGAGCCCATGCGAAATGGAGCAAAAATGGGCTGGCAATCCAGCAGCGGCAGACCGTGAACGATCAAACCAAAGTGCTCAAATCGGTCTGATATGTAGCTCATAAAAGCCACAAAAATCCTAGCTCCAAGGATCACCCAGAGCCCATGCGAAATGGAGCAAAAATGGGCTGGCAATCCAGCAGCGGCAGACCGTGAACGATCAAACCAAAGTGCTCAAATCGGTCTGATATATAGCTCATAAAAGCCACAAAAATCACAGCTCCAAGATGCACCTAGACCCATGCGAAATGGAGCAAAAATGGGCTGGCAATCCAGCAGCGGCAGACCGTGAACGATCAAACCAAAGTGCTCAAATCGGTCTGATATATAGCTCATAAAAGCCACAAAAATCACAGCTCCAAGATGCACCTAGACCCATGCAAAACGGTGCAGAAACGGGCGTAAAAACCATTTTTTCTCCCCCGGCGGTGCCGGGGGTCTTACGCAGGCGGTGGGGAACCCACCTACAGGTGGGCAGCCACACCCTACGTGATTCCCGTGGGGCACCCTCACCTCCCCACACGGTGGGGAACACCACCTCACGTGGGGCAGAACACCTAGTACACCCCCCCTAGGGCCAGTTAAGTCATGGGTAGGGTCCACCCCTTAGGGGGGTATATCTAGGTAGCCTGAAGTGGGATCTGCATCGAAATTTTGCAGTAATCGGGCGCGCAGTTTTCTCAATTCGTTCTTCCAACGATGTTTACTAGGTACGATGGCAGGTGATCCGATCCTTCATACACCCTGCCTAGCCCGTTTCCGAATCGACCGAGGATTATATCATCAAGCTCTGCTTCGTCTCCGAGGTGTTTTGGAGGCCATATGCTCATCGTGAATGGATTTGTAGCGCCTGTGTCAACATTCCATGTGTCTTTGGAACTATCTGTCAAAGCATTATTTTCCCTGTCCGTCGATCTTCATTCTCCTCGTTGGTTGACTACCCTCGTCCAGACTATACGCTATGTTACCATCGTCTCCCGCTATCCTGGCGTCAGGGACGCGTAATACGACATATTCGCGTTTGCTGTCTTTTGCCGACATATCAAACATGAACTCACTCATTTCCACAGTTCCCGGCGCGCAGCCGCGCGCTTCAAGTTACAGAAACGCTCTGTTAAAACATGTTATAAGGGTGTTCTACAAATTACGCGTAAAGACGCGTCGAAAACCGCGTAAGTGAAGCTGAGAAATTGGCCAAGTGCCAGTGACAGACTTATATAATACGCCGCAGGTGGGTGCCTTTTGTATTTCATGTGTCTAGTTATAAGACACGACGTTTACGCTCGCGTTACAATCTACCAGGGCTCTTGTGTCCTCCGTTGTCTCTTGGGGGCTCTCGTATGGGTCGAACTAAACACTGCGCCATGCAGCCCTAGTCGTACAATTTTACTGGGTGCCTCCAAAGTCAGTTCATTCTCAAACTAGGTTCCCAACTTACCAAAACCAAAAACAAAGTTGCGTCTTTGATTACACAGGTCAATGTTCTTCATTGAATATACTTTTCGGGAGGACAGGCCGGCACAGTGAGCATTTGGATTTGTAGACTAGCGCTGCATGACCTAAGCAACCTTTCGAATAGATGTGGTATAAACCACGATGGCCTTCCTTCCTCCGTCCTATTTCTGAGCTTGGTTCCCATCCGACGCGAATTCCCCTCTTCAACTCGTCGGATCGGCAACCTATGCTGTGTGCGGTGCCCAAAGTGGGAGTGGACGATAAAGTCTCAATTGGAAACGGCGCTTTCGGAAATGAAGTTGGTAAGGTACTGCTTCCATGGCATCAATATTCTCTCTTAGTGAATATAAAATGGGGTGTCAAGCTTCCACCAGATCCATTGCTCGCTCAAGCATCTACAGCCCATGTACTCTCCCGTACTATCTTCACCTCAGCCATCGGACTCCTCAAATTCAGGCATTCAAGAATCATTGCACCCAATGCTCGAGATGCGCAAGATGCGTCGCGTGACTGAGCGTGGCGAGGCAATATGGCCTTTGCGTCTAGAGTCCGCGCTTGTCGAAGGTAAGGCCACTTGGATTGATTTTGTCCGGAATCGGGAGTCTGACGCAATGTCCCTGAACACAGGCCTACATCATTATCAACCTACTGTCTGTCGAGAAACCGTGATGCTCAAGCGCTACCCGGGACGCAACCAGTTTCTCTCCAACTACATCTTCGACAAGACTGGAGAGCGACGTACCCCCAAACAGGTTGCGAGTCGGCTGCAGCAGATACGAGAGGGCCCTCTCGATGAGGAGAGTCAGTATCTCATTCACTCAACTTCATTGAAAACCACAGGATTGACAATTGATTCATAGTGCACAATTTGCTCTTCCCAAGTCCCTACTCTTCTCCCAGGACTACATCTACTGCAAAACTGTCGTGTCCGGACACTCCCCCAATCTCTCAGCTCCGTCAACCGACCGTGATCCCCATCCACATCCTCCCGGAGCCGTTTTCATTCCCATCTTACGATAGCATGCCTCAACAACTCTCGTCTCTGATCGCCTCCCGCTCCCCCTGCCCGCTGAGCTGCATCGACCCCACCGTTACCTTGATCTCCCATGCCTCCCACGCGCATGTCGCCCAATCCCAGTTCTTCGTCTACAAAGACAACCACAGGGTTGTACACACGGAGACCGCACTACTCACCTCATCGATTGACTTCTCCCAACCGAACTGCCCGCAAATGCTCTACGCCGCGAAGCTAGTGCCCGGATACTGGAGCACCATCGTCGAAAGTCCGGGCGAGCTAAAATTCCGAGTTCACACTCAGATCGCTAAAGGGTGTATTCCATTGCGTATTGCAGATCCCACTCGTTTTAGCATTCTTCATCAAGTCGCGAATGTCGACGACAATGCGGTGATATTTTCGGCGCTCTATGTTTTCAGATTTGCGGCGGAGTATTTTCACGCTCCGTGCTCCGCTGTGAATACCGTCGGATATGTGTTATAGCTTCGCAGAAACCAGAATTCGACCGTGGACAGCAATAAATACAGCCCAGTAATTGATTTACCGTTTGGTGTGATTAGAATTTGGACTTGACTACATAAGTATAGTTGTATCGAACCTTCAAAATCGAAATAAACTCTGCTCTAGAGGCAGTTATCTAAATTTTCCTTCGTGTCTAAGAAAAGGTTAGAACATTAAGTAAACACAAAGCTGCGTCTGTCAGGATAAAGACTAGAACGATGAATATTAGAGTGGACTAACTCTGTTCCAAACAAAGACGATCTCTTTGTTTCAAAAGGAGGGTAAGTACGCCACATTTACCTCGGACTGTCTCCTTCTCCACTCACCATTACAGCAACTCCGCAACTATCGGTTTCAGCTACCCCAGTCTACCTTGCTCCGCAAGTTCCCTTATATATAGAGGTCAAGTCTTCACCGTCATCGACAAACCCTTCAAATTCTTTCCCTCTTCTCATCCCAACCTTTTTCTAAGAATGCGATTCATCTCCTCCGGCTACGTTGTCGCTGCGCTTCTATGGGCCGCTTATGCCCACCCTTTGGCGGAGGTACGTAGGTCCCGCATCCGCCCTTGATCCACACTGTTAATTTTGCTTTAGATTGAAGAGACCAGAGATCTCTCAGACGGAGCGGTGAGTGCCTCCATATTCCCAGCAGAATTCCCGTTGAAGTCAATCCGATTGCCTTCACCGCTTAGCCTTTGGCTGGCTCAATGGACAAATTCACCGAAGTCGATCTCGCCGCAGCGCGGGCGGAGATTGACGCGCGTGCAGAGGACGCAGATGCGGACGGCCAGACGCTTAAGGTGAAGCGCACTTCCAAGTCACTAGCGCACATTGCTGATTCTTCCAAGGGTCGCGCCGGAGGAGGAAACGGCGGCGGTGCTTGCGTAGTTGCTTGAATGTATTCGAATCGAGTAATGTCTTGTATTTGATGACCTTAAGTTGGTTCGAAGACTGCTTCTTATGAACTCCACCCTCGCACCTCAAACGTTTCGTCAGCTAATGCCACAGAGATTGAGAGCCTTTGTATCGGCCGCACAGACTCTGAAGAAGCGAGTGGTTTGCTTTCTCAAGATGTACGCCGCTTAGCACAACAGAGGGTCATTATTTGAAACCTCAGAGGTCAATAGAAACTCAACCCGAAAAAAGAAATAGAGACGACATACCGAGCCTTTCGCACGACGAATCGCACCTAGTATGAGCGAGTCGTGTTTATAGTGGTTGAATCTAACCCTCGTGGACTTCAACTGTTTCAGTTAAGACCCCGAGGTGCAGATGAAGTCAGATTGAATCTAACAATTCGCAAGTATCGTCTCACGGGTACAGTCATATATTCCGCGTACAAACAAATGCTGTAGGAGGTTATGAGCACAGATGGCACGTAAGTTGATGGGATGTACACATACTACACACAATAGTAGATGAATGGCGTGATGTCAGAGACATGTCATTTTCTTGCTTTTGCCTTAACCGTTGCGCCTCGTCGTCTCCGACCTGCGGAATCTATGTCAAATGATCCATGACTGCTCGCTTGCATGAAAATCTACCTTTCATCCCAGGGAGCAAAGCCATCCCAGTCAGAGCAGCTCCTTTGAGCAAAAATATCCCCGCGCTCTCGAAATTCTGCTCCAATGGCTTGTCGAGGTCTACGACAGGCTCTCCGGGCGTCACATAGTAGATGACGAGCAACACCACAACAGCGGCGTTAAAGTCCGCGAAACTTCGCCACGATTCACCGAGGCTTTCATCCGTAGCAGAAATTATCCCGCGCGCCACGGTGTAAAGCGCGCCCAGACCGATGTATATTTCGGTTACTGCGAGCGCGGCAAGAAGGGTGCGTAGACCGCCGCTGAGAGCGACCGAGAGCTGACTTGTCCAGGGTTCGAGTTCGGCGCGGAGTGAAGAGGGAAGGAGATCGGGGGATTGCTAGAAGAGAAAGACTACGAGACCGACCAGTATACTCAGGATGAGCAGAGGGCGCTGAGGCGACATGACGGTTTGAAGCAAGAGTGATCGGCTACTCGTGGGAAGATGGTATCTGTGACAGCGATGACAGTCACATCAGACTCTTTGCTTGCGACCTACTTTCATCCTGCAGCACTCCCCCCTGGGCGATAACTGCGAAACATTGGCTGCCAGTCGGAAAAATCACGAGGGCTGTTAAAGCGCAACCAAAATCTGCCAACTCGAGTCACGAAGATCGAAACTCAATGCTCATCATGGATCCCCCCAATCCGCTCAAAATTCAAGAATTACTTGAGCAGTGCATTAGCTTTCTATCTCATTCTCCTCCGGATCTCCTTTCCTGCGCGTTGGTTGCTCGTCCATGGGTTCAACCCGCCCAATCGGAACTGTTTCGAGCTCCACAGTTCTACCTCCCGCTATCGTCGCAGAAATTCCTCGACTCCGTGAGGGTTTCTCCACACCTCGTCGCCTATGTTCACGAGCTCGACCTGAACTTTGATCGGCTCAGATCTGTCCCGACTTTCCACGATCTCTGTGCCTTTTCTTTCCCCCACCTCGAAGTTCTCTACCTCACGCTTGGCATGGTCTTCTCTCAGGAGAATCCTCTCCCCCACGTTCACCAAATGCAGCGACTCCTCGCTTCCCCGAAGCTCCGTTATGCATTTCTTGATGCAAGGTCCGCCGCTGCGCAGTGCGCAGATATGTTAACCAACATCTCCCCGACAATCGAACATCTCAGCCTTTACGGTGGTCGATGGACGGGCAACCCGGCACTTGATACCGCGAACGCTGCTCCGATTTGCTTGAAATCGGTTCGGCTGATTGTATCGGACTTCACCACTGATTTCACCTGGCCCACCAACTCCGTCACGTCCTTCCCATTTGATTTATCGAACCTCCAAGCGCTCGCGATCAGTGGGAGGTCGACCCCATGGGACGTAATCCCAACAGCCAACATCCGGATTCTTTCTCTCGATCACTGGGTTAGCTATTCTAACCGATATTTGACCATGAAGCTGCTGTACTAATCAAACTCTCACTTGCAGGGCAGCATCTCCATCAATCTCGCATCGTTTCCTTGCCTTCAAATCCTCGTCTTGGAGATAGGCCGATGGTTTCTGCCAGACATATTGGAAACACTAAAGACACTCTCGCCCCATCACAATAATAAGATCCACACTATCGTACTTTCGATATCCTGGATTCAAGCACGCGGGATCGACTTCGCATGTCCTCTCCTCGACGCTATGATTTCGTCCTTGACGATGAAATCCCTCCAAACTGTTGAGATCAAATATACGTTCTCACCGAATCTGCCACCGTCGGAGATTCATAACAACTTGGAAAAATCCTTTCCGAAATTGAAGGCACGGAATTTGTCAGTATGTATCCTTTCTGTCCCACCTTAGCATAATGTTCCTCATTGTTCTCCGTCTACTATCAGTTCCGAACAAGTGTTTGCTACCCAGAGCTCGGCTCAAAGCAGTGGAAGGTGTGTCTCCGTAATTCATCAAAGGATTAGCATTGATTCACCTATCATTATAGGAGCTTGTTGAGCGGTTGTAGAGCCGGCATATATTCAATACGAAGACTCGGAGGTCGAGTCATTTCTGCTTCCGAGTGCTAGTTTATTTGATTTCAACGGGATTGTTTTTCCGGCAAGCATTGTTTCCGCCTTGTCAGGTCGCTACGCTCTCGAGTCAACCAAGAGTCAACTTAGTATTTACCAGGGAAGTCACTCGAAAAAGAAAAGACACGACGCAATCTTATAAAGAGGGAGAAGATACGTTCCATGGTGATAAAATGTTCACTTCGCATTGCAGTCCATTTCCATTGAATGAACATAGAACTTTATTCGCCTGCTCAAGCATACGAAAATACCAACCCAATTTGAACCAAATTTGAACCCAATCGATAGACTCGTGAACCAGTCGGTGCGGAGGTCAGCATTCCGAGAGGATCCGGTTTGACAGATCAGACAAATATTTGGGAGGATAAATATTTGGTTGTGATGGACGGGCTGACCTGGTAAGGTTTTCCGATGATACTACTGGGTGTCCATAAGGGGAAAAACGTGCAAAAACGTCGAAAAAGAAGAAAAAAGAAAGAAGGAAAGGAGAAGTTCAAGAGAACTTCGCTGTAAGCACACAGATGTTCAGAGAGTTCAAGCAACTTCATTTCGGCATGATTTTGAATTACATATGTCTACATTTCGAACAAATTATACCAGTATTACCACTCCTTCACAGAGCAACATCGAATCAGCATCAAGAATGCTCAATTGTGGGTGTCTTGGGTGATTGCCTGCAGTAAATGAAGAAGTGAGACCTCTTGATATTATTCTACTGCCTGTTTTTGCAGTTGCAAAGCGTGATTTTGCTGAATGCCTGAGATTTCAGTATACAGAGAATTGGATCATGAAAATGAAACATACCAGTCAAGGGTTGCAGCGGCCAGCGCAAACCCTCCAAGTGCGGCACACTGGAGCGAAGAAAAGGCTCAGCAATTATATATAAGATAAGTAGAATAACACCGGAATGTGGGCTCGAAGACACTTTCTCGAGCACATTTGAGTCTTTAATATTGTTTGATCTTCATTTTAAAGCTTCCCTGGCACCAATCTCTCTCCCAGCCGCGCTTGAAAGCTTGAGAACAAGCTGCGAAAGATTTTTTCGTAGAAATTGATCAAGTCCCTTCAAGCATGAGAGTCCCATGTAGACACAGCCTCCAGAAAGCATTCCATAATCATAGGCATAGTCTACAAATATTTTTGAGAGCACTCGCAGCAGCAAAGGATGCTCATATTGTGGCAGCAGCAGGGTGAGATCGGATTTATCGGCAACATTTCTAAATTGACGGATTTCGAGATTTGAACGGGAAAAAAGCACAGGGATGAATGAGAGAAGCAATGGCTACACTGAATGCAAAGAAAAGCTGAAGGTACAGGTGCCAGTGGCCGAGATATCGCGAGTGCGAGCAAAGTTCTCGTTAAGTGTTACGCATGTGACCCGTCACACTCAGCCTCGGTACGTACCGGAGGTTCCTCGCGGTGTGTAAAACGTGGCTGTGCACTCAACATGTTGAGTGGACCCAGTTGATCGGTCGGTTAACCCCTGGTAATTCAGTGGTCTTGTTCCGCAAGAGCACGTGAAGAATTACCGGATGGGGACGAGCCTACCCAATCGACTGCGAATCCGGGATTGTGATCCCATCACGATTGATTGATCAGCATCAACTCGTGTGTCGCTCCACTCTGGAGTCTGCCTCTTACTACCATGGCTCCATTGGCTACACCGAATGCTCTCGAAGTTCAAGAGTTACTAGACCACTGCATCAGCTTTCTGTCTCATTCAACCCAGAACCTTATCTCCTGCGCGTCGGTCGCTCGCTCCTGGGTGCAGCCCGCTCAATCAAATCTTTTTCGATGCCCCGTGTTCGACGTCTCGAGAGCGATTGAAAAATTCTACCACGCTTTGGAAGCGTCTCCGCATCTATCCGCTTATGTTCAGGAGCTGGATCTCAACTTTCACCATCATGGGATAGAGCCGACTTTCCACGCTCTTTGCGGACTACATTTCCCTCAGCTCGAGATTCTGCGCCTTAATTTCGGCAAGGTCTTCTGGCACCCCGATTCCCCCCATCGTATTCGGCAAATGCTTCGCCTCCTGATGTCTCCGAGGCTGAGCTACGCATCACTCGATGTCTATTGGTCGGGTGGTGCATCTTGTGCGCACATGTTGAGCAACTGCTCCCCGACGATTCGGCATCTCTATCTTCATGGTGGACGATGGGAAAACGAGGGCATGTCCTCCGATTCGCTCCCTGATTCCTTCAAATCGTTGCATCTACATGTGGCGGACTTCGACAGCGAGTTTCCTCGGGCTAGTGACCAGCCTGCCCAGTCATTCCCCTTTAATTCGTCGAACCTCGAAGCTCTGGCGATTAGCGGAAAGTCTATCCCATGGCATACAATATCCAAGAGCAACATCCAGATCTTATCTCTCCAGAATCTGGTCAGCCTGTTTCTGTTTTTTCATCCAAAATAGTTCATTTATCGACGCACCTACTGTCCTCTGGAAAGCAGGGCAGTACTGATCTCAACTTCGCTTTGTTTCCACGCCTTCACACACTGTTATTGGACATCGATAAATGGGCTCTCCTGGACGTTCTCGCGATGTTGAGGACAATCAATTCTGAGAACATCATCCGCACCATCGTGGTCTCTGTTTACACGGACCAGGACGAGCTGGTGCTGAACATGTGGGCCCTCGATGAGGCGCTTTCGTCACTCCCGCTGACATCCCTCTCCGCCGTCGAGGTCGAATATGTATATTGGGGGAATCAACCGCCACAGAACGTCGCTCGTCTGCGCGGCTGTTTCCCGCGCTTACTGTCGCTCAATTTGGTTCGTACCTTCTTAGACTGCTTAGGTTTTTTTCTTTCGTTATTTCTTTCTCTCATGTTGCGACCGCATTTTGACAGTTGCGACTGAGTGCGCGGAATTATGACTCCAAGGCAAAGCAGTGGCAGGTATGTCGCGGAAATCCTATCTCCCGCTATAATCAATCGACGAATGACAACAGGAGCTGGTTGAGCAGCTGTAGATTCATTGTAGCTACTTGAACTCATGAATATCTGGGTCAGAAAGGGGACGCCATGTTTTCCGCGCCTACTTTGTAACTCATCATCTTATACTGTTTCGAAGTTCCTTGCACTTTGCACAGGATTTCCGCAATTGAAGGGCTCAGGCTCATAATGACAGTGTTCCTTCTTAAGGCCTTATTAAGGGCACCACGGAAGGCTAAGGCCTTAAAGCCCTTAATAACGTTATTAAGGGCTCCATATTAAGGGGGCTTAGGATGAAAAATGCAAAAATTTCCGGGCTTTTTTAGATGTATTTTCGGGGAGTTCTAAGGCAGTTTTGCTTCTTATGGCTTGCTCCAGCTGAGTTTTGGCTGAACTCGAGGTTTGTGGATTGCCCCGGTGGCATATCAAATTGCTACCTCCACGGCAATGCTTGGCCCATGTTCCGACGCGCTTCAGAATCAACGGAACCTGCCGTACACCGCTGTTTATAATCCCTTTTGACAATGCTGCGGGCCGGCGGCAGCTGCCGAGCCTGCAGAACGTAGCCGAGACGGTGACGTAATCCAAGGTAAGGCTTAATTAAGGGTTAAGATGGATCCAGCTTCATGTTAAGCCTTAGCATTAACTTGAAATTAAGGCTTAATTCATTCTAAGGCTTAACCCTTAGGAGGAACACTGGGCTCATTGACCGAAATAGCGTGAGTTCTCTCCAACACGGTACATGAATCGCGTCATCACTTC
Source organism: Favolaschia claudopus (assembly GCA_037176885.1). Classification (NCBI taxonomy): domain Eukaryota; kingdom Fungi; phylum Basidiomycota; class Agaricomycetes; order Agaricales; family Mycenaceae; genus Favolaschia; species Favolaschia claudopus. Next base: position 1,337,159 of record JAWWNJ010000047.1, on the reverse strand, counting down.
TCGTTATCCGGTACACGTTGCCTTGGCTTCGTCAGGTGGCATGTATAGTTCCAGAATGGCAGCAGCTGGCCGTCTCTTGGCTCATGGCCCTCCGAGTGGGAGTGAGTCCAAGATTCGGTATCTGAGCGCCGTGGTGCGCGGCCGTCTCAGCGTCACTTTTTCCTATTTCTTCCTTCGCTCAATTTCAAGTTTTCCCACTATAACAGGGGGACTCTCAAGGCTGCCCGAGTGCATCGCTTTTTGCTTCTTGTTGGATGCTAAATCAATCTGTTACGCTCAATTCACGTACTCTTGGTCATCCGAGGTGGCACTTAAAACGCTTCCGACTGCTTTGAGAGGGCTCAAATCAACCTGAACTTTAGAGATTGTGTGTGCGTGTGTAATATTGACTGAGGAAAGAAAGACGGACGTAGTCACGTAGAGTCGAGTGATTGATGAGCGAAATGCGGTTGGACCAGTTAGTGTGCAGAAAATACGCACAAAACGAGATCAAGGTGTTACATGACGCCTTCGTGTGAAAGTCGAACCCACTTCTCCTCAATTCAGCGTTGGGATTTACAGATCACCGTAATTAATTTGCGAAGGGTTCGAAGAGCTCCGATACTTGGGTGCATACGAGTAGACATTATGCACTGCACCCATAGCCTGTTCGCCAACTTCTTCGGCCAATACACGCGGGTTCCCGGCCAAAGCAGTTGACAATGACTCAGACTACGTGTAGTCCCCAACTATAGCTCGCTGCTGTCAGGATGTTGGCTTCGATTTCGTCGAACAGTGTAGAGCTGTTTCGATTGCCGCTCAGCAGAGGATTCTCAACATTGTTCGCCCTGCGGGCCGGAATCCCACGCATAGTGTGGCGCTTTTCTTCAAAATCGTTCAAATGGATGACATAGCAAGATGTTTAGAAGAATAGATCTGGTGAAATTATATCCAAGCTTAGCCGCACCGTATCTCAACCACGTCGAAAAGTTCAAGCCGATTTGAACAAACCCGAGAACGCCGAATCAACATGCCGCTCCTGCCGACATCAAGCATCTTTCCGGTGTGCCGTAACTTCCATTTTTGCTTCTCACCGCCATCTCGCTGGCAGTGGGCACTGTGGCACAGGTCCCATGTTCTGTGTGGCGCGGTAGCGTCTGTCCCTCACTATAAAGAGCAGGATGCTGCGAGCCGTCGACGACTCGAACCTTGATCTTCAAGCTTTAGAAACTCTTTCATCACTTCTCGATTCGACTCTCTCCCCGTAGCAGCTGTCCACTACAGTACTACGTATACGGTGAACTGGGAAAGGGAGTGGTAGAAGGAAGTAAATACCTTCAAGTCGTGCGTTGTCGCCTCCGTTCGATCACTCGATTTTTTCTGAACGCGTACTACAGCCGATCTAGGTATAGTCATCCAGCTCCACCGTTATGACCGAATACTCGCACTGCTCTGACTCGGCGTGCTCAAGAAATTCCGGTATAAGATCCCCTAGGTCTTTGTACCCCGCCACGCAAAGGTCTTCCAGTTTCCCTTCACTCCCGAGCCCAATGCCAAGCCGTGATGGAAATTTCACTTCCGGAGGCGCACAACGCAGACCCTTGGCCTCACACGTCCCGTCCTACCCACCGCCGGAGAGATACCGCCCAGGCTACGGGTTCGTTTCGCCCTCTTCCTCTTCGTCTACTTCCTCACACTCGACTCGAACTCCCTTGTCGCGCTCATCTTCGCGATCCTTGACGTTGACGCCGGACGATTCAATCTCGCAGGTTCATTCTCGTTCGCCGGATTCTCATTCGCATTCGACTTCGTATCATGGGTCGAGTTCGCATTCGCTCGCAACGCCCCGTTATGCTCGTCATCACTGCCATGATCGCCATGCCCCTCCGCCGCCGCCGCCGCGGATGTTATATCACAGCTACGGAGCGACATATGCGCCTCGAGGGTACCATGTACCCTCTCAACCTCATGTAGCGACGGGATCTCGTGCTACGGGGATAATCATACTCTCTCGGGGGGAAGGGAGGGCGCCGGATATCGTGGTGCGTGTCTAAATTTCGTCCTGCTTTCCGAATGCCGATTAAATTCTGTAATGCCTGTAGATTTATTGAATCTTGACGACTGAATCGTGATCTTCCGCTCAACTTAAATCCATGGATCGCGAATTGAATCGGGTTACTGTCTCGGGATATACCCACGATCGAGCGAATGAACGCACGTATGTAGGTGCTCAATGATACCCCCAATTATCTGCAACGATACAGCTCTACGAATACAATTTTTTTTGATTCCTCTAGGTGCTTTGGGTGAATGATATTGATTCTTCACTCACCATAAGTATGTGAGCTTCTTATGTTGCGCTTCTGCGTCCTGTCTCGGCGCTTCAACGCTCAGTTCCGTCATCTCCGCTTCAAATTGAATTGCGCCCAAAATCAATGGTTGAATGGACTTCCCAACTCATATTTACTAAGTACTCGGCGAAATGGACCCCTCCCTTGATTTTATGCTACCTCTGCAACTATTAACGTAGCCCAACTTCGTTCCCAATCAAATCAACCTCACCCCTTCTCACTCCTATCCCACCCTAAAACCCCTCCACCTGCTTCCTCAAATACCCCACCACCTCCTCTTCCAATTTCTCATCCAGCGCGCGCGCAGAGGGCTTGCCGCGGGCGGCGAAGGGGACGAGGTATTGCCCGTTGATCTCCTCGGGCGTCGCAGCGGTGCCGGCCCAGAGTTGGGTTAGGACGCCTTGGCTGGGTGGGGTGTTAGTTGAAGTTGAGTGGGGGTATAGGTAGGGGGTGGAATGGGATGGGATGCGAATGTGAATGCGGGGAAGGGGAAGGGGATGAGAAGAGAACGTCCAATTTCGGCGGGGCGAGGGGGAGAGAAAGAAAGAAAGAATAGAGGACGTACGCAGGCGTCAAGAACAACATCTTCCCCGACCATTGCATCAGGAAGCCGCCGTGTCTGTGTAGTTGGTTAGTCAACGCGTCCGTCGAAAAGGATACGAGAAGTGAAGTGAGGTGGAGTGAGGTGCGCGGTGGATGGATGGAGGGATATATCGATGAAGGGTATGTAGGGATGAGGAGAAACCAGGTTGAGGATTGAGGGCAAGTCGGCAAGGGTAACGCGAAGGTAGTGGAAAAAATAAGAAAACCGAACGAAAACGCACCTCCCCAACTCAGTATTCACAAACCCAGGGTGTACCGCACAGGATACCAAGACATCGGGGGAGTGCGTGCGCGCGAGGTGGTTGGAGAGGAGGATGTTGGCGAGTTTGCTGGTGCCGTAGAGTTTCCTGGAGGGGTATATGTAGTTAATATTGAGGTGGTATACTTGGGAAGGGCGAGTGAAGGAGAGAGAGTATGTAGGAAAGATGAAGAGGAATGAAGAAGGAGGAGATAGTTGAGGAAAGATGAAGAAGCAAACGAAACGAATAGGAACAGGAATGCAACGAAGTAAACAGAAACAGGAACAGAAAGAATTAAATGAAGCGAATGAAGGCAGGAGTAGAATAGAATAGAATACGGAAGACTTGAAACTAAACTCACCACGTACTCATCATCTCTCCCCCGCCCTCTTTCTTGATCCACGCGTCGCGGGCTTCCCCGCCTTTCAGGGGGGTGGAGTCGAAGGAAGGGGTGGAGGGCGCGAAGAGGTGGCCGATGGAGGAGGTGTGGATTATTCGCGCGGGGTGGGCGGTGGTGAGGTGGGAGCGGAGGAGGGCGGGGAGCTAAAAGGAAATCGAAGTGGGGATGTGTTATATGGTATGAAAACGAGGAGGATAAGGAACGCACGAGGAGCTCGGTGAGGAGGAAGTGGCCGATGACATTTGTGCCGAACTCTGTTAAGTTAGGCGGGGATGAGCGAGCGAGGGAGAGAAAGAAGGGAGGAAGGAAGGACGCACGCAAGTCGTATCCTTGCGCGGTTAGCATCTCGGTCGGGCAGGCCATTAGACCTCTAGCGTAGGGTAAACCGTCAGCGTCAACTGAGGCGGGGAAAGAGAGGTTAAAGCGGAGAACGGAGGACGACGTGGGCCAACCCACCCACCCACTCAAAAACAAAGCAACACGACGAAAACACTCACGCATTATTCCACATCAAATCCAACCTCTCCTCCCTCTTCAAAAACTCCTCCGCCGCCCTCCGCACACTCTTCAAATCAGCCAAATCCAGCTCGATGAACACCGCGTCTTTCCCGGTTTCTTCTTTCAAGGAGGCGAGCGCCGCAGCGGCCTTGGTGGGGGAGCGCGCGAGGAGGTAGACGGTGGCGTTGTGGAGGAGGAGGTGTTTGGCTGTTTGGTAGCCGAGGCCGGTGTTGCCGCCTGTGACGAGGGCGATCTTGCGGAGGGGCGGGTGAGTGGGTGGGTTAGGTAGGGATGGACAGGAAGAGGAAGGGAGAGGAAGGCACCTTGCCGCTGAGGTCGGGGATGTCGCGCTCCGGGACGAACTTGGGTGGGAAGAGCCAAGGGAGGAGGCTCGCCATTGTCGTCGATGGTGGTGAGGAAGAAGAGGGAGGTTTTGGTCGGCCGAATGCGATATAGGTCGGGTTATATCGGCGGGTGTTGTCAGGGTTCGCGTAATGTTTTGGTAATGCTTTCGGAAGTTCGGCGCGGCGGAGATTGCCGTGGGTTGGGTCCAGTCCAGTTCCAGTCCTTGGTAGAGCTTTCAAGTCCAGTGATCTACGCAGTCTCACGAAAGGGTTTTCGCTTGTCGAACTAGTCTCGGAAACCCAGACGTCTCCGCACAATCCGTGCAGCAGAACGTAGAGGTCGGAGCTCTTTCCATATATAGTGAATACAAGACACTTTTGACAGCTGATTGATCTCTGAGTTGTGGGAAAATAAAAAGGCTTGGAGACGTCTGGGGTGATCGATGTGGTGTCACCTACCATCACCCTCTTGCTTGTGAAAATGGTTTGTGCGTACGCAAGCATGATTGTACAATACAGGCACCCGACAGAGGCAGAATGCTGCCCCTCCTCATCTGGAGGCATTTCCTCGACGATATCGGCCAGTGGAGCGCGTTGACGCATTAATGAGTATGAGTGGGCGGGGTGATGGTAGGTGACTATAGGTCGATCGGCCCAGACCTTTCTCCGCCCTAAAAATTCTCCCACCCTTTCACATCAATCATCCGTCAGAAAAATCCTCTATTCACTATATATGGAAAGACCCCCGATAGGGACTGCGGAGAAAGGTCTGGGTATCCGAGACTATGTCGAACGACCATAAATCTCAGCAAGCAGGTACGGAAATTCGACTTTGGACATGCGACCGGCCATCACCCTGATGCAATCAATCATGTCTCCCAAACATGCACAACGCAGCTGTCAACAACCCTCCCTCCTCTCTCACCGTCCACACAGCACTCGTTCGCTCTCTCGAGGTCGTCCGACTCAACGTTCCGCATCACGTTCCCGAAGCGCTCGATTCACTTGACTCTCAGACTCTCACGTCACGACCCCGAGTTCACAATTTCCCACTCCCTAGCCTCATGCCCACCCACACTTCCTCTTCTGTCTTTGCCCTCCCTCGAACACAACACCCTCCCGCTTCCCTCCCATGAGAGAACGAGAGCGCCGGTAGAATAGTTGAACCCACCCAATGCGCAATGCCGCGAGGTGCCGCGTCAGCATAGCCCTCCCCTTCACACCCCATTCAAATAATCCTATCTGCAAGCGCGGGAGCCCAACAAACGCCTATCATCGACGACAGATCAGGGTAGCAGATTGGTATTTCATTGAGTGCCAGCCCGTGGTATAAGAAGGCGAAGCAACGCACTCCCACCACTCTGGTCTTCCTTCCCTTTGGTCGCCCGCAGTCCCTCGCAACGAATCCGAATCGCGATGCGCACAATATTCTTCGCCCCCCTCCGCCTCGCCCCGCGTCCCCCCAAATCCGCCTCAACCACGAACAAACTCACCCTAATCCAACACCTCCGCCGCCTCACCTGGCTCCAATGGGCCTTCTTCTGGGTCGGCTGGCTCGCATGGACCTGCGACGCGCTCGATTTCTTCAGTGTCAGCGTTAGTGTCCCCGCGTTGAGTGCGCAGTTTGGGAAGCCTACGAGTTCGATCGTGCGTTGTTTTCTTCGCTTCTGTTTTGCTTTCTTCCTTCTTTCTTTCCTCATTTTGTATATCGCATACTTCACTTTCCCTCCTTCCCTCCCTGCGCCTATCCTCTTCTTCTTTCTTCCTCGCCTTTTCCCCTCAATTTCCTCCATCTCTTACTTCACGCATCGACTGATCCATATCGCTTCTTCTTTCTTTTCCCCTTCTCCCCCATCTCATTTCATTCACTCCATCATGATTTCCTCATTCACGCTCGCACCATTCTTTCATTTCCGTCCTTCATTCCATCACTGACTCTTTCACTCCTCGCTTCCTTCATCACCCACTCACTCCCTCCTTCCTTCCTTCACAGACCCAAGCAATAACCCTCACCCTCCTCTTCCGCTCCATCGGCGCCATCCTCTTCGGCATCTTCTCCGACCGCTTCGGCCGCAAATGGCCTCTCGTCTTCAACCTCCTCCTCGTCGCCGTCCTCCAGCTCGGCGCCGGCTTCGTACAGACGTTCAAGCAGTTTTTGGCGTTGCGGTCGTTGTTTGGTGGGTGTCGGCTTCCCGTCTCTTTTTTGTTAAAAATCAAAGCCCTCTCTCCTTGCGCAAACGCTCACGCCTCACCAGGCATCGGCATGGGCGGCATCTGGGGCCTCGCAGCCTCCACCTCCCTCGAAAACCTCCCCGTCGAGCTCCGCGGCGTCGCCAGCGGCGTCCTGCAGGAGGGGTATGCCTTTGGGAATCTTGTGCGTCTTCAATCCATCTTTCTTTCTTAAATTCCTCTTTCTCTCTCTATCATCCTCTCCACACAAACCAACTAATTCCATCTCTCAACAGCTCGCAGCCCTCATCTCCCTGAAACTCGTCCCCGCCGTCGCCCCCGGCTGGCGCGCCCTCTTCTGGACCGCAGCGGGCATCAGCACCTTTGGCGCCGTGTTGCGCAGTTTGTTGCCTGAGAGTGAGGCGTTTTTGAAGGTGAACTCGGATCCGGGTCTCCTCGCTTACTTCCTTAATTCTGACCTTCCTTCCTTCTTCCCCCAGGCCCGCCGCGCAGCCGAAGCCCACGCCACCTCCGAAGCGCAAAAAACCCGCATCTTCATCCGCGAGACGAACGCGATGCTGAAGAAACATTGGGCGCTGTGTGTGTATGCGGTGTTGTTGTTGACTGGTGGGTGATTGCTCTTACTCTTCCTCCACTCTTTCTTTCTACGCTACTCTATTTTCATTCTTTCGTTTTCTCGCTAACGCCCCTTCTCTCATCCAGGCTTCAACTTCCTCGCCCACGGCTCGCAAGACCTCTACCCCACCTACGTACAGCAGGACAAAGGCCTCAGCGCCGACGATGCGGTCATTGCGACGATTATCGGGAATTGTGTGAGTCTTACATTTTTATTCTTTTTGTTCCGATTCGGTCTTTTCGTTAACCACTCCGAGGAGGGGAAATATGTCCTATGTATCCTGCATTCGGAGCGGATACTTAGACGTTGCCTTTCCCGTGCCTTTTTCCGTTTTCCGTGTTTCGTGCTCCCAATCCCACGTCCCATCTGCCTCCACGCATTCATTCATACCCTACGTCGACTTGTGCTCGTGCGACCCCGACAAGGGAACGGAGACGCGTACGAGAGCTATTTCTGCTCCATCTAAATTTGAAGACGTGCCTTTCCCTTCCTCCTTTCTCCGTTCCACTTCCGCTTCCGCAGCAGCATTCGCAGCCCCACCGTTCCTGTACGCGGGTGTCTCACGACAGTTGTGTACCGGCGGGTTGTCATTGGGAGGGTCGACGAGCAATGGGCGATACAGTATACGCTTCCGTTAGTTCGTTCACGCGACTTGCCATCGGACTCTTCTTCCTTTCCAAACTCATGCGTCTCTCCGGGTTCCTTATCCACCAATCGTGCTTTATTCGAGTTGATGCTGATGATGAAACTGGATTTAATTTTCGTAGGGCGCAATTGCAGGCGGTGCCGTCGCCGGTTGGGCATCGCAGTTCCTTGGGCGGCGGATTACGATTGTGTGAGTTCAATCAATCAATTTCTTCCGCTTTTGTTCCCTCGTGCAGTGTGCTATATACACCTACTGAACGATGCTTACAGCCTCTTCGAAATCATCACCGGTGCTTTCATCCCGCTCTGGATCCTCCCCGGCGGGTTCTCCGCGTTGGCTGCGGGGGCGTTTTGTATTCAGTTTGGTGTGCAGGGGGCGTGGGGCGTCGTGAGTGATTCTCTTCCTTACTCTCCGCCTCTCCCCACCCTCTCTCCTCTTCGCCTTGCACTAATCATACACTCTTCTCGTACGTACGTAGATCCCCATCCATTTAACGGAAATGGCGCCCCCCGCCTTCCGCGCGACGTTCCCCGGCGTGGCCTATCAAATCGGGAACATGATTTCGAGCGCGGCAGCGCAGATTGAAGCTAGTGAGTCCTTGTCTCATTCCTCCTTCTCCATCCTAATCATTTCCTCCTTTCGCGCAGCCGGCGGCGAACACCTCAAGACCGTCGTCAACGGCAAGACTGTCCCCGACTACGGTAAAGTGCAGGGTATACTCATTGGTGCGGTGGCGGCGTTTGTGATCTTGATCACGATTATTGGGCCGGCTGAGTGCGTTCTCTCTCTCCTCTGTCTCTGATTCGTTGAAAGAATGTTGACCGATAATGGTATTTGTGTTGTAGGAATCATTCCTCACATTTCGAGAAACACCGAGTGGCGTTTGACGAGCGTGGCGCGGGGGAGAATGCGTTCATTGATGAAGATGAGGAAAGTGTTGATGAAGTTCGGGGTGAGAAAGACGCGGAGAGTCGTGGGGAGAAGGGGAGTGAGGAAAGGGTTGAGACGGTTCAGTGAACGAGTGAGGTGAATAAGTAGGGTACAGAAGGAGCAACGAAAGAGAATTTCAGGAGTCATTGAGATTGAAATGAAATGTACATATGTCCTTTGCTCGAACATGAATTGATTCAGTGACATTCTGAATCAAATCAGGCAATTCGCACTTTGAACAGCTGAGCCGGAAGAAGTGTCAATTGGACAATTTGGGAGATTGTATTCTTGGTCATGTCGTTACATTTCATCAAAACAAGGTCATAGTCGTACAGCAAAGAGATTATAGCAAAACCGCCCCGAATGTTGGTCGTTGGAGGTAAAGTATTGGTGTGAATTGATCGATCTAAAATCTAGGAAACCCGAGTCCAGGAAATACTGTGTAAATCAGGGTAATTCAGACGAGCTATTGTAGCCACTTCAATAGAACTAGAAATGTGACCCGTTAGCATCTATCTTTGAATTCAAGTTACGAAGAAGATACACACCACGACATCCGGTGCCCTCCCTCTCCCGCGAGGCAAGATGATTATTCCTCCCGTCTTATAATTGGTCGCAGCCTGGGGCTGGCGAAGTTGGGCCTGCGGCGCATACGTCCCTCCGTATCCATTCGAAGGGTATCCATATGACACAGGTGGCGAACGAGGAATTGGAGTGATGTGGCGATCATAACGCTGGTGAGTGCGGGGCGAATGCGAATGCGAATGCGAATGACTCGAACGAGAAACTGAATTCGAATAGGAAGGTATCGACCTTGCAGATCGAGAGTCGACCTGCGATATAGAATCCGATGGTGTCAACGTTCGCGAGGAAGACGAAGATGCGCGCGTCGATGTGCTGCGAGTCGACCGTGAAGATGAAGACGAAGATGAGGAGGGCGAGATGAATCCGTAGCCTGGGCGGTACCTCTCCGGCGGTGGCCAAGAGGGGACGTGTGAGGCGAATGGTCGTCTATGGCTTCCTCCATGTATGCTTCCACTGCTTGAATGACTATGCCGACTCATCGATTGGGTAGGAGTGCTCGAGGTAGAGGGGGAGTGGGTCTGGCTGAAGTGTCGTTGCGTGTAGGGGTAGGTGGGATGTGACGATGCGTAAGATCTTATACTGCCGTTGGAGCTCGTCGAGGACGTCGAGTGCGCGTAGTAGGAGTATTCGGTCATAGAGGTGGAGCTGTAACTCCGAGATCGTTATATATCTGGGCTCGACTTCAAAAATACGCATTCAGTGCAAATTGAGAGACACGTTCGATACATACTGAGATGAATTGAAGACTCACAACGCGATTCCTTTCAACGTCGTCCAGCCTTTCAAGGTAACCGGCAACTGCAAGGTAACCGTATAAGTAGTGGTGTTAGATGTTGGTTAGATGGAGAATGTCCAAGATTAACCTTCGACGTCTCCCAGCATTCCGCTCCTTTATAGTGCCACGATAGACGCCACCCCGCCACACAGAACAGGGGACCTGTGCCACAGTGCCCACTGCCAGCGAGGACATGATGGCGGCGAGAAGCAAAATTGGAAGTTACGGCACACCGGAACGAAAGATGCTTGATCTCGGCAGGGCGGCATGTTGATTTCGGCGTTCTCGGGTTTGTTCAAATTGGCTTTAAACTCGCGTTGGTTGAGATTATAATACAGTGCGGCTAGGGTCAGATATTGTTTCACCGAATTAATTCTTTCAAACATTTTACTGTCCTCCATTTGAACGAGTTCGAAGAAAAGCGCCACACGATGCATGGGATTCCGGCGCGCAAGGCGAAGAATGTTGAGAATCTTCTTGGGCGGCAATCGATTAAACAGCTCTACACTGTGCGGCGAAATCGAAGCCAACGTCCACACAGCAGAGAGCTAAACTGGGAAGCAAGTCGAACTTCTACATTCCCTCGAATCTACTGTTGTCGTTCTTTTCTCCGTTAATATGATGTAGCCACATACTTATATACAGCCTCTGAACCTCGGGTTACAATCGATCTCCTCCGTTTCACAGCAATCTAGTGGCGTTTTAATTCTTCCTTCTCAATTTGGAGTTCGCTGCTAGCAATGTGCAGTGAATATGACGCTGTGCCCGGGGAAACAGTCGAAAAACGCACAATGTTTGAATGGTGTTTCTCCGAGCGGCCCGGGGGCACTTATCAAAACAGCTACGTTTGAAAGAGTTGCATCAAGACATGGACAGCATTGGTGGATTTGAATCGAACGATATTTGTGGACACGGAATCGACCTACCCTCGATTATAAGCATCTGTTCGATCGCAGCGATCCCATGTTACAGGTGGAGTCGATTCTACGAATTCCGGTGTTCAAATGCGATGCATTTCGACATGGTGAAAGAAATGAGGAGATGGCGAAAATCATGGGCGCTCGGTATCGCTTTCTAACCCAAATATTCAACAGGTTTTGAGTGTAAACTGAAGGATTCGTTCAAAGTGCCCATGGCCATCCACGCAACCACACGTTTATGGCAAGCTTGAAATAGATGTTCTAAAACTGCTCAACAAGCTCCTGATGTCATTCGTCGATTGGTTATAATTGGAGATGAGGTTTTCGCGACACACCTGCCACCGCTTTGCCTTGGAGTCATGATTCCGCGCGCTGAGTCGCAACTGTCAAAATGCGGCCGCCAAATGAGAGCAAGGAATAACAAACAAAAGCAAAAAAAAAAAGAAGGTACGAACCAGATTGCGCGCCAATGATCGCGGAAAATGATCGCGCAGACGAGCGACGTCGTCCGGCGGTTGACGTCCCCAATATACATGTTCGACCTCGACGGTGGAGAGGCATGTAAGCGAGAGTGACGAAAGCGCCCCATCGAGCGCCTCCATATGCATGTTCAACTCCAACTCGTCCGTCTGGTCGGTGTAAACAGAGACCACGATGGTGCGGATGGTGTTCTCAGAATTGATCGTCCTCAGCATCGCGAGAACGTCTGGAACAGCCCATTTATCGAGGTCCAATAACAGCATGTGAAGGCGTGGAAATAAGGCGAGGTTAAGATCAGTACTGCCCTGCTTCCCAAAGAAACGTAGGTGCGTCGATAAATATATCACCTGGCAAAAAAAAAAGCAACGGACTGACCAGCTTCTCAAGAGATAAAATTTGGATCTTGGTTTTGCATATTGTATTCCAGGGAATAGACTCTCCGCTGATCGCCAGAGCTTCGAGGTTCGACGAATCGAAGGGGAATGACTGGGCAGGCCGGTCGCTGGCCCCAGGGAAATCGCTGTCGAAGTCCGCCACATGTAGATGCAACGATTTGAAGGAGTTCCGCAGCAAATCATACGATATGCTCTCGGCTTCCCACCGTCCACCGTCAAGATAGAGATGCTGGATCGTCAGGGAACAGTTGCTCAACATGTGCGCGCAGGATTCACCACGCGCCCAATAGGCATCAAGTGATACGTAGCGCAGCCTCGGAGACGTCAAGAGGCGAAGCATTTGCTGTATACGATGGGGGGAATTGGGGTGCCAGAAGACCCGACCGAAATTGAGATGCAGAATCTCGAGCTGAGGAAAAGGCAGTCCGCAAAGAGCGTGGAAAGTCGGCTCTATCCCATGATGATGAAAGTTAAGATCCAGCTCCTGAACATAAGCGGCCAGATGCGGAGACGCTTCCAAAGCGTGGTAGAATTTTTCAATCGCTCTCGCGTCGAACACGGGACATCGAAAGAGATTTGATTGAGCGGGTTGCACCCAGGGGCGAGCAACCGACGCACAGGAGATAAGGTCCGGGGTAGAATGAGCCAGGAAGCTGATGCAGTGGTCAAGTAACTCTTGAATTTCCAGAGGGTTCTGCGCAGCCATGGTGGTGAGAGGCAAAGGGGACATGACACGTGTCGATGGCTGATGGTATCTGTGATGCGATCACATCCGTTCCGAGTCGGCATGATTCGTCTCCCCCCTATTTCGTTCTGTCGAACTTGCGATTCAGATTGAACAACACTCTACCTCCAAATGAATCCGGTCACTGACTTTAGACTTCATCGGCTATAACCGACACGCACTCTCAACTTGATCTTTTCTTGGAATTAAATGAAGGAGATTTTGGATAGCTTCATTCATGAGTAAGGGTGTGTAGGTTCTAGAGATACCGTACAGCTGTGGGAGTACGGGCAGCGCAGAGTTCCCCCAAATTAAAGGTTCGATACAAGTATAGTAGAGTCCACATTGTAATTACATTGTTGAACAAAGAGTTAATAAATTATTGGCAGTAAAGATCCACCGCGAGAGTGGCTTTAAACTGCATCTATTGTTGTCGCCGATGAAATTCTAGCTTTTGCAACGCTATCAATATCCAACGGTATTCACAGCGGGGCACGCAGCGCCAAAATACTCCGCCGCAAATCTGAAGACATAAAGCGCGGACAATATCACGGCATTGTCGTCGAAATTCACAACTTGATGAAGGATGCTAAAACGAGTGGGATCTGCAATAAGCAATGGAATACACCCTTTAGCGAACTGATTGTGAACTCGACGGAATTTCAGCTCACCCGGACTTTCAACGATGGAGCTCCAGTATTCCGGCACTAGCTTCGCGGCGTAGACCATTTGCGGAACGTTCGGTTGGGAGAAGTCAATCGATGAGGTGAGCAGTGCGGTCTCCGTGTGTACAACTCTGTGGTTGTCTTTGTAGACGAAGAACTGGGATTGGGCGAGGTGCGCGTGGGAGGCATGGGAGATCAAGGTAACGGTGGGGTCGATGCAGCTCAGCGCGCAGGGGGTGCGGGAGGCGATAAGAGACGAGAGTTGTTGAGGCACGCTATCGTGAGATGGGAATGAAAACGGCTCCGGGAGGATGTCGATGGGGATTACAGTCGGTTGACAGCATTGAGAGATTGGGCGACTGTCCGGAGCCGAAAGTTGTGCAGTAGACGTAATCCTGGGCGAGGAGTAGGGACATGGGAAGAGCAAATCGTGCACTGTGAATCAATTTTCAATCCTGTGGCTTAATGAAGTTGGGTGAATGAGATACTGACTCTCCTCATCGAGAGGGGCCTCTCGTGTCTGCTGCAGCCGACTGGCAACCTGTTTGGGGGTACGTCGCTCCCCAGTCTTGTCGAAGATGTAGTTGGAGAGAAACTGGTTGCGTCCCGGGTAACGCTTGAGCATTACAGTTTCTTGACAGATAGTAGGTTGATAATGATGCAGGCCTATGCTCAGGGACATTGCGTCAGACTCCCGATTCCGGACAAAATCAATCGAAGTTGCCTTACCTTCGACAAGCGCGGACTCTAAACGCAAAGGCCATATTGCCTCGCCACGCTCAGTCACGCGACGCATCTTGCGCATCTCGAGCATTGGGTGTAAAGGTTCTTGGATGCCTGAGGAGGGCCATTGATGAAGTGCCGGTAGTATGGGAAAGTTCATTGGCTGTAGATGCTTGAGAGAGGACGGTGGAGAGAGAATGTGGTTGTAGAAACTTGATACCGCATATTATATCCAGCAGTAGAATGTTGATGCCATGGAAGCCATACCTTATCAACCTTGATTCGGAAAGAGCCATTTCCAATTGAACCTTGATCGTTCGCTCCCACTTCCGCCGAACAGAAGTGAAGTGTGGACGAAGCAACGCCCACAGCATAGGCTGCCTATCCGAGGAGTTGAAAAGGAGGATTTGCGTCTGATCTGCCGAGCTCTTCGGAAATAGGACGGAGGAAGGCAGGCCACCGTGGTGTGAGACACGTCTCTTCGCAACCTGTTCAGGAAGTTCAACACTCGTTTGCAAGTACAAAGGTTGTCTTCCCCGGCCTTTACAGAAAAGCAACATTCATCAAAAGGAGCATAAACATCAAGGTGGTTTGACATGCGTGATCGAAGACGCGAATTTGCTTTTGGTTTGGTGTTGGGGACCTAGTTCAAACGTTTGAGTGTGGACTGAGTTTGTGAGCCACAAAGAAATTGTGTCGCTTAGCTGTATGACACAGTGTTCAATTTTGAACCCATACGACGGCGAGAGTACCTCCCGTAGACACCGGAGGACATGAAAATCCTTCATAGATCGGATAATTTCCTGCACGACTTTCGGCGCGTCTTTGCGCGCCATTTTTGAACCACACTTTTAATACGTCTCAACAGAGCAGCGCGTCGAGAGCTGTGGAGATGAGTCTACGGCGGCCAAAGGCGGTCGGAACCCGAATGTGTGTTGTATTCCGCGTTCCTATCGAGAGCTTCAGAACTGAGGCCTGCGAGGAATATGGAGACGTACTTTAAGATGCATCTTATCCCCAAA
Organism: Favolaschia claudopus; assembly: GCA_037176885.1. Taxonomy (NCBI): domain Eukaryota; kingdom Fungi; phylum Basidiomycota; class Agaricomycetes; order Agaricales; family Mycenaceae; genus Favolaschia; species Favolaschia claudopus. The sequence continues at coordinate 1,322,074 of JAWWNJ010000047.1, read as the reverse complement.
ACTATACATAAATGAGCAACCGGGCAGTGGAAAGAGCGGGGAAGCGCTGTGAGAGCAATCTGTTGAACATGAAGATTACGTTGATCCAGCTTACAGCCCGGTGTAAGCGCTGCCCCGGGAGAAGATCTAGATTCCGAAGAATGATAGAAGCACGATAGGTGCTACCCTGCGATGAATATGAAAAGCACGCGTCTGCAATGACGAACGCCGTTGGGTTGACAGATTTCCAAGTGATTACTGATTCACGCCCTGGATATTGTCAGCGGGAATGGTTCCGTCAAAACCCGATATCACTCGTGAGTTTTCGGCAGGAGAGCCACGGGAATCTGAGAAGTCTAGCAGGGGGTGAAGGTGAGATATCTGTAGTCTGGACGAGGGTAGCTTACCAAGACGGGGAAGATGGCTCGAATGCTTCGAGTCTTCGACAGAGAGTTGCCAAGACGCATGGAATGTTGCCGCAGCGGTGTGAAATAGTGTGAAATTCGATCACAAAGCCAGCATTAGTATCTGTAAGCTTCTCCCGCACATCGGAGGTCGGAGGCGCAGCAGAGTTTGATGATGGAAGACGTCGGTCGATTCGCAAAAGTGCTTGGCCGTAAGTACATTGACAGGATGCATGAAGTGTTGAAACACCTTCCCTAAACATCGTTGGAAGAGCGAACTGAGACAATCGCGTGTCCGATTGCTTCAAAATTCGATACGAATTCAGCGCCAGTGGATCAGCTAGTAACGTGGAAATGCGTTGAAAGTGATGTTTGCTCCCCGGAGTTGCAAAGTCAAAGATATCTGAAATTGCTTTTCTTTGGAGGCAGTGATGAGCGCTGTGAATTTTTAGCCACGGGAGTAGCCGAAGTACCGCAAATCCCATAATTGAAATTACTTGATAATATCAGATGCGTTGAACTCGTAGGTCGAGGGTCCAGAAGCCGGAAATTAAAGCGCCTGTGCTCATTGGTAGAGAGGATTTGCCATTCTGGTGATTTTACGGGACGGTGAATTGTCTGGCGCCCATTGGCAGCCGAAATTGATACGATTGGTGGCATATTTGTCCTCCGAGCCGTCTTCTTGCGGCTTTCCAAACTACAATTGAGCTCGATAAATCAGTTACAGACTACAAGGCGACCGGTCGCTCACCGCTACCACCGCAACTCGAGCGTTAGAGATTCGGTGAGTGTTACCCCCCTTCCTGATTTGCCCTCGGTATCCTTGGTGAAGCAACGTTTCAACCTTTGATTCAATGGCGTACCTGAATCAAGAATGAACCCAGACGATCCAGTAATAATCGTCAGATCGGGTTGGGCAGCAGGCGAATTAGGCCCATGGCTAGTTACTGCGCTGACGGCAGGTAATGAGTACTGAGGGTTGATCATCAGGATTTGATCAGGATTCAGGAAATTGTAGAGATCTAAGAGCAAACCTCTCATTGGAAACCGCAACGAAACATTCCTCAACACCCCCATCGCCTCCCCTCTAAGTCTAGCCCTCGTCGCCTCGGTCACCGCCTGCCCAAACAACCTTTCACAAAACGTCATCAAATTCGGGTTCTCCGCGTATTGCGGTGACGGCGGGTCGATGTTCGTCAGGAAGTTGATGAGGTAGTCGGTGAGTTCGAAGACGTTATGGACGTTGGAAGCGTGCCACTGTTTCGGGGGAGAGGGAATTTGATTAGAGGACTCAGGAGGGAGAGAAGAAAGTGATGGTGAGGACCGGCACACCTCCGCAAAACTAGGGCTCTAACCCGTCCGTCTTTGGACGGAAAAAACGGACGGGACGGACGGACGGAACCCGTCCCGTCCAGGCTTAAAACGAGAGCTTTTGAAAGTTTTTCAGGGCTTCAAGAATCAAGTTTCACTGTGGTTGTGAGTCTGGAGGAGGTATTGTATCGTATGTTCAGTTGCGTACGCTTTAGTCCAACGAATCGAGGCTGAATGATTGAGGTCCAAGCTTTTGAGTGGGTTTTGTGGTGGTGCCACCGTGGTGGGTGAAAGAGAGAGGATGTGACTCATGTGACATCAGATCTGCTCCGGATGTAGACGGATGACCGGGCCGCTCCCGCTCCCGCTGCCGGAGCTATGGGATCTGATTGTTGGTCTCGTCCCCAATCGCGCCAACCTGAAGTCTGTGGCTCTGGTTTGTCGCGTTTTCGCGGCCTCTGCGCAACGAGATCTTTTTCACAGCATCGATTTGGACGGATTCGTGTGGCCTCCGAGTCCAATCATAGGACCAATAATTTCAGACTTCAGTGGAAACTCTCGCTGCTCAACTTGTAGAAATTCTCCAAAAATCTCCTCATCTTCTTGGTTGTACAAGATGAGCCTCCGCTTCGCTCCGGCAAGCAATCTGTAATGAATTGGTAATAAATGTTGAATGAATATATTGTTGGCGCATTAGCAGATCGAGGGAGTAGTAGCACAACACACCAAAATAATACTCAAGCTAACAGTGGTGGGAGAAGTGTGTCTACGTACCTTGCACACCGAATGCAAATTAGACGTCGCCTCCGCTCCAGCAAACGTTGCAATAAACATTTGAACTTCGCGGTAACAAAAATTGCGCTGTGCATAGGTATGAGTTGAATTCACCAGGTTATTCAAAATTTGCAGGGCAGTTGAAATGTTTCACCCCCGGCTAGATTCTGAGAATCAGCATTGAGCGCAAAAGAATTCGATCGAATAGAAGCGGCAAGATAGAAGCTGCAGCTTAAGAGACAGATTGCTAAATAACAGGGGAGGGAAGTCATGGAAGCGGCGGGGGTACGGGAGGAGACACGAACCGATTATATTTTGCCACATTTTGCGCTGGGCATTTATGTGCATGGAGTGTGACTCACGCTACAGCTGTTGAGCTGTTGAGGTTTCGGAGCGCAGTGTCCAAGATACGGAAATGAATACTGAATCGGTTCAATTCTCGATGTCAAGCTGTTGAAAAATTGCTCTTCGCAAAGCGCAGTGAAAGGGAAGGTGCGCAGCGAAGACTGGTGAGAATGTTCCGTGGTGCAAAACAGCTAACTCTGCGAATAAAAATAAAAATAGATGCCCCGATGCCGGAAACTCCCGGAAAACCCGCCGCGTGTTGTTAACCCAACGATGCACGCCAACGGGATATGTGCCGGACATCCAGCTGAGGGTCATCGTACTGGTTTAACAAACTACTATACATGCGGGCAACAACGGGACAACTCGGTTGCGAAATTTGGAGTTTCGTGAGTGGAATCATGTCTTGTGTTCGGCGACAGAGGAAAGGTTCCACGGGTGAGTTATTCTTGGGCGAGGTGGGCAGGTGGTGAGAAATTTCGGAAACAACAGCAAATGAAGCGAGGCGAGGAGTTAGAAATATTGGATAGCTGCCGGAAGATCGTTCTATGGCAAGAGGACGCAGGTAGAAGCAAGGCACGGGGGAATTGATAGCGCGGCGGCAGAGAAGATTCAAATTTGTTTTGTTGAAAATGTTCAAAGTCGACACCATTTGAGAAACCGGATTATGTAAGCACCCACGAGCGCGGAGACACACCGCGGGAGCGCGAGAAAAAGGGGGGGGGGGTTTATTATACTCGCGCGGTCCACAGGCTGAACTGCGAGTTTACGGATGACAAACATGTAGTACTGTACGGGTGTTTATCCTTACAGAATTCCACAAGTTGTCCTCCGAGCACAACATCATTCCAGGGGGTTGATCATACAAGACGCTGGCTGTTGTGGAACTGGCCGGCCGCTTGTATGGCTGGACAACTGGTTAAAACCCGTAGGACCGGGGGGAAGTTCTCTTCCCCCAGGTAAAAATCCCCAGCATCCACAGTCTCACAAAGCTGTCGTATGTCTTTCCCTTTGCAGATGCATGCATACCGTCTCCTTCTTCCGAAGTAGACCCATGGACTTTTGGGTGGTATTCCTCTCACTATAAAGAGAGAGAGGAAGATTTTTTGAATTGCAAGAGAGGGGCAGGCAGAGGGAACCAGGCTTCCAAATGGATTACATTGCCGTGAAGTTAAGGGTTAGACCAAGATGTATTTAAACACGCCGACCGGACGATCCCGAGGAGTAACGACCACCGACATTTCCGCCAAAATTACCACCATTCCGTCCCGATGTGGATCCTGAAGCCTCGTCCAACCCGTGAGCGCTCATGCGAATGGAACCTTGGTTGATGCTCTTTGCGTCCCAAGTGGTTTTGAGGGCCCGAACTTCCGAGGCATGCTCCCTACAGTTTGATTTTTATTTGACATAAACCAGGCTCGATTTGGGAACTTTTTATCTAGACTAAAAAGCGGTCTAATTTGGGGCTAATTACCTGACAAAAGTAGGAAGCTTTTTTTGTGCCCAAATATCTGTAATAAAAATCAAACTGTAGGGAGTCTTTTTTCTCCGCTCCCTCGTTGTGGGTGCCAGTTCAAGGCAGGATGGTGCAGGCGACCGGCAACCACAGCCAGGGAGCGCGGAAAAAAGGCTCCCTGCAGTTTGATTTTTATTTGACATAAATTAGGCTTGATTTGGGAGCTTTTTATGTAGACTAAAAAGCGGTCTAATCTGGGACTAGTTACCTGACAAAAGTAGGAAGCTTTTTTTCTGCCCAAATATCTGTAATAAAAATCTAACTGTAGGGAGCCTTTTTCTTGCGCTCCCGCGGTGTGAGAGGAGCCGGAGATACTTATTGGGCGGGGTAGCTGTTCATATGTTAGCAATGGATAATTACAGAATAGACAAAAAAGAGTGGAAGACAGAATACCTATTTGGACAAGAGGAATCGAACCTCTCCCACCGGCGCCGTTTTACGTCAAAGTTTTTAGCAACCTAGCTGCGGCGGTGCTCCAAGAGTCCGGAGGACGCTACCTCTCACTCAGGTTGGGGACAGCGTGAATTTGCCTACTCAGAGTAAAACCGAATCGGAAATTGCAAGGAAAGTTTGCGAAAATCAGACGAAGGAGCGATGATGAAACGCGAGGAGGTAGTCGGACCTACCTATTTGAGAGGTATCCGTTCGTGTGTTCGCAAAGGATAATGGTGGAAAACTAGAAACAAAAGAAAACATACTATTACTATGCATGACCCGACCTATTCGGACGAGGGGAATCGAGCCTCTGGCACAATCTCTGTTTTGTTCGAGTCCCACAAGCAACATAGAGGCAGTGGTGCTCCAAGCACGACATCCGCGTCTGAAATAAGTTGCCTTCCACTCAAATTGCCTGTATACAGAGAAATTTATTAAGAATTGTGAATTGATAGAAGAGTCTGGAATTAAAGCTAAGGCAGACTAACCATCGACGATCCAACGCGATGAGGAATCGGAACGACCGATTGGGTACCAGCTGTTACTATCTGAGCATACCGGCGGAAGAAACAGGACGAAAAAATTTGTCACGAGAGAAGAGGCATTCGAATTTCGGACGAGAGGAATCGAACCTCTATCACCGCCACCGTTTTACATCGACACTCTAGAAACCAGCTGCGGCGGTTCTCCAAGAGTCCTGAGTACCCAGAGGCTCTCACTCCGGTTAACGCCAGCGCAAATAGACAAACAGAACTGCATACCTAAATTGCTAGCCTGTCGAGGGAAGTTTAGAAAACGGAAATATTAATATTAAATCAGACTAACCCCAGACTTCAAGGAGTCAGAGCTGCTCAATGCTTTCGAGCAGTTTCTGCATGTTAGCATAGACAACGGCGAAGTAAATAAAAATAAAAATAATCTCGCAAGTGTCTTCCGTCATTCAGACGAGAGGAATCGAACCTCTATCACCGTTCTAAACTTATCTTTAACCACGCAGAAACGTGATTTAGCGGCGGTGGTGCTCCAAGCACGACGTCTGAGTCTTCAATAGCCTGCCTACCACTTTAATTGGATTGAGGACAACACATATTGCCGATATGGAGAGTGTGTAGATTGGCGGAAAGTTGTGGGAAAAGCCTGACCATCGGCAGTTGAACGTGAGGAGGAGTCGGACCTACTTACTGGACGCTAAAGCCTGAGGATTGTATGTGAGCATAGACAACGGCGGAAGGAACAAGAAAAAGTCGAAGAATATCTCAATTGGGACGAGAGGAATTGAACCTCTGTCACCGTTGTGCCTCAAAATCCTGGACAGGATCATACGGAGCTGCGGTGGTGCTCCAAGCACGACGTCCGAGTCTTAGATGCGCTACCAACCACTTAGGTTGAAGACAGCGCCAACTGCCTACTTACATAGATCTATGTAGAGAATCAGAATTGCAAATTGGTCGCAAAATTTGTTGCAAACAAAGCAGACTAACCTTTGGCGATCGGAGAGGAGGAGAAGTTAGATTTTTCTTGCTAAAAAAAACGTCGATGAACCATACCGAATATGAATGCGAGGAGTCGAACCTCGATCGAATAGCTTACATTGGTGCATTCATTGGTTTAGATGAGGGACGAGGGACAGGTGAAGTAGAGTGTGAGACACGGTATCCGAGTGCATGGGTACTGGTAGTAGTAGACTCTTTCATGCGACAACGCTGTGAGACAAAAAAATTGAGTTGAAGGTCGTTTGCGTTGTTTGCTGCCAGTGGTCCCATCGGAAGCGCGTCGGCGGGTATCGATAAGGACAGCCGGATACCCGAAGAATGGCCCAGTTGAGGGCAAGGTATGGATGAGACAATTGCTTGATTGAGAATTGAGAATTGACGATGAAGATCCAGATCGGCGACTGAATTCGAGGAAGAAAAAGAGCGGACGATGTTGGATGCAGTCGAATGTCATGCGAATACCTAAGCAGAACGAGTACGGAGTGGAGTCACGGTCGACGAAAAGAAATTTATCAAAAGAAAGGTCAGTAAAGCAGCTGAGAATCCCGGATATGAGGAGTCGAAGACTCGAACCTCGCCTGGCCTGAGGCATTGATCGTTATGCATGACCAAAACGAGCAGGCGATGCACCGCGCATGATATCCGAGTGAGACGGTAGGGAGAGCACAGGGATAATAAGCGAGCAAGTATTCGCAAAACCTTCGAACTTACTAAGACGCAGCGAAAACTTGGCGAACAGCGTGCAAAAATGAGGTGGGTTTGCGCGGAGGACTTAGGTAGACAGCCACTGGCAGACATGCAGAGTGGCAATCGTAGGCGTCGAAACAAGAGGGATGTCGAAAAGCTGATGAGCGTTCGAGAAGAAGAGGATTGTGTTGATGCTTGTTGATTTGAGAAGATGATCTCGGCACGCAACGGCATTCTTTTCTCACCATCGACCACCACGACGCTGAACGCTTTTCAGATGAACAGGCACCAGCTTCTCGTTATTCTGCGCGCTTCGAAACCGAATTACTTAGTTGTCGAGCGGAAGATACAGTGATTCAAATAATCGATATCTTCGTGCGTTATCTCCGCTTTCTTCATCTTGTTGGTCTCAGGCTGATTTTTTGCCTCTTCTCTGTGCAGTTTGCTTTTGTTCAGACCTCGGATCTCATGTATCTCGACGCTTCTGCCTCAACGCTTCCATCCGACTCCAAGGAAAATCCCCGCATTCGTGGACGATATCCCCAAGTCTTCGTGACGTAGAGCTAGAGGCGGGTGTTGTGGGATGGGTGTAGGTCTGTAGTTTGCCTAGCTCGGTGCGTCGTCTCGAACATCCTTGTCTGCGGAACCCGGCTCATCACTCTTTCATGAACAGACTCATCCATGCGCTGCGTATCCTGCCGCCTTTCCCTTGTGTCAACCTGCCCTCAATCATCCGCCGCTTCCTCCTCTCAACGCCCAGCTTGTGGTTCTGGCTTCGGCAGCGCTACCTATATACCACAGGCGCGCTCCAAGCAAGGCACCGGTTGGTCCTCGACGTGAACCAAAGCGCGCATCTGCGCATCAGGTGGGCGTCTTCGCTGTAGTCTAGGCGCTCGCAGGACTCTCTTTCAGTCTCGAGAAGATTCGCTTCCACTCGCCCTGTGGCATTCCCGCGCCTCTCTCGCCTCTATACATCGCTACATCCCTCCCCTACAGCCTCTCTTCTCCCTCCTTCCCTGCCGCCGTCTTCTTACCCTTACCTCCCCTTGTACGTCGTGCGTCTTGACCTCGTCATTGCCGTCCCTCGAAGGCGACATATCAAAATGGCATCGTACACACCTGTTTGCCGGGAGTCGTTACAGAAGAATGCGAACGAAGCTGCGGGGAATCCCGAAAGAAGCCGAGGGCTAGCGGGGGATGGATTTGAAGGGATGGACGAGGGCAAACGGAAGCAGTCTGTCGGTGGTACGGGGGACGGTCTATGGGATTCGTGGTGGGGCGAGTGGAGGGGATTTGTAGTGCGGCGAGCGAAGGCGTGAGTTCGTCGATGGATCAATACGATGGCGGTGGTGGCGGCGGATGCTCCTACGTCGGTCCCCACCGCGCTCGTCGCCTCACCTCACCATACATGGCCTCCACCCAACCCCTAGGTGTACGATCACGACCCAGGCGGCCCGCGTCCTCAAGTCAACACCTCCTTCTCCTTCTCCAACCCTGCGTGCACGGAAGACTGATTGAGCGCGCGGCGCGGACAAGACGGGAATCGCGCAGCCAATACGAATATGGATACGGATATGAAGAGGGCGGGGCGGGGCGAGCGCGAGCGCGAGGCTGGGGTTAGCCAGCGCATCAGCCATGTCGCCATCACCTCTCCTTCTACCCCCGTCGTCCTCAACATCGCAGGATTGAACGGGGAGCAAAGAATTCTCGAGGTACGCTGAACTGCCGAGGAGCCAAAAGGTCTAAAATCACACACGCTTCAGTCATTCAAACGCGAGGAGTCGAACCTCGGACTCGCAGCCCTGTCAGAAATATACTTTTTCGCAGTTGCCCCATGTATTTTGGCAGGATGCCCCGTGCACAACGTTTGATGTAGTAAATAGGGCGGCGGGACCACATGGCTAAAGAGGGAAAAAGTTTTTTATTCAATTCAGAACGAGAGGGGATCGCTGCCCGGAGTAACGACGTGTGCAGTGTGGCGGGAGAGGCTTGACTTACAATTATGAAGGATCCTTGAATAGCATGTGCTGTCAGATTCGCCAGTTGTGGCATGCGCCTGTGAGGAGACAGAGAAAGCGACGTGGTGGCAAGAGAAGAAGCGAGTTTGTTGGTGACTGTTGACTTTCGAGGTTCCAGACGCCGTTTCGGCACGGCTCCACTGTATCCGGTAGTACATTTCCACGGTTCATTTGAGTCAGTAACGAATTGAAATTCTCCGTATACGGCAGTACATTTCCACGGTTGATTTGCGAGGAGTGCCTGATACACATTTGTGGCTTGTTTTGGGTCTTGCCTTACTTTATAGCTTGGCTTCAAAGTCTCCTGTGGCAGCTAAGGCTTTCGAGCTTTTCTCACTGAATAGTTCTGCATCCTGCAATTAATAGTGTAACTAAGAATGGAGATTCAATTTATTGGGATCTTGTCGGATATTTCGTGCGGCGACATGGCTGAATCTATTGAGACCTTTGTTGACAAAGATGAATCGGCAGAATAATCAGAATCTAACAGACCAAGAACACGAGGAGAAAAATCAAACCCCCGCATACGCCAATGGATCCTTTATTCGGAAGTGACAGAGGGAAAAAAGCTGTACCATGTCTGCGAGCGTGCAGAAGGATAGGAGGGGTCGAACCTCGGCCGGTCACCCTATATAGGGTACACTTGATCTGAAAGACAGTCATTCAAATGGTGTGCCGCAAACATCCTAGGATGCGGTTTACTGAGTTCAAAGCCTGTTTTGTAGCTTTATGTGAGCGTTGATTTCGTTTGAAGGAGACGGAGGTAGGTTGGGAGGGAGGAAACTTCGAAGAAACCTCTATATTAGTATCAAAACTCTGATGAATAAGTATTTTATCGAACCATGAATTAGCTCAAGCAAGAGGCCCTGTGCTGTTTAAGTAAATTATTCTGTAACCAATGGACAACAGACGAAAAGAAAAGAAAAATCATACACTGGCGTGATCCATTCGGACGAGGGGAATCGAACCTCTCCCACCGCCGCCGTTTTACATCGACACTTCAGCACTAGCTGCGGCAGTGCTCCAAGACTCCTGAGTACCCTGAGGCTCTCACTCCGGTCAACGCCAGCGCAAATAGAGAAACAGAGCTGCATGCCTAAATTGCCAGCCTGTCAAGGGAAGTTTAGATTTAAATCAGACTGACGAAGGTTCCAAGGAGCCGGAGCTACATACTCATTGGTTTCCAGTAGTTGCTGCATGTTAGCATGGACAACGGCGTAGTAAGTAAAAAGAAGAGCGAATATCGCAAGTCTTTTCACCGATTCGGACGAGAGGATTTGAACCTCTATCACCAGTTTCAACTTATCTTTAACCACGCAGGAACATGATTTAGCGGCGATGGTGCTCCACGCACGACGTCCGAGTCTTAGATAGCCTACCTACCATTCAGGTTGTAATTGGAGACAGGATAAATTGCCTATATGGAGAGAGACTGTGAATTAGGCGGAAAGTTTGGGGGAAAAGACTCGGCATTGACAGTTTAACGCGAGGAGGAGTCGGACCTCGTACCTACTCATCCGGGGGCTAGCTGTTCGTATGTTAGCAAGGGATAACGGGGGAAAAAAAGAGACTCCGAAGTCACATATTCGGACGAGAGGAATCGAACCTCTATCACCAGCTTCAACTTGATACAACAACAATTAGTGGCGGCGGTGGTGCTACACGCACGACGTCCGAGTCTTAGATGCGCTTAGTACCTACCACTCAGGTTGAGGACAGCGCGAATTACCTATGTGGAGAGACGGTAAGTTGGGCGGAGAGTTTTGGGGGAAAGAGTAGGCATCGGCAGTTGAACGCCAGGGGAAGTCGGACCTACTAATTCAAGTGCTAGAGGTTTGTATGTAAGCAAGGGATAACGGCGGAAGAAATAACAAAAAGTAAAAAGATACTTCACCGAAGTCCCAGTTCGGACGAGAGGATTCGAACCTCTGTTCACCGTTGTGCCTCAAAATGCTGGTGATCATACTGAGCTGCGGTGGTGCTCCAAGCACGACGTCCGAGTCTTGAATGTGCTGTTGTTGCCCACTCAGGTTGAAGAAAGCGCCAGAATTGTAAATCGCGAGGAAAGTTTGCAGATAAAATAAAACTGACCCCGGACGATCCGACGCGAGCTGGAGAGACATCTGTTCGTCCATAATACTCTGATAACCAACCCCGAGATACTTGGACTCCCGAGAATGAGGTGCAGAAAGATCGATAGATCAAGGCCAAAAAAAACAATCCTCTGGCGACGATTCGGAGAGGAGGGATTGAACCTCGATCGCCCGTTGCGCTTCCGATGTTGGACCCTTGGGTAAGCTAGAGTTAGTCATGTACCGCAGGGCATGTCTGAGTGATTTGGGTTGGGTAGGTGACAATTACTTACTAGAAAAGATGTGAATGAAGCTTTCATCACAACTGAGAAAAATTCGAGTAAAAAGGCGAGTGATAGGCCAGGAATGATCGAACGAGCGGGAGGAGTTGAACCTCGACAGAACGGCATGGCAATCATGCAGCAGCACGTCTTGCCTACTCGTCGATGCTGAGATACAGAGTCCGGTTCAGGGCCCAATTGAGTTGGGACCAACGGATGATAGAATATAGATGTTATATACTCGCGTGGCAAAGATAGCGGACTGGTAACTGAAGATAGACCTTCTAAAACGGCTGAGGGTTGGCAAGTGATCAGATGCGAAGACGGAGTAGAGATAGCAGGAAGAGGATGGAAGACAGAACAACGAACGAACGAACGAACGACTTGGTTAAAGCAGCATGAACAAAAAAATCATTGCGAGAGAATTCTTGTCGTGCACTCGGATGCGAGGAGTCGAACCTCGACTGGCTTGCGAGATTGTTCACTTCGAATCAGCTATGCAGACGATGCATCGCGTACGACATCCGAGTGAGAGGGTGGGGAGAGCACACGGATAATAAGCGAGTCTTTGCGTGAAGGCGGCGCCGGCGCGCGCGCCAAATTGAGGGCGTGTTAGGAAGATGACGTGGAGGACTTGAAAAGCCAGGTGGTGATTCGAGAAGCGAGAAGAAGAGCATTCTGTTGAAGTTTGTTGAGATTAGTAACGGTCAGAGTAGCGTTTTCAGGTCGTTTATGAGGTCGTTTCTGCAAGTCGTTTATGGAGTCGTTTTTCAAAATTGATGGGATCAGAAAATCGACAGAAACGTGGGAATAAACGACTAGCAACTCATTTGGCAGGAGAAACGACCCATAAACGACTTCATAAACGCCTCCAGAGGCGGTTTTACATCGTTTCTCAAGTCGTTTATCGTTCTGATTCGTTTCTCCCACGCTTCAAGATTTTGAGAAACGACTTGAGAAACGACCTCATAAACGACCTTAAAACGCTACTCTGACCGTTACTATTGATGTCGTCTCGGCATGTAACGGCGTTCTACATCACGCTCCAGAGGGTACATAGAAGAACATAAGCTTAATCCTGCAACGTTTCCGCTATACCAAATCAATGGACAAGACGCAATGGCAAAAGTTTAAAAGAGGTTCCGAAGCCCTTTTATGCCGCCGCGTCCAAAGCAAACCGGACACTACACCCAACCCGTACCCAACAACACGAACTCGCATCGGGTGCTGGCGCTGGGTGTAGTGTCCAGCCTGCACGGAACTACATGGGGGCGGCAACGGAACAGTTTCATTAATGAAATTCGGAGTTTTGTGAGTAAAATCATGTCTTGTGTTCGGCGACGGAGGAAAGGTTCCACGGGTGAGTGATTCTTGGGCGAGGTGGGCAGGTGGTGAGAACTTCCGGAAACAAAAGCATATAAGGTGAGGCGAGCAGGTTAGAATATTCTGGATGCCTGAAGATCGTTCAATGGGAAGAGCCTGAGGCCAAAGGTAGAAGTAACGCACGGGGGAATCGATAGCGCGAGAGAAGATCCAGATTTGTTTTGTAGAAGCGTGAAGTTAGATGTTCGAAGTCGACACCATTTGAGTTTGAGTTGAGTTGATGGCCTGAAGAAAGCTGGCAAGATACTGTAACAAATCAGATTAAACAACCACGAATGCGCAGAGTTGGAGCTACTTATTGAACGGGGTACCTATTCGTATGTAAGCAAAGGGTTACGGCGGAAAAACGAAAAGAAAGAACACGAAATCGGCCCATTCTGACGAGAGGATTTGTACCTCCGGCACCGTTTTAAAGATCCTGTAACTTCAAACACGCATGATTTAGCGGCGGCGGCGCTCCAAGCACGACATCCGAGTTCTGGATAGCCTTCCCACCATTCAGGTTGAAGACAATTATAGAGAGCCAGCATTATAAATTGTGGAAGAAAGTCTGCAAAGTAAACAAAATCAGATAGAAAAAAACAATGATCACAGACGATCCAGAGTGAGGAGAAGCAGCACATACTTACCTTCGCAGCACAAGCTGTTCGTGTGTTAGCAAAGGATAACGACAGAATAGACAAAAAGAATGGAAGACGGAATATCTATTCGGACGAGAGGAATCGAACCTCTATCACCGTTTTAAACTAAAACAGACACAGGGGATTTAGCGGCGGTGGTGCTCCAAGCACGACGTCCGTGTGTTGGGCGATGCTTACGCTGCCTCGCACTGAGGTTGGATACAGCGCGAATCGCCTATATGGTGAGACTATAAATTAGGCGGAAAGTTGGGGGAAAAGACTAACCACCGACGGCCGAAGACGCGGAGGAGTCGGACCTATTTCAAGTTCTTGGACGCTAGAGGATCTTATGCTAGTAAGGGTGGACGGCGGAAGAAACGAGAAAAAGTCGAAGAAGATCTCAGTTGACAGGCTCAGATGCGAGGAGTCGAACCTCGACTGGGCTGTGGGGTTTGTCGGTTTGGATCCGCTGTAATGCGCAGGCGTACGACATCCGAGTGCGAGGATGATTTGAGGATAAAAATTGTCAGAGAGATGACGTCGAGGACTTGGAGGGTGGTACCAGTATACATTTCAATAAGTTATGCGGAGTCGGAATCGCAGACGTCGTAAGAAGAGGAATGCAAAAACGTAGGAGTGATTGTTAGACAAGAGCTGAATTCTGTTGACTGCTGAAGAGGAATGACTGACTCTATGATATCGACGGCGCGTTACAGTATTCTTCAAGTAATACTATTCCTTCTTCTTGGTGCTCCTCCAGACGTTTTTGCCAGGATTGAGATTTGACAAAGACGACGATTGGGGAGAGGCCGGGGAGAAAAGAGCAAGCGAGATAAGGGAAAAGAAGAACGAGTTCCGAGCGGGGCCGCTAAATATTGAGGCAAGGTAAGAGTTTTATGCCGGGTCGAGTCTGAAGTATGTAGATCAAATAAAATTTAGCAAAAACGAGAATGAGGGAGCGATCATCTAATCCCGGATACGAGGGGTCGAACCTCGACTGGCCTACGGCATTAAATGCGTTTCACTTCATTTCACTATTCTGAGCAGGTGATGCACCGCGCACGATATCCGAGCGCGAGGCTAGGGAAATCACAGAGATGATAAGCGAGTTTTTGGGAGCAGCGAGAGCCCCTCAGCCTGAAGTTACTTTCAAGGGCCAAGGCGCGCAGTGTCAGAGAGATTGCGGGGAGGTTCTGAGGCCAGCGACTCGGAAGTTGAGGTCGTAAAATCAGCTATGCGGAGGGGAAGCCGCAGACGTCGAAAGACAAAAGCTGATGATGGTTTGAGAAGAAGAGGATTGTGTTGATGCTTGTTGATTTGAGAAGATGATCTCGGCACGCAACGGCATTCTTTTCTCACCATCGACCACCACGACGCTCAACGCTTTTCAGATGAATTTGCAGCGAACCGGTTCAATCTCTGCCGCAAATCCTCTAGCACTTTTTCTAGTCTCTCAGCTCGCTTCGAACCTCAATTCCTTGCTGTAGAGCGGGAGATACAGTGATTCAAATAATCTTCGTGTGTAATCTCCGCTTTCTTCATCCTGCTGGTCTCAGGCTGACTTATCCCTCTTCTCCGTGCAGTTTGCTATCTAGCCCTCGGATTTCATGTATCTCGACGCTTCCGCTTCACCGCTTTCATCCGACTCCAAGCAAAATGCCCGCATTCGTCGACGATATTTCCAAGTCTTCCGAGTCGTGACGTAGAGCTGGATTGGGTGCTGTAGGATGGTGTACTTAGTTGAATAGCTTGTCAAGCTGGTGCGTCGTCTCTAATATTCTCGTCTCCGCAACCAGTTCATCACTTTACAATAAACAGATTTATCGATACGCTGCGTGTCCTGGGGCATTTTCCCTGGCATCCGGTCCATAGTCAGCTAAGCTCGGTGCGTCGTCTCGAATATCCTTGTCCACGCAACCCAGCTCACCATCTTTTGAAGAATCAAGCTGGATCCTACGCAACCCGCATCTGCTTTCAATAGCCATGGTCTCAGCTTCCTGCTACCTATACACCACCGGTACGTTTCTCGCCACCGCCCCTCGTCAGTTTCACCTCCTCCTCACTCACCACGTACCATCTCAGGCACTCTCTAGGAATACGACGACCTTGACGCCCTCCGACCACTGCCGAGTCCACCTTCGTCCATCTGCCCACATTCACCGCTATCTCAGCCCTGCTCTCCCCTGCAGTCGATGCAGTACGCCCCACCGCGTTACGCATCGTTTTCGGCGTCGTCAAGCGACACCTCGTCTGCTGGTGCGGACCGGGTATCGATTCCAGAGCAAGGAACCAAAGCACGCGTGGCAGTCTTCCTCGCGCTGGCCGTTTTTTCAAGTGATATTCGATTTGAGCGGGAAGACCCACTTGCAATTGGGGACTCGCCACTAGTCACCCCTGCCCCCGCTACCCATCCCTCGCCTCGCCTCACCCTCATCCTCCTCATCGTACCCCTACCTTCCCGCTCGTATCTCATCACCCTCATATGTATTATGTTGGTCGACATCCACATCCCCCACCGCATCCCCATGCGACCAGAGTCGTCAGACTTATCCTTGCGATTGCGTGACCGCGGCATGTTGATACGATGATTGTGGATTCGAAGCGGGGGCAGCGGGACGTCGGGACGGAGAATGAAACGGACGCCTGTCCTGGTGGTCTGCCTGTGGGGACGGGCAGAATGGAGGTCGCCGATGGATAGAATACGATGGCAGATGCTCCTACGTCGTTCTCACCAACGCTTGTCGTTCCCTTCAGCGTCCACTGCATCCGCCTCTATCCCACCCTCTGGCGTATTGATTTCACGACCCAAGCGGCCCTCGTCCTCTACTCGGCACCTCCTTTCCCCGCCCCTCCAACCCCTTGTGCATGAGCGCGTGCAAACGAGGATGGCTCCGCCGCCATGGATTCGCTTACGGAGAAGGGGATGCGGGGTGGATTCGGGGAGGGGTGATGAGGCCTGAGGCCGCTGTCCCGCGGCACCATCTCTCCTTCTACCCCGTCGCCCTCATCTCCAGCTCCAGCGTCGACGCTGATGGGAAGCTGATTCCGTCGGCCGTGATCCTCGTACCCCGCCCTGGCCCTCTGCGTTGCCATCGGTCTGCTCCCCCGTCTGCCTCGTCTCGTCTCATCCGCCATACGCGTCTTCCCTACCCAACGGGACGTAAATTTCCGCGCGTACGCTTCGTCTTCATCAGCACTCCTCGCCTTGGCTGTCTCGCCTTAGCTGCTGCGGGTACACCTTCCTACTCTTGCGGGTGTGTCTCTTCGACAGTGCACTACCCGTCCTTGAAGCTACGGGTGCAGGCGCAGGCCGCTTCTTCTTTGTCTTCGTCGGCACCACCATAGCCATTCCTCGCCTCGCCTCGCCTTCGCTTTCGCCACTGCGGCTATCCCACCGTTCTTCCGCGGCTGCGTCTTCTCGACGCTGCGGAGATGCACTGGGACGTACAGGGTGTCCTGTCGACGCTCGTACGCATCTCGGGCGGTGATCAAGCTGAGGATGAGGGATAGAAGACGAGGCGCGGGGAGACGTAGCAGGGGAAAAGAGGACGCGACTGGACGGTCAAAGGGGGGGAGATGAGCCTTGAAGGTCCTTGGAAGAGTGGGGGGAGTGACGAGTCGAAGGGTGGCGGTTTGGGGGAGCGTTCTCAGATGCGGGTGTCGGGTGCGTGGTGCGGTGAGGGGCAGGCACGAGAGCCCACTCCGTGCGTTGGGGACAGGCGGTGTGAATGCACAGCGGTTGCTTGTTAGGGAGACTCGGTGGGCGAGGGTGAGCGAACGAAGAAGATGGAGCTTGTACGCGCACCTCACCATGCCATGTGCCACGTATGCTCGTCCCTCTTCCCGGTGGCTTCGAGCTCGTAGTTCGTTCCACCGCGCAGCGCTACGCTGAGCCTTCCGCCCACGTCTCGCACGTCGCGTCTCGTTCTTATTCGATCGCAGCACCTTTCCCCCGCCGCCCGTGCCGCGACGAAGATGGTATTCAAGGGGTAGATGCGCTTACAGACCAAGGAAGGCGGACATGGGCTGAGATTGGGCTGATGAGCAAGGGGATGAAGAGGTCGCTGTGGCGCGGCTATGGATTGCCCGTTGGTGTCGGTTGTTCCGTCCATCGCGGGTGTGTGGAGTGCAGGCGAGGGTGGATAGGCGACACAATGCCTTGGGAGGGATGGCGGCATACCCAGGACGTGAAGTGGTGAGGGTAAAGGGGTGAAGGGGAGGCTCGCAGCTCACCAAAACGGACGCTGTACGCCCGTCGACCGGCACTCTTCTATCGCAGCCATCTTCATATCACCCACCTCTGCGTACATACGTCCTCATGGACGCAAATGTCGTCCTCCTTCCATGAATTGCCTCGCCTTTGTCATCCCCGATCGCCTTGTCTACCCGTGGCTCAGATTTACTGGCAGTGAGATTTGCGAGGGATCCGAGCGAGTGTGGGCATTCGTATGAAGAGGAAGATTCAATCTATCCATAGAGCGAGAGAGGGAGAGGTGGAGGAGGAGCGGATGTGGAGCGGGGTCACTGCGGCAATCGTCTCCCTTACCCGTGCTGGTGTCGTCGACCAAGCTTGTGGTTTCTTCGACCAAGCTTGCTGGCATAACGCAGCTTTGGCGGCAGTCGGTGATATTCGGCCGACGGGGCATCGGAGTTTTGAGTCTCAGATCTAGACAAAGTGTCTCCTCTCCTGATTGCATCTCATAAAGAATCGGTCAGGGTGATTAGTGTTACACAAATCTTTCTCTCTCCCTACCTTCATCTACTTTCACGCTTTTGCTCTATCATCCTCTGCATTTTTCTGCTTCATCTTCAAGTTCTCTACCTTCCATCTTCATCTCCGCGCCTTCGTCAAATATGATCTCTTTCCCCTCCATATCGTCGTCATTGTCGTCGTGGGCTGGTCCCCTCCCTGATACAGATGTCTCAGATTTCGCATTCGTGAGTCTCCTTTCCCTCTGCTTTCCTCATAATTTGCTTATTAACTAACCTCCATCCAGCATCCCATACCAATCGAATCTTTGTCTTCCCAGGCTAGTTTCCTGCCAAATACAGATGTCTCAGACCTCGTGAGTCTCCTTTATTTCGTTTTACTTCACCATTCATGAAGCGACCCTCTAGCATTCAATCCCGATCGAATCCGAATCTTCGTCTCGGCCGGTGCGCGGGCGCCACCCAGAGCACAAATATGCGACATTACGCCCCTCGCCTCTTGGTCGTCTGCCAGTTATAACTGCTACTACCCTCTACTACGAGTCTGGAACTCTACCCCACCTCGCTCACACCATACTAGTCGATTACGAGTCTACTTCAATTTCTTCGAATTCGATCCCTGAAGCTATCGCTCGTCCCACCGCTGCTGCGCAGATTGGATTGGGTCACCCGCGGCGCGCTTCGTCGGTTTCTTCTTCGTCCACGGCGCCTTCGCCTTCTTCTTCGCGCCCACGGATTTCTTCGTCTACCATTCGTTCGTCCAAATCTTCAGGTGTTTCATCTAGGCGGGAGAGTCGTTGGTTTGGAGATGCTGCGGAAGATCAGGATGACGTGTCGGCGGGACCGAGTGGCATCAAGGAGTTCATTGTGAGGAGGGAGTTGGACACGTTGTTCTGATTGCACTTATTTCGGTTTTCATTATTCAACGGACAAGCTCATGGACTTGCTATCGTATTTACTTCGGCTTATTTCGATGTGATTTCACATTCGGACGCTTTTCTAATATCTTTTCTATTATGCTGTCGATGTATCTTCTATGTATGTCGTAAACATCATGCTACTCGCAAACTGAACATCGTGCGGGGAGACTGAACAGCTGCACCGAACGGTCCGCTTCGAGTTCCATGTCAATGCCGTCTCACTGCATCGAAATCTGTCGAATTGATATTAGAAAATCTCGCTGCACGACGTTCTACTAGTAGACCCCTCATCTCGCAGCAAGGTAAATTATCGAACTGAACACATGGTAGTAATTGAATAGCAAGCCATTCTGATGTCTAGATAACCATATTCGCGAAAGCTGCCTCCATCTCGTATCTGAGCTGCCCTCCAATAACCGCAGCCCCTGCCTCTTTATCAGTATAGACACGCAATCCCAGGATGACTGCGTTTTCATCATCCAGGTCTTCCTCGGGTTCAGGTTCCGGCTGCGCCAGATTCGGGGGTAGTTGGGCAGCCACCGCAATAGGTATCGGAGCAGCCTGAGGCTGAACTTGTTGAGCCCTATCATCCGCTTTGTTGGGATCTGCTGGTGATACGTCCTTCCCGCTCTCTTCAATAGGCTTTGCTACGGCGGGCTCCTCTGTGGTAGCCGGGGCCGAGTCACTGTCAGTCTCAACCACGATCTGAACGGCTGCTGCAACGGCTTCGACAGGTTGTTCATCGACTTGTTGGGCGGTGTTCATCTTGTGTGCTTCTGCGGCTCTCTTCTGAACGTCCTCCAGGTCGAGACCAGCTAATTCCTCGATGGGAACGCCGAGAGTATCAGCCCACTGCCTGCAAGCAAGAAATTGATCAATCCATTGCGTTCGCTTTCGCAGTGGACTCAGAATAATGAACGTACTCTTTTCTAAAGTCTGGATATGCAGATAGTGAGCAGGAATCCATATCGGAGGAAAGCACCGCGTTGCACTAACTGGACGCAATCGATTGGCTAAACGCTTTTGCCATACGAACGCGAGACAACTTCCGGTGATCACATGCAAGTCGATCCTCGTCGTAAATGTATTTCTATACCATAAATCAGGGACATTGGAATTGGCAATGGTTGGAGCACTCACAGAGTTGGGCCTGCGGTCCAGGCGCACCTGGCATATGGTATTCACTCAAATTTCGAACTGCAAACACGGAAAAAACAAAGAACAACGCACATGGACTATATATTCGCCTTCTTCCAATACAACCTCCAAGTTCACGCTTCTTGAATAGAATCGGTGACGAGGCAAGGTTCCGAGTGGTAGACTCTCCCCGCGCTTGAATAGCTGAAAATCAAATGTCCATTCATATGGACTGGATATCCGTTTGAAGTATCGAGTATCGAGTTGGGACAGGACGATGATTGCGGAAGACCGGTGAGGGATACTGATGGTAACTGGAAGTAGATGCGAGGATGAATAGTTTCAACGAATGAAGCTTTTGAATCAACGCACAGCAAACATCGCCATACGTCCATGCAGAAGGGAGAGGTCGAGTGTTGACTCGGAGCCAGTGGGAGGAAGAAATCCAATTAGATCCGTCGGCGTCGAGGAGCAGTGTCTGTCATGAGAATATTCAAGTAAGATCTGAAGGCGAACAACTGAAAAAAGAAATTGACGCACACGCTCGATTTCGTCCCAGCATTGTAGAAAATCAGAATCTAGGCGGGGCTTGAATGATGGAGAAAATGATAAGTGAATTCCACCCACATTCCATGACGAATTGGCCATCGTTCCCGAATGAATGCTCGAGAATAGGGAGCAGTTCAAACGTTTGCGCATTCCACTCCTTCGAGCCATCCGACCACGCACCAGTCCACTCAGAGTTACCCCATGGGTTCCGAAGGACCAGAAATCGTTTACCATTTATCTGCATTGCTCTCAGAACAGAGTATGCGTGGTTCCCGATGAGTCCGTTTTTTCCGGAGCCAGCGAAACTGCAGCCAAAGAGCCGGTCTTTGGTCGCACTCATGAGTTCTTCGGTCCAAAACTTGTCCACGTCAAATATATCCTGCAAAAATCCGTGGGAAGCTATTCGCCAGAAGACGAGAATCTTGCCTTGGTACGAATGAACGTGGAAATGCCACTGTATTAATTGATCAGATGAACGTCCAACACATCTGGCTACTTACCCAGTCAAATCTTCTACAAGGTCGCATTCTCAAAATCACATATCTTCGTGTACAAGATTAAAAAAATGCGGACCTATTGCCTCGCTCGAGAATCCGCTGACCAGAGACGCGTAGTCGCCATGGAGTTTTGCATAAGCCTTGTACACATGGTCAGATAAATTCGTTTACGGAGCAACGGACTCGGTCCAACTTTTTCAATGAGCGGCACCCAAGTTTCGCCGTCGGTAGAAGATTTTGCGAAACACAAGCTGTGATTCCCTCTGCGAGCTGATTTATTATATAACTCTTTGTCATTGCCATAATAAATCTTGAAGGAAGGATGGAGCTCTTCGAATTTGGGGATATTTGTGAACAATTGACTGGAGTTGGTGTAATTGCGATAAAATTTCGGACCGAACGATGAGCTTACTCGTCGATTATAACGGAAACCCAGTGGTCATCTAAGCATGACGATGAAACTATCAGCATTTGAAATGAAGTATAAGCCTCACCCCGAAAGAATATAAATCCGTAGATGCCAACGTCTTCGTGACGCTGAGAATTATGGATCAGTAAACGAGTCCTCACTGATTCGATTTCGCAATCCTCACCGTGACACAGAACTTCTCGATCAACCCTTTCTTGGTTGTCATTGTTGCCAACGCAGACAAGAACCAGCAGTCGCCCAGTTCGCCTTGCACGATATCGTTGCTGTCCGCCCCATCTACGAAGAAGCTCGGATTCTCAAATATCTCGGTCACACGAAGAACATCCGGAGGTTGGAGGAGTTGAAGCGGCTGAATAATATTGCCGGCGCTAATAGGGACGGAAATGAATACTCTCTGGTCATGTTTTTGAATGCCTTACACTGTATTCGAATCAGGGAGGAGAAGCCCATTTAAGCAGCTATATAGGGCACAGTATATCAGTATATATTTATAAATTATAATGCAAAGTGAAGAGAAACGATGCCACGCACATGTCTCTGTCGTTTTCCAAATCGAACTCGACGTCGCTTCGCACAGGTTCAGGTTCAGCTTACCATTCAATAATGCAAAGATAAGGCCTGACCGGAATTTCATATTCTTTGCGCGACATTCATTCGCGATGCGGTCAACCTTCTCTGTGCATTCTCTGAGAGCGGTGTCAAGCTCGCTGGACACCGCAAGTCCTGAGGAATCTTCCGGCTGAGAGAAGGTGGCTTTGACGGGGCTTGGAATGACGCGCGCTGCACCGGAGCTGGGCTTTAGGATGTTGTAGAGGAACATGGGAGGAGAAGAGGTGGGGTGCTACGTAGCTTGACAGCCGTTACTGCGGGCTTTTTAAGGATGAACATGGGCGCTTCGTCCGCGCCTACTATAATTAAGACGGTTGAATCAAGATCGCAACAGCCGATCGATAGCTGTTAGCGGGAGAAGCAGACGAGAGCAAAGTAGCACTTCGCTGGGGTGGTTGGTGCACTCATCTCACTACTGGCACGGTCAATCAACGGTCAATTACCTGCAGTCGAATGAAACGTGGTTTCGTGCTTCCCCCCACTGCAAAGCAGAATAAATACCGTGCCATCGGCGCGAAAGTGCAGAGACAGTGGCATGATGGTCTAGAAGTTCGCAAATTGCAGGATGCAGAGCCCAAGACTCCAAGCAGCGTTTTCAGTAGATTTTCATCGGCGCACACCCACTTCACATCCACAACACCTCCTATAAGATGCAAACCGCTGCGCAGCCAAGAAGAGCCGTGTTTTCAGTGTAGCGGACTCGACATACCTATTTCGAGTTTTGATTCGAAGCCGCCCCAATACTTCAAGCTCATGCGTTGGAATTGGAACCCCCAAAGCCAAGCCAATCTGCGCGCCCAACCATGTCACACGGCGGACAAACGCTTGTCATTTGTGGCTAATGTCCCACGCGTCATGGGCTTGTCATTTGTTGAAAGGCGGGTCAAAAGAATTTTGTCCTTTTCTCGGACTTTTCCGCGAACACGATGCAGGTTGCGCTTTGGCCCAATATCAGATTTTGACCTAGAATGTACAAACGAATGCATATGGCTCTTTTGTATTCAGTAAACCACTTAACAAGCAAATCACTTAGCGAGCAAACCACTTAGCGAAAGAACTTAGCAAAAGAGGATAACAAGGAGAAAGAACAATGCTTTGACTAATCTAATCTGTGCTTTACAAGTGGCGTGGCGTCTTTGTGCGCATAAGTTAACGTCTTCTACAACCTCCTCCACCCCAGCCCCGCCGTTGCAACACATGGAGAGAGATCCCGATGGCAGACCGGGCTACGTTCTGTGCAAATGCCGTTCTCATGATTGTGAATCACAAATCTGGCAGGCAGACGATGGGAGAATACTCACGGGCAAGTGGGTGTCAAGAAGCACGAAGGGGAGACACAGAGACGAGGAAGAGGAGTTTATACAAGCAGGAACTCTGCCTCCGGTGAGAGCTGACCGTAATCATCCTGGAATAGTTTTGACGGTCATCAGCGTTCGGATGTGGCGGTGGCGAGCACGGAGACACTGGAGGAACCACAAGCACTGCCAACAGCACTGACAGTGACACACAACGAAGAGGAAACTGAGGAAGAATTCGGTGCGATTCAGTGGTAGTTATAACGAAATTACAGACTGACTTCTTACAGGATTCGCTGCTGCTCGTCGTCGGACTGTTTTCCTTGCATGCACTCTGGTCGCATGGTTACATATTGTATGCGGTCTCAGCCGAGATGCAAGCAGCCGCGTTTTGAAGGTTTTCAGTATCATCATCGCTATGGTGTCTCCGTCAGATACCAAATACAACATTCCAAGAGACGTACGCACTGCAGTTAAAAACCTTTCCATTGAACCCGATATCCGACGTTCCATCTGTTGTCCAAAATGCTTTCGCGCCTATACACTGGAAAGCCTCCCACAGGTCTGCTTCGCTCGAGCCACGCCAGCTTCGAGGAAGTGCAATACACCCCTCTGGGTAGAACGGCAAACGCGGGCAGGCCCGAAGATCGTTCCGCGACGTCTATACTCGACACAGCCATTCGAGAGCTGGCTTGAGCATTTTTTGTCGCGGCCAGGCATGGAGGAGCTGCTTCGGAAGTCCCACCTTCATCAGGCAAACCCACATAGAATGACGTCTATCTGGGATAGCCCCGCCTGGCAAAGCCTTGGATCATATACATCGCAGCCCAACAATCTGGTGTTCACCATCTACGTCGATTGGTTTAATCCATTCATGAACAAAATCGCGGGGAAGTCGGCATCGTGCGGGGCCCTAATCGCAGTTTGTCTCAATCTCCCTCCCGAGATGTGGCACTTGCAGGAAGTTGCCTACTTTATCGGAATCACACCACCACCGAAAGAGCCCACCGTTACGACGATGAATGCTCTAGCTGATCCCGTCATTGATCAGTTTCAAGAGATGTGGGCTGGGAAGAAAATTCGCACCTACAACCATCCAGACGGCGACTTTTATCGTGCAGCAATCATCGCAGCTATTGGCGATATCCTAGCTCTCAAGAAGCTTCTTGGTTGCGCTGGGCACACGTCCCGGAATTTCTGTTCCTTTTGCAAGGTTCAGTATGTCGAGATTGACCGAACAGATTACGAAGATTTTCAGCCACGACAGGGAGCGGAGATCCTCTACTGGGCCAACGAATGGCGCCTTGCCCCGACATTGGTTGCCCGGAAGAAGATTTTCAATGAACATGCTTGTCGCTGGTCGTCACTGAATAAATTGTCGTATTGGGACCCCGTGAAAAAGACGTTGCTGGGACCGATGCACAATTGGCTAGAAGGGGTTGTTCAGCATCACGTCCGTCTCAAGTTGGGCATCGGAGCCAATGGTGTCAAGGGCGCGGGAGGCAAGAGTGCCTTTGACGACACTTCGTCCTGCGACTCTGACTCTGACGTCGAGATGATGGATGTGGATGATGATACCATTGAATCCGAGCTCCAAGACCTCCACCGTGACAGTTTCATCCAGGCCGATATGCCACGCACATCCCTCGTCCGCCGTGCATCATTTGTCGTTACTGCTGACGTTGACGACAGAGCAAGGGAGGTGGAAGAGACAGCGGAAGAAGAAGACGACGATGACAATGAGGACGCAGATAAAGACGATTCTGCGGTTTATGACAAGGAAAAGCCGTCTCAGATTGTTTTTGACGACGATGCAATGGCAATAATCCATGCAGGTCTAGCGGCTGTCCAGATACCGGCGTGGATAGATCGTCCCCCTGTCAATTTGGGGGAGAAGGCGCACGGGAAGCTCAAGGCTGATAATTGGCTTGTTTTGATCACGGTCTTCTTCCCGTTGATTGTGCCAGAGTTGTGGTGGGGGAAACCGAGGCATGAACTGAAGCTACTTGACAATCTTCACGATCTCGTGGGAGCGACGAACATTCTGTTTTCGGAAACAGTGACCGCAGAAGGACGCTGACGAATACTCCGACATTTATCGAGACTATCTTCGCTCTTCCCAGATCCTTTTCCCAGGCCTAACTACTCGTCCAAACCACCACTACGCCTTGCACAATGGTGACCAGATGAAGTGGTGGGGGCCACTCATGAAGCTTTCTGAATTTTCATACGAAAGACACAACGGAAGGCTACAGAAGATCAAGACAAATAACCACATGTGTAAGCGACTGTGTAACATGTAAAACAGTTTGACTTACATTGCGCAGGGGAGTTGGACTTGACAATGCTTCGGCAGATGTGCCGCCGCGGAAGACTGCTTGCCTCAATGCACGACAGTATTCAGACGGGCGACGCGGCATCTTCCACTGTCAAAGCCATGCACATCCTGTACGACCCCGTCAGCACGAGTGATGGTAGCCCTGAACACCTCTCACCTATTCAAGAGTCTGCCCATAACAAATCAGGGTCAATACTTGAAGAAGCGACATACTCGATGCTCCTCGACTACTGGAATCAGACGTATTCACCGCCATACATCCATAAAGCGCAGTTCGCATTTGAACTAATGGATACGGGGATCAATGTTTTTCCAACGCGAGCGGTGGAACATACCAATTTCTCTCATAAAACCCGACCCTTCTCCATCTTCACGAAACACGCTGGCAGTAGCTCCATCTCGTTCCGTCACCCGGCAACTGGCAGAAAGGACTTCGGCTATATCCAAAAAATATGGACACAGGCTCTTCAAGGAGAGTGTCGGACATACCTGATCATCCAACCCCATAGCAAGTTGAGTTCAGGCGACGAAGCGAAAACTCCGCTACCCAGTCACCGACGCTTCAAATCTTTCGCCCGGTACACAAACCCACGGCATGCACGACCACAGCTTGTAATCGAGCTTCGTCACATTATTGCCCATGTTCCCTTCCATCAGCGGCCCAAAGGGACATATGGGATAAAACACGCTATCACACTGTTCGTAGATTCTCTAGAAAAGGGTCGGGATTGAAGGAGGCATCTGTAAAGCTGATTAGACATACGAGCAACGCGAAGTCACTCGCACCCGACGCGGAGTCGAGTGAGCACCAACGCGGAGTTGGTGAGATGAGGTGGAAGCAGAAGGAGAGCGAGAGTTGAGCGAGAGCATCATATCATAACATGTACAAATAATTCTCATTTGCCAAATTTCAGCTCAATCGATTTGAATTCACCTAGACTACAACAGTTCAGAGTATGTACAATAATATACAAAGTTTACTACGATACATGCCGGTCAGTGCTAGTAAGAAAAATATTCAAGAACCAATTTCGTGCTCCAAGCGCATAGGAATAATCGCCGCTCGCCCAAACAATTCATAGAAACTCTGCGTGTAGTACGAAGCGACTCGACGCTCGAGTTGATGCATTTTCTGGCGGTCCCACTCCTTCTCTGAGCGCGTCAGCACTTGCTCTATCTCTATGGGGCGTTGACAAGGGACAAGCCAATCACGCATGAGGCGAGCCATGCCGAGAAGATAAGGCATGCGGTCTTCAAGTGCTAACGCTGCCAGCCCTCGCTGGCTCTCTCGAAAGTCCAATCCAACCAGTCCATCTCCCGCAAAGCACTTGCGGCACTCATCCGGCCGCTTTCGCTGGGACGCGCGGGAATCCAAAGCCAAAAACTCATAGCGGAAACTCATCTCCGCCAGCTCCCACAGAAGTTCTTTAGCGAAGTGCACATTCATGGCTGGTACGGCGTTGGGTGCCACCGGAAAATCCTTCAGTCCACTGATGCCGCAAGCTTGTAATGCTGGACGTAAAAGATCTTCGACGATTGAGCTGCGAGCTTCCGCACGACTGCCATGTTTGCCCTGCTTGACAAGTTTGCCTTGTAATACGTCCCGCCACTCCTGAGTGGTAAGCGGCTGTGGGCGAACGTCGCGGTCGGTGAGGCGAAACATAAGAGCATCACGTAACATGCAGTAGTGATGCAACAAAAAACGACGACGGAATTCATCGTCGGACGAAAGGATGAGTGCCGGCTCAGGCAAAACATAATATTGCGGGCGGTCAGGGCCACACGCGGGTGGGATACTTTGATCAATGGCAGCCAGGGCCTCAGTCCAGGGGGTGATTGATGCTGGCATTTCAAAACGCTCCAGGGGCTTAAATTTATCACGCCCGGGCTTTGCGGCGGGGTTGAGTGGTTTCGCAGCTTTGGCTGCCCGTCGTGCAATAGCATCTAATAGATCCGGATCCTTTGTCAGTCAATGTTGAGTGCGTAAAGATGAGAAACGTACAAGGAGAAAATCCGTGACCTTTGTCACCTGAAGCATGCCCTCCGCGCGAGGATCCACCAACAAGATGCCCCGTCATGTTCGAGCGTGCAGTAAGAGACCCGCTTGCGGTAACAATGGAGGAGGTGCTCGCAGTGGACGAGCTGGCGACTGATGTGGTGTCAGTAGCGGCAAACGGGTCGTGGTACCACGGCGTGCTGTGGGTGCAGGTGTGAAGAAGGGAAAGACGTTGTTCCAATCGGTCTGTTGCAGGGACTGGGGCATAACCAGGTGCCGGGAGCATCTCCAAAAAGTCAGCGGCCTCAAAGGGTTTGACTACCTTCCAAATCATCTCGTCGGCAAACGCTCTGAGCGGTCTGATGAGCCAGCAAGGGAGGCACGCCCACCAGAACATCTGAGCAAGACGAGGGTCTTCGGTGAAGCACCCGATGCAATCGTCAGGTACGGAAGGTTTGGCGTCGGCGTCCTCAACGCCCTCCAGCCGCGGCTTATATTTTGTCATATAGGCCAGCAACCCCGCACGCTCAAGATATTCGCGCTGCACGCAAACAACTCCGAGTTGCATGCGCGCGTACGTCGACGGGATGCGTAACCGTTCCAAACTGAGACGCAGGGTTTGGGCGAGTTTGGGAAGAAGAGGAGGGGGAGTGGTGCCATTGAGAGAGGCCAAGTACTTCTCGTAGTCGTCGAGAAGCGAGTGTGCGAGGGTTGAGATTTGCGAGAGTTTTTCGAAACAAAGTCGGCCCAAGCCGCGGGTGACAGTGAGTCCCGAAGCAGGACAGACGAAATCTTCAAGACGCGGATTCCACCACATCACCCGCAGATTCCGCGATGATTTTGGAGCCTTGGGAATGGCGGCTAGATGACAGTAGGTTTGACTATACAGATGGGGCCACAGCACCGGGTCGTCGGGTCCGTAGCGCATATCGCGGCGTACCATAATCTGCTTGGAGTCAACGGGGGGTAACAGAGGAACATAACGCGCGTTCGTCGTAATGAAATACGACGCGCTTCCAACCACAAAATATGCGGCGACCCTGCCGTCAAGCGCGCCGATTTGCTCAGTCGAGCTAGGGCGATTCCTGAGCAAATCGACACCCTCGACAACGGAATCGGAGTCTAAAACCTCCCAAGCATCTGCTAAAGGTCAGAATAAGCGTATAATAGGTAAGAAGAACGTACCTCGATCCGTCAATCTCATTCTCAAAGGCTCCGTTGTAGCGTCCATATTTTCGAAATCGTGGGTTGTGGGGTGTAGGATTAGTCGAGGGCACACCGGCGCGAAGCCAGCGTAGACACAGAAGCACTGGCACGAAGCCAATGAACACTGGCGCGAAGCCAATGAAGACGGGGAGAGGGAAGGAGGTGTTACTGTCACACCGTAACGTCACTTTCTCCCAAATCTGGCTAAGTCCTCCTCCCGCTACCCTCCGCCTCACTTCGCGTGGGGCGCAACGAGCTTCGCGCTCGCCGCCACCAACTTCGCGTTGGTGTTGTCTTCCAGCTTTCTCCTGACTCAAACAGCCCCGACCCCGCCGCGCCCGTCGCCGCCAACTCGCTCTTCGCAACGCCTTCTTCAAGTTCCCTCAAGCAGCTCATCTCTGGTTAACGGCTAGCCGTTTCAAGCCAACCCCAACCCCCCGCTATACCGCTGCCTGCACCAGTTTCCACCCTTACTCACCAAAACCAAGACCACATCCCGATTACTTTCCTCCAAGTTGTACGAGTACGACGACAACCAGCGTGAACGAAACAGTGTATCTGAGCAACGTACAGGTGCGCCGGTGTCGCCTCTCTCTTTTGTTTCCGCTAATCTTATACAGCATCCACGTCCGCTACCCGACGCAACGCTTTTCGCGCGCGTTTGGTGGAGCTGCAACGCGTTTGGTGGGAGGCTATGAGCAGGCGGAGGTTGGGGTAATCGTGGTAGAGGTGGTATGTGCATCCATCTCATTTTATCAAACCCAATATCAACTCATCCTACTCTACCCAGCGCTGTATACCTTCGATACTGCTCCCCATCAACGCACCCCTTCTCGCGACATCCACAGCTCCGGCTCCCCTCTTCTAACGAAGAAGCTTCGCGACGCCGCTTCCATCTGTTACGGCTACGTCCGCGTCCCAAGCCCAATCCGACACCCTGCGCCAACTCTGCCGGCTTCAACACGCGTCCAACCCGCCCTTCCTCAAAACCAAATTCACCCCAACTGCACAAACTCACTGCCACCGCCGACTCGCCGCCGCTGCCGCCCCTGGTTCCTCAACACTCTCAACCTCGACCTCACACCGACATTGACCTACGCCCGCAGATTCACTATAAAATCTGCTGTCGATTCAATTCAACGTAAGCTGTTTCATACTTTCAAGCCGCCCCAAACGAGATTACTCACTCCAGCACGCAGACGAAGCGATCCGCGTTCAAGAAGAATCTGGGGAAGACGGGAAGACTGCCGCAGGAGGCGGTGGGCTTTACGCCAGGGCGATCGACCGTTTGCCTACACCTGCGCCGTGTTTGCGACGTCCTCCGCGCTCTTTTTCCTGAACTCTGACAACACTCTCACTCTCACTCTCACCCCACCGCGGCCTCTCACCCGCACTTGACTCCGTTGTACTACCTGGCGCCGCCGCGCAGAAGTCTACGCCGCTGCGAACGCCGGCCTCCTCGGTTTTGCAAGGCAAGCCAAAGCCAAAGCCAGCGCGCTTTGCATGTGCACAGAACGCGATGCAGCCCGGAATGAGTGTCTTTTACTTAAACGAAAGCTTGCGCACCTTATGTGCGTCTTCTCTTTGTTCTGCGCCTTTTTTTTCATGCTGTCTGACTCTATTTGTGATATGCAGGCCGATGCTTTCAAATCCGGACTGGTCTGATTCCGACGCTGACTCCCCGCTTGAAGCTGAACAACCAGCTCCTCAACGCGTGGTCGCACCGGCACGCGGACTACCCGCGTTCGTGCGAGCGGCACAACAGCAAGGGAAATAGCTTTCGCCCATATTTGACGAGACGCCGAGTCGACTTGGTCCGCCTCTCAAGAGGCGGAAAACTACTACTTCTGCGAACAACCTTCGTCGCCGTTCTCCTCGCGTACTTCCAGCCCACAGGTAGCAACTCCGACGAGGCCTGCGAGCGCACCGTCGAGCACACCGCCATCGTCGCCCTTGTTCTCAATGGCGGATAGATACAGTCTACCGCGCTTTCGTGCTTTCATTCGACACATATGACCGCTGTATTGTTAAAGTTCTCATTCGCGTAGCTACTCTGTATGTATGTAATCAGCCGAATTGAAGACTCCATTGAATCTCACTTCAAAATCTGAATTTTTTTTCTGACGCGTTACTGTTACGCCGTAACATCACGCTCCGCCCCGAATATCTTCTTCTACCTCCGCCCCACTTCGCGTGGGGCGCAGCGAGCTTCGCGCTCGTTGCCTCCGCCAACTTCGCGTTGGTGCCCTCCTGCGCCGTGTCTCGTAACATCCGCATCTCTCGCGATGAGCGCGTCATCGTACGCGTAACCAAGCCCTTTCAGCATGCACAAAGAACAAAGACTTGAATGTTTTACGGTACGCCCTTTGTCTCGAACTAGTATAAAGGCTTTCCGCTAATATCGACTCTGCAGTTTCTCTCTTGCTCTCTACATCTATCATCTACTCCCAACAACCCAAGTTTCTCCTGCTATCGCAATGGATCCCAACAATCCCCAGCTCTACTACGACCCCTCTGCGCCTGCAGAAGGTCCGCATTACCCTCTTGATCCATCTCTCGACCCCAGCGCCACTTCGGGTGGTTACAACGACAACGCGGTCACTTCGGGTGGCCCATCCGACAATTCAGCCACTGCGGGTGGTTGGTTCGATCCTTCCGCTCCCCAGTCCGAATACACCGACCCCGCTGCTGTGCCCAGTGGTTACGTCGACCCCGCTGCCGCGCTCAACGGCTACGCCGATCCCACTGTTCCGCCCAATGGCCACGCCGACCCCAGTGCCCAACCTCCTAGCGCTGATGCTCTATTGGCTGCTAATCCACAGCTCATGGCCATGTTCCAAAATATGCGTCTTGAGTACGACAACATGCTCAACGCGGGCATGGAACAATTCAAATCCTCCGCCGCGGACCATTTCCATGCTATAGAAAGGCAGAGGGACATGGCCCGCGAGGAGAACGCAGCCATGCGTGCGGAAGGTGAAAGACTCACTGCGCTATTGGCGGCCAGAGATGCTGAGCTTCAGAAGCTTCAGTTGTGCGTTTCGAAGTTGTCTTTCTTTGTTCTGTACTGAATCCTTTGCATTTCCAGTGATGAACGTACTCAAGATCCTCGTACTCCAGATCCACGCCGTCGTAAAGCACCCAGCCCTTCTGCAACGCCACGAACCAAAGCGTCCAGTACCAAGACAGCCGGCAGCTCATCACCTAATCCACCCTCTTCATCATCGCCAAAGCCTTCCTCATCTGCTCGGGCGTCCCACGGCTCTCCCAAGTCACACGCATCCACCGCCCCTCCTCGTTCGTCTCCTGATGCGTCTGCCTCGCCCTCTGACCTTCCTTCTGGTTCCACCGGCTCATCCAAAGCCAAGGCCGGAGCTTCTCAAGGCGCCACCAAGGGTAACAACAATCAAGACAGTGCGAAGAAGAAAGGGAAGCAGCAGACTGAAGGCGACGACAACACGACTAAGAAGGGGAAGGGCAGTCCTAGAAAACTCGGCCAGCACCAGATGCTCAAGGGCGACATTGACCGTGCTGCCGACGGGGTCAAAGTAATGTGAATCTCCCTTTCCTTTTAACTGCGACTGATTGGTTTTTCAGGCGGCTTTTCAAACACATATTCGTTTCATTGGCAACTGTCTCGTCTCCGGGAAGGCTCCGCCATCGGCCTCGCCCGCCCTTGTCAAACGCTTCGAGCTGCGCTTGCAGGGCTCGACTACCACCGAGCTGGTGAGGTCAGGAGTGTACAAGATGCCGGTGATAAGTCCCAGCGCCGTCAAGGTTAGCCCTGATCAGCAACCTGTTAGGATGATACTTACAATCTTTGTCCTTTAGCTTGGTGTCGACGTCCGGGAGGCCATTCGTGGCAATAGCAAGATCTTGAAGGCATACGCCAAAATGGAGGAGGCAGATCTTCTTTCCGTCAAAGCATACATAGCCGGCCTCGGAATCAATGTGTGGGCCATAGATTACACTCAAAGCCCCAACTCCGTGTACAACTCTGCTATGCGGAAGTGCGCCATTCATACCTTCCGCTTCTTATGTGCCAATAAAGCCTACGACTTCTTCACCATGGACACCAGCTTCATCAACGACGTTTTGTTGCTCACCAGGCTGTACGACCACTTTGTGCATCACCATCTCAACACGCAATGGCAGGCGGAAGTCCGTAATCCGGGTGCCAGCGAAGCAACCATTGAGAGAAACAGACTCATTCAGACTCGAAGCCGTGTACGTGTTCATCCTTCTTTCGGTCACAGATATGCTAAACTTAATTCAGCTCTACACTTCTCGTTCGAAAAAAATGGACGAGTTCAAGATTCATTCTCGTATCAAGGCAATGTTTGCCATCAAGGCCACATCTGACGACGAGGGGGATGCGAAGAATGCCCGAGCTCGTGCGCGGCCGGAGCGATCTGCTGCTGCAAACGGACTTGTTGATGCTTTGGAGGACCTCATTTGTAAGGACCTTGTTGATGATGGCAAGAGAGATATTGCCAGACGGCGTCGTAACCGTCGTAGTGTTCCTCTTGAAGGACGTAATGACTCACAGTTCGAGGAGGTACGATATCAGATGTCTCGGTTGTTTGCGTCTCGCTCACGTTATTCGGTTTAGATTCCCAAAGAGATGCCAATACAATATTACGATCCTTCTTGGTTCAACAGCAAACCTGTTCAGACTCGGGCCATGTCGGAAATTTGTAAAGAACCTCTCAATGGCTTCCAATGGCTTGGAAGGACCCAATGACAGCGTGTGCTTGGAAGTGCCTTGGCACTCGAAAGTCGTCTTGGAAGGATGGCAAAGTCTTGGAACGTATTCAGTTCCTTGCAAGACTAGTAAGGATTGAAATGCCTTGGAAGAATGCACAATGATTGTAGGGCGTTGAAAGAGCCGACTACACCTTGAGTCACGAAATAAAAACAATTTGTAGTAAGTGATGTTTACTGCTAGCGAGATACGAACCCTCAACCGCCTATTAGGCTTCAGCCACGCACATTCGTTACAAACTATTAAACAGCATACATCCAAGTAGACAAAACCAGGCTTTATAAAGCTAGAATCGCAGCCCTACATATGCCGTCTAATCGTGTGCAGGACGGCGTAAGAAAAAAAAAACTATATTATCCACAATGCAGCGCCGACTATCGCCTTCGTCTCGTCGAGACTCGTTTTCCTTTGTTCGAAGTGTCAACCTCCTTCTCCACTTCCTCCTCCTCTGCTTCCGGCGCCTGTACCTCATTTTCCGCAGGAATTTCACGTATCTGAGGCGGTTCAGCGGTGAATCGAGCCCGACGACTGGGCCCAGCGACGGCCTCCGGCTGAGGGATCGGCGCGGGTTCCATGCGATGCCTGGTGTTCCTATCGTTCGCATCTGTGTCTGGATCAGCATCAGCAAACCCTCCAACGGCCAAAAGCTGCATCGCTCGGCTGATCTCATCTTCGACGCCATCATCCTCCACATCCTCCGTAGCGCTGGTTGCCTTCGGAACGCCGTCGAAAACATGGCGGTTGAAGGTCTTGAAGATCTGCTTCACATACGGTGCCTCACGGTTGCATGCGAGGAGTTTCCGGTACGTCCGATAGTCCGCCTCCCAGTTGATCTTAGTTGTTTGGCCCGTAGACGCAAAGCTCTTGTCGGCCGAGATGATGAAGCGGGCCTGGAATCGGAAGGATCAACAATCGAGAGGAAATTGTATGCTGGAACGTACCAGCATAGCGCTGAATGCAATGGAATGATCGCTGCATTCGACCACCCCTAACTTTGTTGCGTTTGCCTTGGGGTCGGGTTTGGTCCCCAAACTCGAGGGTCCATGAAACATAACGCGATGAAACTGAGGAGTAATCAGAATGGTATATGTGAAGACAGTCTAAGTGATACACGAAGCACTTACATCTAGCACAATTGAGCTTGTGAATATATGCTGCATGTTTTTCTGGCCGTTGGGAAATAGAATGGGGGCAAAGACCTTGGGCTTTTGTTCTTCAGGGAAGCACAAGAGCTTCGTGAGAACTTCGTTCTGGCCTCTGTCGGCGTTGGCGACACCCACGAGCGCAGTGTCAACCTTGTGGCCGGCAGTTGTGAGAATGCTGGCCGCTACACCACGCAGGTTGTTGAGCAGCGTTGAGCGCGCGTTCCCGAAGTCCGAGATGAACTGGAACACACAAGTGAAAGGGGCCGGTTCATCCAGTGAAAGAATACTTACGTCTTTCGACAGATGCTTATAGCTCAAGCGATCGAGCAGCGGGTGGAATTTCGGCGGGATACCTTGATAGAGAGCAACAGTGATTTCACGAGAGTAAACTTTACTGCTTTCAAAACGCTCTTCGGGAGTGTTGACAAGATCTACTGGACGCTTGCAGAACTCATCCGCCGTCACCCAAGCTTCGTTTGCAAGAAGAAATTTGCGCGCCCAAGCTCCGACATGTTGCTGGTATCCTAACCGATTGTCGCTCTGAGCGCGTCGCTGTCGCTTCCCAGTAGAAGTGGCCTCCAGCTCGTGAAGCCTTTGACGAAGGCTGCGGTTTTCGGCAAGCACGCGCCCATGGTCAAGCTGCAGGTCCTGGTAGGCCTTTCAATTCGTAAGTCAGCAGCGGTAGATGCGCTATAATCCAAATACAACGCACTTTGATAATCTCAGGTTTTGAAGCGTTTATATCGATGGGCTGGAAGCGTTCCTCCCCTCCGTCGTCATCTGCTTCAGAGGAACTCCGAGGGTTGTCGTCGTCGTCGTCTTCATCGGAGAGAACGATATTGCGACTCGGTGGTGCCATGATGGTGGTAGGAGGCAAGGAATGACAGAATGTCGCCGCTGCACACAGTCAGGGTACGGGACTCCAATGCCGAAACTCAAAAGATCTGTCCAACAAATTTTAACTCTTCCGCACATTGCAGGGTCAGTCGACCGGCGGAAAATCGATGGCTTGAAATTAACTCGGTAATATACTTCTTCGCTTGAGAGCAGATCCATGTTTTGCGACGTGATTCAAGTCCCTTGAATCCCTCATCTAGAAAATCACTCGGACAATTCAATTAGAAGATTGAGACCTTGAAATGCCAAATTCAATCCGCTCACCTACAATATTACTCGACATGATATGTGATCTCGACCGCGTGGATAGGCTTTCGCAATTGCCGCCGCCGTTAGGGTTTGAGATGCTTCAATATCCGATTCCGAGTCTGGGGCAGAGGTGGAGTAAGCAAGTCCCAAGGTCCAGCGACATTGTTTGTTTGCGTGAAACTGGTATATTCTTAATTGGCAAAGCCAACAGGTCTGCGACAACATGAAGTTGAAGTGAAGTGAATAATGGTGGACGAGAAAGAAAGGCTGCATCTGTTTGTTTGGCTCCGAGACGGTCGGAAGCGGGTGATTGACACGACCACGTGCCTGGCAGCGCTTTCTCTTCCTGCCTTCCACATCTTTCGTCTAGCGATCTCCAATGCCCCCAGCTGGGAGCCCAAAGAAATGTTCTACTTGCGGGAAAGAATATAAATCCAGAGGGATCGGCAAACACGAAGCTGCTTGCAAGGATAAAGTCGACGCTGCTTTGGGGGATACCGAATTCGCCCAGCGCGTGAAGGACGACCGTCGTACGTATAGTCACCAGAACCAGTAACTCAGTACTAACAGAGTCTAGGGAAAGTGGCTTATGCCAAGCTTGTCAAGCAAAAGAAACCCCCTCATCGACGTCAGTTTCGATTAATACGGTGGACTTATCAATAGTTTTGAAATTGACCAGAGTCTTCGCGTTCACAAACCAATGTCCAGAACATTCCGACATATCATGACGGTGGGTTCCGAATACCAGGACTGGAGTCACTCACTCATGAGTTCAGGTGCAGTCAATTATTCACCGCCTGGATCGCCTTTGCATGCCGGCGAGAACGAAATCGACACCAATGTTGAGCGTGAGGATGAAGACATGCCGCCGGTGCAACAAGATACACCAGAGATTCGACGAATATTTCATCCTCATAGCGAGAGACCAGTCTTGTTCCAATCTCTAGCGGAGTATGCCGCTTCTAACTCATCGGAAAAGGGGCTTCCACCCGACTTGACTCCATGGAAACCCTTCCGAACGAGATTGGATTTTGAGGTCGCCGAGTTTTGTGAGCTCGCCATGTTGAACCAGAAACTGTCGGAAACATTGTTGTCCCTCATTCGTCGTTGCGGAGAAAACCGACGTGAATTCACAATTAACAATTTTGCAGAGCTTGACAAATTATGGAGTCTGGCGTCGCACAAGTGCACCGAGGTGAGTCATTTTGTTCACAATATCACAGGTAATTATACCAGCCGATCCGCAGTTTTCTGAGGACGAAATCACTGTGTCGTACAAGTCGGAGGATCAAATGTTCAAAACTTATACCCGGCCCCTTTGGGACTGGATATTAGGCCTTGTTCAAGACGCTCGACTCGCTCCCTTCTTTGTATGGGATGCCGAAAAGGCCTACAAATTCAACGGCGAGGTCTATACAAGATTTTACCATGAGCCATGGACCGCTAATGCATTTTGGGAGGCACAAGTAAGTTGAATGATTTTATCGGAGCCTGGACCGTTATTCAAACGACAATCTTGAAGTCTTTTCTACCAAAGCATCCGCTTGCAAAGTTGGTTGGACTGATTGTCTATGTTGATAAATCCAAACTCAGCACGTTCGGCACGGAGAAGGCTTATGCTGTAGTCGCACGCTTGGCCAACCTTCCAGTTTTGATTCGTAACAGTAATGTTCAGATTGGCGGTGGGCAGATTGTTGGACACCAGCCTGTGGTATTTTCAGTCTGTTATTGTATTGGTCCTAACGACTAATTGTTCTGAACAGGTTAAAGACGACGCGAAACAGAACAAGAAACACACGGATTTCAAGAACGTAGTTTGGCATACTGCGTTCCGGAAACTCCTTGAATCGCTCGTTCACCACGCCAAGCTTGGTAGTTGGACAAAATGCGGAGACGACATTCTTCGCTGGCTTTTTCCGGTTCTCTTGATCCTTGCCGCTGATTATGAGGAGGCGTGAGCGCATCAATAAATAAGCTACCATTTTTTCTTTCTCATTTCCCAATCACAGTTGTGTGATGACTCTCATTCGAGGCCTACAAAGTCTCTACCCATGCCCGATCTGTTTTGTTCCGTGGAACGAACAATCAGATCTCTCGACCGAGCATCCACTTCGTACAGCAAAAGACTCCAAAGCACGGTTGGAAGAAGCTAGAGCATGTGCGACTCTTGGAGAGCGAGAAGAATTACTGAAAGACTACTCATTACGCGACGTCGAGGTGTGCTTATTACGCTCTGATTAATTAGGATTCTAAGTTTTTGTAGAATTCATTCTGGAAAATTGGAGCCGATCCACACAAGACGATTTCATTCGACCGTCTACACGCCTACGGTGGCCTCTGGGATCATCTTTTTAACCAGGTCAAAGACCGAGTGACTGTTTTAGGCCGCCCCTCAATAAATAAGATCGACAAACAGTGAGAATCGCTATAACAACTCAGGATCGATCTCATGTTTAACAGGATGAGTGCAATGCCTCGCTGGCGAAAACTCAACCATTTTGATGCTGTCATGAATGTCACATTCAACGACGGTTCGAAAAATGAGGATATTGCCAAAATGATGCTGTTCGCCGCATATAATGTACTCACTGACCCAGAGGGAGTTTTACTTCTGAGATGTGTGCGAAGTTTTTTGGAACTCAATATGTACGTCTCGTTAGAGGTTCACACCGCCGAAACAATTGCGGCCGGCAAAGTGGAGCTTGCACAATTTGACGAGCTCATGAAGGTGTGCAAAAATACGACCGGTATGTAGGACACTAACGAAGCTGTAGGACTATGCCGAAACCTGCGAAGGCACTGACCATGAGAAGAATTGGAACTTTCCCAAGATGCACTCCCATTGGCACGTATTTGACGATATCACGAACAAAGGGGCTACACGGAACTTTGGTACAAAGATCAGCGAATCCATGCACGGGCCAGTTCGACAAATATACCATCGCCTCACTAATTTCAAAAACGTTACGACGCAGGTAAGGCTTGGAATTGGATCATGTTTGATAGCTCATTGAAATTTGCAGCTCGTCAAACACGATCATCGCCGGGTTGTTGCACTATTCATCCGCGAGCAGCTGGACAGTCTCGATTCAATGGACACCGAAGAACAATCAGATCCGGACGAAGTTTTATCTAACGTCGACATTGGTTCAAAACTAAAACCAATTACCTTTCAAGACCTCGACGACGCTATGGCCGACGATCCTGCATTTAACAGATTTCGTATCCGTTTTGCAGACTATCTTTCGGAGTTTCTGCAGGCCTATCACCAATTACCTGGAGGTAAATGGATCAAATTCGATAAAAGCGACACGGTATCGTGACATTTCGCCCACCCGAATGCAAGACAATAACTGAGTAATCTTCAGATTGTGCCGTTCCAGCTGCTAAAAGTGCATTACCAACATCTTGGGGACTGGACGTCGACAACAGATTACCTAAGGTGCAACCCGCTGTTCCACGGTCATCCGCGATATGACGGCGCGCTCGTGAAAACTGCCAACGGACATATGTTCGTGCGGTTGGTCTACATGTTTTCCCGCACGGTCGGGAACAAGTCCCACCCCTTTGCACTTGTTTTGCCATTGGAGCTGCGTGCTCTGTCAAGGAAAGACAAGCTGTTGCGGACATACCATCTCCATAGCAAAGCGAGGAAGGAAGCAGAGTTCGTTTCAGCTCATTCTATTGTTCGCGGCTTGCTCCTGGTTCCAGATTTTGACAATGCCGGAGAATTTTTCATTCATGATGTTGCTGACACCGATGTTTCTCTTCGACTCAAGCATATGTATCCCAAACGTTTCTTGTAAAATGCTCGCCGCTTCGAAATGATGCTGAAATTTGATATTTTTCGCAATCTGCGCAGTTGCAGTCGCACGAGGAGACAGCAAGACTTTGAGAAATTGGTTGGGAAGGATGTAATCGGTAAGACATGATAAAATTTTAAACCAGTACATTGGAGTCACGGTAGATGTTGGTGATACAAGAGGCAAAGGAGTGAGCGAGCTTCAAGATGCGACGGTAATATAGTGAGATCCGGTTGCTTGGGTTAGATTATGCATACTAGATGTATACAAGCGTGTGAGGCACCGTCTACGTCGTGTTTTACAGGGCTTCAAACCAGCAGGCGAGGCGGAAGGCGAAAGATGCAGGTGCCAGTGGAAGCTCAGAGGTGCAGCCGCATGACGGCGCGCGCCAAGCAGTGAGCAGACATAAACGATAGCCCGCATCAGAGTTGCTTGAACAGAGGTTGCGAAGTTGAAAGGGCTTCCAACGCGCGGGCAATACTTGTAAGACGTTGCGAGACAAGAGAAGGATTGGAATGCCCTTCCAATTCGGTCGCAGGGCTTGCAAGGCTGTGCCGGACCATTCCGAGATCCTTGCAACGGCATTGGAAGTCCGCGGCCTTGCAAGGCTATTTATGTTTTTCCGACAATAACTCAACCCCAAACTCGTTGTTTCTTTCGTCCCCGGGACCACCAACTACTTCTCTTCTGTTGGCAACAACGGTCTTTCTGCCCCCCAATTGACAGCCAAATATGGCAGAATGGTGTTTGGCGACTATGATCTCAACTTTGAAGAGGCTGAAGGCGACGCTGATGTTGAAGATGCTGATGGAAATGCCGAGGATGAAGAAGGTGAAGGAGACAGCATCGGCTCGCAGGATAGCGAAGAGGAGGCGGAAATGGATGACGCCGCAAGCATCGGCTCATTCCTTGATGATGATGATGCGGAAGGTTCGACGGATGAAGAGGATGATGACCAGGAATATGAGCAGCGCGACGATGATG
Organism: Favolaschia claudopus; assembly: GCA_037176885.1. Lineage (NCBI taxonomy): Eukaryota > Fungi > Basidiomycota > Agaricomycetes > Agaricales > Mycenaceae > Favolaschia > Favolaschia claudopus. The sequence continues at coordinate 1,281,226 of JAWWNJ010000047.1, read as the reverse complement.
AGAACATGGAGGAGATCTTTGGCAACGACTCTACATAATTTCCATTCTCGATTTCTTTTTCCTAATTTTCTTGTGGCACATATATTACTTAGCAGTTGTGTTTAATTCACCCTTAGATTTCTTTGACCTTGAGCAGTTAACTTTTCATTCTCTTGTATTCTGACAAAATACAAATAGTTTTTGACTTATGCAGGATAAAGGGAAAAGGGCCAAAGCGCAAGCTGCATCGTGTTCACGGAAAAGTCCGAAGAAAAGGACAAAATACTTTTTGACCCGCCTTTCAACAAATGACAAGCCCATGACGCGTGGGACATTGGCCACAAATGACAAGCGTTTGTCCGCCGTGTCAATGGCGGGAGGAAACAAGCAGCACAATGTGTTACATGTCACTGATGTGACGCCAGCCGGCTTTGAAGTTCCGATTAACCGGTGGCTACGTGGCGTTGTGGCTTCGAAGCGCACCACCAAACGGAAACGGCACAGGATACTTATTCTCCCCTCGCTCATGCTGAATCGTTACTACAGCGAGTAGTAAAGGTGTGGTACTTACTGCTACATTCCATTCGTAACAGCTCTATTCCTTGCGACCATGCGTCGCATTTTATGAACAGCGTGCGGACGCTGCGCAGCCCACTACAGTCCTCCCGAGCCCTCCACACTGTTTCTCGTCCTGTAGCTATCATTGACGGGGTTGCTCTTTCCGGACCTTACCAACGCCTCGCGTCTCTCGTTCCTGAATCAACTTCAAGGCCTTCGCTTCCTCACAATCAACGTGAAACGCCTGTTCCATCCTCAGCTGCGGACCCACTTCCAACATATTACCCACGATTCACAGATCGACCCTTCCGATTGAGCTCAGGTGCCACATCCGACGCCATACTTACTGCTTACCCGATTGCGACTCACGGTCTTCTTGAGCGTGCATACGCGTCCCATCGATCTCGACGAAGACGAGCGATTTGTTTGCGCAGCGGGTGGGGCAGGATACCATTGGTGCGATGTATCTGGAGGGGATGATGGGCGAAAACTTTGGGCTGGTTGCGACGTTTTTTGGAACGGACTGGGCTGGTGAAACGTGGACTGCGTCTTCCGATATTTCATCGGCCTATGCCTAAGCCGAGTTCCCCAAGAATAATGACACCGCGTAAGTACGCTGTTTTTCGCCACTCCAGAACTTTTGACCTGAGTTCCCCTGCCAAGATACATACAACCCATCATGACAGACAGTTAACACTGTGCTCCATCTAGGCTCAATTAAATTTAGCCGTGGCAGTCTACCTCACCGCTCCAGTCTATGGCCAGAACCTCGACCCGCGGTTTCGACTTTTCTTTGCAAACTTCAGCCTTTGAAACCTGGGGTGCGGCGTGCCTCAATGTCAGATGCGTACATCTGTATGGAAGAATACCTGCTTGCTTTGAATTCATTGGATTGAATTAGAACTAAACTGCGCAGACAGATACTATTCAAGAGCGTATGTATGTTCTCAATCATCATCAATCTAGTCTCGGATAGGTGGGCTGCGTCTAGTTCAAACCAACGCTTCGGCCCTGCTGTCAATCCATGATCTCACTCGGCTCGCCCATTGACTGACTGATTCAAAATATCCGATGTTCGATAACGGTGATTAAACCCCGTGAAGTGGACCAGATTCCTTGACTCGGACCTCTTCCGCGAGCAACGAAAATTATGACAATCTAGTCGCCCGTGGGTCTGTCTGTTCCGCTCGGTGCACAGTGAAATATCCCCTTTGTTTTTTCTTTCTCGTCGGGACCGTTGGCGTCACTGACCATGTGGGCGTTGACCTTGACAGAAAGTTTCAACCTCAATTAGCGGACTAACTGCCAGTGTCATATTCTGTCAAACAAAACGCACGGAGGCAACTGTTAACCGGGGTGAGTTGGTAATCATCTCGTTTGCGTTCTTTTAGTTCCTCTCGCTTGAATCTTTTCAGGCACGGCTGAGAGTGAATTGAACGCAGTATAAAATCTATGCCAGTGCTCGTAGGTAATTCAGGATTCTCTTCGATCCCCGGTGCTTTCATATCACTCTCACCCAACCTCTATCGCAAATATGAAGTCCTTCATCTCTCTGCTCGTTGCTGCAGCCCTCGTCGTTGCTAGCCCAATTAACATCGTGGTATGTTCAGTTTCGTGTTTACAGTTCAGCAGATTAATTGTTTTGTACAGGAGCGCGATGAGTGTGGCAACACCATTGTCCCATTCTACCGTTTGTACAACAGCGCGACCAGCGATCACTTCTACACGTATGTCTCTTCGGTTTCTTCATCTTCTTCTCCGAATTCCTTACATCAATTGCTTCAGAGATGTTGCGTCTGAGGCAGTTTCTACCGCTTCCAAGGACGGCTACGTTCTTGAAGGTGTCGCCGCCGGTGTGTTCTTCAACCAACAAGGCACCACGATTCCACTCTATCGTCTTTGGAGCTCTGGTGCTCATGATCACTTCTACACGCAAGTTTCACCCACAAAACTATTCTTGTTTGACTTCACACTGACGAAATACAAAATGTTCAGCACGGATCCCGTGGAGCGCGACTTCTACACCACCAACAACGGATACAAATGGGAGGGAACCGCCGCGCTCGTTTATGGCAGCCAGATTTGCGGAAGCCTTCCGCTTTATCGGCTGTATGCTACGACCGTCAAAGATCACTTTTATACGAGTACGTTTCTAAATTCGGTTTGGCTCTGGAGGAAGGACTTGGTCGATGCTGAATATTTTACTAGCCTCGGCCACGGAACGCGCGACAGCTTTGGGATTGGGATTCGTTGATCAGGGGATCGCTGGTTATATGCCGGTTCGGGGCGTTGTGAGCGGAGAAACTGTGAATTGAAGGGAATTTGGGATTATGAGCTTGTTTCTGCCTTTCTGTTTGTGTTAAATTTTTCGGGTACTTGTGTCGAGCTCAACTCAGCGCTGGGTGAAATTTTATTGGGAAGTTTCAAAGTTGATTCACTTAGTTACAGGTAGTAATCTATTATCATGTCGCGCTCCGCATTTTTGGGGATTCTTTCGAACATTGTTCTCGGATTTCTTCCGTCGAATTCAAACTTCAGTAGAACCGAACCGGGCCGGAAGTAAATACTAGGTCTAAATGGATGCAAGGTTGCCACTTTCTCCTCCTCATTAGCAAGGTGTATCATCTCTATACTGGTGAGTTCGTTTATCTATCGAACGAATTGAGATTCTGATGTGTTTCTCAACAGCCTCGGAATCAGGTCGAGTGCCGCCTTGAGTCTCGGTTTCACTGACAACGGATTTGTTGGCTATGTGCCTGTAATGGGCGTTGTGGATGGAGACACTGTTTAACAGGGTAGAAATGTTTATTTTCTTCGGATAGCTATCCGTCAACGTTGCAAGTATATTCGAGCTCGGAATAATGGCGCTTTCTTTCCGAAGTCTGACTAGAGTGGGGCAGAATAAATATTGTTGTATTGAATTTTCTCATTGCGTGTTCCCCGCCAGTCAGATGTGGGACGCGACGCATTTGATCGTGCCACGTAAGTACAGTAACACAGATCACCTGACCGTTATTGTGACAAACTTCTCTTCCGCTCCCACCATCTTCCCCACGGCTATTCTCTTATATCTCCCCTCCACGGCCTCATTCGTATCCTAACTACGCAACCCAGTAAACTCCGAGCATCTCAATAATTTCCCGACTTACTGAGCGCCTCCAGACTCATGTAAGCACTCAACAGCCTGTTATTACTCAGGCTGTTTACAGCACAATCATGCAAACTCACGGTTACTCTGGGCAAGACGTCACTCACTCAAATCTCGGTGTTCAGCCCGCTATCAATGCACGTCGTTACACGCCACGATGGCTACTCGGCGCGCGAAGTGATGGAACTCGATGGGCCGATAAGACTCCCAGCTAAAAACTGCGTTTGGCAAGTCCTGAGTGCTCTCTTGTGACTCATTCCAATTCCAGAGCGCTCTTCGTCACTGATATGTTGCGACGAGTCCGGGGACCCGAGTTAGAAACGCCTTCTAAGGCGCCAACTTTGGCGCCTGGGCTGTTATTTAAGTCATGTTTACCCACGTCGGATCCGTATGTCTGCCCTCCTGCCTCCAATGCTCAACCTTTACAGTCTCTTCAAACCTGTGTCAGGGACGCGAAGCGCAAACGATTCTAACAAAGCTACCTTCGCACAACCCGAAGATTCCTCTGGGCTCGCTGTCTCCAATGAGCTCCAAACGGCGCTTAAAGACTGCGAGGACACCGTGGACCGCATTGCGCGAGAATGCCGGGCTAAGAATACGAGATTTCGGTACGAACGATCCTTTATTTGCCCTCGTCGAATGCCAGGGAAGACACGACTGAGATACTGTCCATATACAGGGATGTCGAGTTTGATCTGGAGAACGACAGAGATATGTGCGTCTTCCTCTATCCGAGTGTTCATGAGCATTGAGTGCTGATCCCCCGGTGCCCTCTACAGCTGTCTGAATGGACTTTATCCCTCGCAGGTGAACGAATCACCGGTGAATGAAGAGCAGTATGTCTTTACTATGATTACGGCGCAAAGACACTCACCCCAGTTGAATCCTGTAGAGATACCGCACTTTCGCCACTCCAGCTACCCCAACCTCCCGACGTCCTCCGCGTGACTCAAATCTTTGACAAACCGAGCTTCTTCGTCGCTGGAGCGGACAGCAACGACATAGTTCAGGGACAGCTCGGAAATTGCTGGTTTTTGTCAGCTCTGGCGACGATGACGACCAAGAAAGGGTTGGTTGAGAAATTCTGCGTGGCGGTGAGTGGTTCAATCTACATAGCCAGTCACCAACACTCATGGACGATCTCAGCGTCACGAAGATGTTGGTATCTATGGGTTCATCTTCTTCAGAGGTGCGTCCCCTCCAGCAATTACGGTTCTTTTTTGTGTTTGCTGACCGCTTATTCAACGCTCAGACGACCATTGGGTTTCCGTCATAATCGACGAGTGAGTCGATCGCCTCCGCATTGAGTCCACTTATAGATTATATTTTCAACCTCGTTCAGCCAGCTTTTCACCAGCATCGCCAAATATGAGGATCTACATCCCTCCTTCCGGCAATACTATCACAATGACAAGGAGTTCTACAATAAATCGGCGCGCAAGGGAAACCACAGCATAACATTTGCAAAATCGGCGACTGACGGAGAGACTTGGGTTCCACTTATTGAGAAGGTAAAAGGCTGCCACCGTTTTCGCAATGGGGAAGGAACTAAATAGCTATATCTTCAAGGCTTATGCGAAGCTGCATGGCGACTATGCTTCGTTGGAAGGAGGCTTTACCTCGGAAGCCATTGGTTCGAAATCGTTCTGCTTTCCTTATTCTTGCTTCTGATTATGGCGAATTTCTGCAGAGGATTTGACTGGGTGAGTAGCGCCACTCTCTATCTGTTGTGGGTCTCTTCGCGTTGAATGACATTTCACTGTAGAGGCATCTCCACGTTCATTCAAACCAAGGCAAGCAAATTCGTGATATTTCCCCTACCACTCATACGTCTGATAACACTGGCTACTCAGGATATTTTCGATATTGACAAGTTCTGGACCGAAGAACTCATGAACGCCACCAAAGACCGGCTGTTCGGCTGCAGTTTCTTTGGTTCCAATAAATTCGGTCTCTTCGGAGCCCATGCCTATTCGGTTTTGAGAGCCAAGGAGGTGGAAGGAAAACGATTCCTCGTCATTCGCAACCCCTGGGGGAAGTCTGAGTGGACTGGTGCTTGGTCGGATGGCTCGAAGGAGTGGAATGCAGAGACATTCGGGCTTCTTCCGATGCTTGAGCACTCGTTCGGGAATGACGGGCAGTTTGTCATGGAATGTGCGCCCTTCGTCCTTGATTCTGCGTTTTTGTAGGACTAACTATGCGCCCAGACTCGGATTTTTTGAAATGTTGGGATGAAATCGAGCGCGTGCGAGATTTTTCGTTAACCCTTCCCTGTCGCTTGATTACTCATTCAATTTCTTCAAGACACTTCTCCTCGATGAAGGTTCTAATTGGATTGCGTCGTCCCATTGGCTTCGCGTCAACGCTCGACCGCTCCCTTCGGCTTGGACATATGGCGATGTCTGCTGTCGGTTCATTTCATTATTTGCAACTGCATCAAGCTCTAAGCTCTTCACAGTCACGATCAAAATACCCCAGAAGACGTCCGCTATCATTGTTCTCTCCCAACTGGATTCCCGTTACTTCAAAGGAATATCGAGCCCATTCGAATGGATGTTCGATTTCAAAGTCTTCAAACGCGGACAGAATCTACCGCTCGGTGAATCCGCCCAGAACCGATTCTTTTCGAGGAGTGTGAACCTTGAGCTTGTGCTGGAAGAAGGCGACTACATTGTTCATGTCCGTCTTTGGTGTTCCCGGTTTCCTCCACACACTTGACTTTACCTAGGTGCGGTTTGACCGAAGACCTAATGACGTAAGCATCTCCAGAATGTATTATGCATATGCATGATGTGGCCGGCCTCTGAGTTTCTCGAGCAGAACTACATCAAAGACTGCAGCAATGTAGACCAGCGCAAGCTGTCTCGGGTTCGTATGGCTAAGGCTCAGAGTCAATCTATCGCGTCTAGTGAGTTCCATGTCAGTACAGTTGCTTCGATAACTACTTATCATTGCGGTAGACTTCAAGAAAGAGTTGGTTCTACCCACTCCTTTTGAATTCGATTGATTTTTTGCAACAGACTCAACTCCGAAAATCTTGGCGTGCCGATGGAGGAATTGGCAGGTTTAGATTTCGAGGATATTCAGAAGAAAGCGGCGGCTGCAAGTGGCACCAACGCCGATGCCGCTGTGCCCAAGGTCGATACAGTGCCTGCTCAGGGTGTCACCGACGTTATAGTCCAGGTCACCGTCAAGAGCGATTCGGAAGCGGCCACTGCGGATAATAAAGAGAATCCAACTGCGGACAAACCTGCTGAAGAGCCGTCTAAAGAGGAGAAATCTCCGGAGAATGGTAGCGGCGCGAAGCCAGATTCCACCAAGACTGGCGATGTTCAGCCATCACAGCCTGTTCCTGCTCCAATTCCACTCACTGCTTCCACCGAGACTCCAGTGAAGAAAGAACCAGCTTCAGGCGATGATTCAGAGGAAAATCTCGTTTTCATGGGTTTGCGAGTTTACACGGATAAGAATGCTGGCGCAGCTGTTATTGGTGGGCAGCTTCGACACGAAATGGAGGCGGCTTTTGCGAATTTGGTCAAAACGACTTAACGGTTCTCTGACATACAAGTCTCGTTGATTTACATAGTACTGTTTGTGCATCTCCTACCTATCCGTTTGAGTAGCCATACTATCATACAATCATCCTCGCAGAGCCTGACATAAAATCGACTTGATATAATATTTGCACTTGCGTAACGAATGCAACGCACCTTTTCCGCCTTTCTGGCAAGAAACTTCTTTTGTATTTCATGACGAATCCGCTGAAGATCAGGTGCTGTGAATATGGGAACCAGCACAGCCAGAATGGGGAGGGCAACAGCCCAGTATCTACAAATTTGGCGTGTAAGCACGCCTGAAACAATATCGAGGGGAACTTACAAGGCATCACTATGTGTGCGTGTGCTCCACATAGAGGTGAAATTCATTCCGAAATACCCCGCAACTACAGTGAGTGGGAGGAAGATGACGGTTACCAGCATGAGGCGCCGCCTAGAGTAGAGGTATATTTTGTTAACAAGACATGATCTCTTTTGTCAAAGGAATGCAAAAATGCACATCACTTCGTTGAGCTCATATGAAGTCATCTATTTGAGCAATGAATGACGAAGTTGGGACGAATTAAGTGAGGCAAGACGCACGTTGAATGTATAATCAACCAGGTTCTCCCCAATCCCGGCAATAACATCGAGCTGGCTAAGAATTTGCTCAATTTGATCATGCACATCGGCCTAAGGATAAGGTAACCGTGTGATTCGATACCGTCTTCAATGATACAAAGCCGCACGTACCAAATAAACCAGACTTCTCCGCGACATGTATCCCGGCTCTTTGACATCCTCGGATTTCACTGAATTATCCGAATCAAGCAACGCAGCAGCACGGTCAGCATCGTATCGTCGCAGTCCGTATATCAACGTCTTGACTGGTGCCAGCGTGCGCCGGTGTAGAATCAAATCTGCAGATAAAATGTGCAGATTCCGCACAGTTTCAATGGAAGGTTTGGCCAGAATTATGCGTTCGAATTTTTTGATCTTTTCTTGATACGCCGCGATGACCTTAAAAGTAAATACAATGAGTTGCTGGATAAGATGAATGGAGGAATGTATAACCTGGAAGGCCTCATCCGTCACCAGGCCAAGCAAACTTTGTACGAGCAGCGACGCATCCGCAGAAGTGCGAAGACTTGTTTTGAACTGCAGAACACGAGTCGTGATGGGTTGTGTTATTCCCAAGTTGGGAGTCGAATGGATAGTGATAACGGTTCCTGCGGGAGAACACTTGGGGATTCAGCTCATCCTCTGAGAAATTTGAAAGTCATCCGCACCATCACGAAATAAAAATATACACATGGGAGCAACGTGTACATTGACTCGCTCGTCGGCTTTGAGTGCAGCGAGAGCGGCAGCTTGCATGCGACGCTGTGCGGAAGCCGCGCGAATTTCTTCCAGATCAAACAACCGCCGAGTACGTGGAGAGTGAACCGGAAGAGGAATGAATTCGTTCAAGTGGTTCTGATCGTCGGGGTTCTGTTGTGCTGAAGACTCCAGTTCGTGGCAAAGAATGCGCATGAACAAGTGCTGAGCATAATAATCCGTCTTCGAACGAGCTCGAGGATGTGCGTGAAATACGTCCTCTAGCGCTAGTGGATGTAAATCTGAGAATGGAATTCGTTATTCTACTGACGATGGGAGAGTTCACAAAGACGCACCATAGACCATCGACATTGCCTTGATAACGTCGTAGCTAATCCCGCCAATGTTTATCCACCGCACCTTCACCCATGGCTGCCTAGGATTCGAAGTAGACTCCTGCATGAAATCCACGAACTCTTGATTCGTCATTCGACTCAAGCTACACCGAACGGCGGAATAATCTGCCACTTCAATGATACATTTCTGTTGGATTTCACCGTATTCGGCGTCAGCGTTAGTGCGGCGGGGGTCGACGCCAGGTTCCGCTCCGGCATTTCGTGTGGCAATGAACCTCGTTCCACGATGCAAAGCTATCACTCGGCGTACAGCCGCTCGGAAGAGGTCCTTGGGTGGAATGAATGGAGGTGGAGAGCGAGGCGTTTGAGGCCGAGTGGTATTTTTCGTGCGAGTCCGAGTTAGCTGCAGTTCGGGAAGGTTATGACCGAAAGGACGAGCAGGGGATGCTGGAGGAAAGGAGAACGTCCCTTCGTCGAATTTGTAAGGGTGATCAATACTGGGCGAGCGAGACATGAGGGTGGGAGGAGGAAGTGAATGGCGCCTCGAGGTAAACGGAACATTGACCTTGTCATGTCGGCGTGTTATTCCAGAGCAAAGATAGCAGTCTAATTTTAGCGGGAAGTACGTTGAATGTTCAAAATTGTATCCTGATTGTAGCCGCTTCCAGAAGACGAGTTCAGTGCGCAATCCGTCTCAGCGTCTAATGGGAAAAAGATCATCGAGGTATATGTCTTGAGCCCTCGCCTGCTCGGAAGCTAAATTAGATGAGTCGTTGAGAGATACCACCAGATGTCACAGTTTCAACGGAATTTTTGAGCCTTTATCGTCGAGCAGATTACAGTAATAAACGGGCGGCATTGATGGCGCGGTCAGAGGGACTCAGCAGTAAGATTGTCCCAGACGCGATACACAGCTCAATCTACTTCAGTGAAGATGAGGCAATGCTGAGCGCTGAACTCCTGGCCCACGGAATCGACATGGAAGTTCGGGAAGAGTGCGAGCCGAAATTGGCACGTATTTGTCCAATCATTCACAGGTTGATGGCGGGGGGTCTCCCACGCCTATCGCGCCATCAAAATCTTCATGCAAATCGAGAATTCTAAGTCGGGAATTGGCTTGAAATCATTTCTCCGTGAACAGGAGTATGTAGCGTATAAGATAAACAAACAAGCAATTCGATAATGAAGAAAGGCGTCGAACTGAAAAGCAGAAACATGTTGGAATAAGTAATACGCAACCAAGTCCATGAGCTTGTCCGTCAAAAACGAAGACCGAAATCCGGCAAACAGAAAAAAAAATCAAAACAAAGTCTCCAACTCCCGCCTCACAATGAACTCCTGGATGACACTCGGTCCCGCCGACACGTCATCCTGACCCTCCGCAGCATCTCCAAACCAACGACTCTCCCGCCTAGATGAAAAACCTGCAGACTTGGACGAACGGATTGTAGACGAAGAAATCCGTGAGCGCGAAGAAGATGAAGGCGCCGTGGACGAAGAAGAAACCGACGAAGCGCGCCCCGGGTGACCCAACCCAATCTGCGCAGCAGCGGTGGGGCGGGCGACGGCCTCAAGAATCGAATTCGAAGAAATCGAAGTAGAGTCGCAATCGACTAGCATGGTGTGAGTGAGGTGGGGTAGAGTTCCAGACTAGTAGATGGAAGTAGCAGTTATAACTGGCAGACGGCCAAGAGGCGAGGGGTGTAATGTCGCATATTTGTGATCTGGGTGACGCCCGCGCACCGCGCCAGACGAAGAGTCGGATTCGGTTGGGATTGAATGCTAGAGGGTGGCCTCGTTAATATGGACAAGGAAAGGGGAGGGAAAGGAGACTCACGAAGTCTGAGACATCTGTATTGGGGAGGGGCCCATCCTGGGGAGACGGAGGTTCGATTGAAATGGAATACTAGATAGAGGTAATTTCGTGAGCAGATTATGAGGAAAGGAGGGGAAGGAGACTCACGAATTCGGAATCTAAGACATCTGTATCAGGGAGGGGACCAGCCCACGACGACAACGACGATGAAATCGAGAGGCAAGCGATCATAATGGAAGTGGAAGTACGGAGATGAGGATCGAAGGTTGAGAAAACGCGTGAAGAGCAAGCAGCAAAAGATAAGGAGGATGATGATAAACCAAAAGTGTGAAAGTAGATGAAAGTAGGGAGAGAGAAAGATTTGTGTAACACTAATCACCCTGACTGAGTCTTTATGCGATGGATCAAGGAGAGGAGACACCTTGTCTGAGACTCAAAACTCTGATGCACCGCCGTCCGATGTCCGATGCCCCGAATCGGCCGAATATCGCCGAACGCCGCCAGCGGGCTCAATCGGTCGACGAAGCAACTGACGCCGCGACACGAAAGGGCGGACGATGCGCAGCGATACTATGGTGACCCCGCTCCATTCGCTGGACATACTGCCTTCCTTCTCCACCTACGACGGCGCTACCCCTCCGCCTTTGACCTCTCGCTCTGGACGAATCTTCCTCCTCATGCGAATGCACACACTCTCCCTTCCCCTCGCGCTCCCGCCACGTCCCCAGTTCCCACTCCTACGAGAATCTCCCCCGGTGGACGACGCGCACCGGAACGGCATCATCAAGGATGACGAAGCCGAGGCCATGCGTGAAAGGAGGATGGCGCCCAAATGGCACCCGCTCGGCGAAGAGGAAGATAGACATGGGGATTGTGAACTCGAAGACGGCTGCGAGGGAGGAGACCAGGTGGCCAGGTGTCGAAGCCCGAGGATGACGAGGGCGTGCCAGCCATGGCGCACAGCGTCGGCGTCGGCGAGATACGAGCTTTCCGTTCCTTCCCCATTACTTCACTCTCCAACTATCCGGCCCTTCCCTCCCGATGCATGGTGCTGCATTATCCGCAGACACTGCGTCCCTGACCACCTCACCCCGTGTCCCCGCCGGCAGCCGATGACCGACTGCCGTCCGCCAGCAAGCTAGGTCGTTCGACGAAATCAGGGAATTGGAGGCGGGCAGAGCTTAGCCTAGCCAGTTCACTCATCGCTCCAATCGCACTTTCTCGCCGCTATCTGGGAGCGGAGCGTCTCCCCCTTGAGTATTGTCATGATTTTCATCTCGACACCACGAAGAAGGGAAACGTGCTGCGATCGAGGAAGACTGATGAGAGCGCGACGAGGTGAAAAGCACTGGTGTAGGGGACAAGGAAGGCGTGTCGACTGGGCGACACGACATTATTGAGCGGATCAACGCAGGACGGTGGAATGAGCTGCGAGCTTAAAGCCGCGAAAAGAGACGGGCTTTGGCGCAAGCAATAGTGGGGTGCGCGTACGAGCGGCGTCGTTTTCATCTCACCAACCGCTTCTCCCCACCAGCCGCTGTGTATCCTGGTCATCCTTCTCCTCCCCTTCCCACACCACCACCCGTGTCGCAAAATTGTCACAAACCCGCGACTCTTCACCCACCACGCCCCCCGCTTATTCCGGTCTTCCAAACACATTCAATGTCCATCGCTCCCGTACAGCGCCCAGCGGTCTCCTCTCCTCCTCCTCCTCCTCGTCTTCTATCCCTCATCCTCATCCCTGTCACCGCTCGACATACGCACGACACGTGCTAATCCGTATATACCGTCGGTAGCGGCGCGCGAGAACACACAGCTGCGGGAGTAGCCGCAGTGACGAAAGCGAGGCCACGCTGACCGCAGCACCGCTCGAGATGCGTACGACCGTCGACGGGACGCCTTCTTCGCCGAAGCTCGTGCATCTCCGTAGCGTCGAGGCGGGGAGTGGCGATGATGGTGTCGACGAAGACGAAGCTGCCTGCCTGCCTGCACCTGCACCCGTGGCTACGAGAGCGACGGGGAGCGTACCGTCGAGGAGACACAGCCCCGGGAATACGATAGGATACCTGGTGGCGAACACGAGACGAGACGAGGTGAGGGGTGACGATGGCGCACACGCGCGGGGAGAACGACGGGTTGGATGGTAAAGACGCAGAGGGTGGCTGTATGGATCTGGGAGCAGCGAAGACGCAAGCAGACGAGGGAGGCGTCCCTCAGTCTTCAGACCAACGGCGAGGCGGACGGGGCGGGCGCCAGCGGCGTCAAGGAGAGGACGGGGATGATGCGGTAGAAGGAGAGACGAAGACGACTGTGGCGATTGTGGTATCACCGTATCGCGGGCTTGACTACACCATTCGGCTTATCGTCCCGCCCTCTTCGGCATGCGGCGAGGGAAGAGGAGGAGGCAAGGGCCCGGAGTATGGGATGACCGACACCGCGTCGCCGACGGATTGAATACGGCGCCAGTGGGTCCTACACCCCCCCACCGTCACCCTACATCTACCTCGTACACCTCCTCATCCTCGCCTTCACACAGTCTGCGATGGTATCCCGCACGCCGTCCGCGTCCCACCGACACATAGTACGTCCGTCCACCCATCTCCCCAGCGGCGACTCGGAAGGATTCGCATCGGCGGCGCGACGGTTAGCACGGATAGGTTATGTAGTCGAGCTGGTTACGACGGCGGTGAGGGAATGTATACAGGGTTGGTGATGGGCTGCGGGCTGCGGGCGGGGAAAGGATGGGTAGGAGTTGATGGAGGGAGGAAGAGGATGAGCGGCGAAGGCAAGATGAAGATGGGAATACGGGGGGGCGTGAAGGAAAAGGCGGAGGGGTACGAAGAGAGGGGGACGCGAATGCTGTCATGCGAGCGCACAGTGGACAACGGGGAAGCCACGGAGCGTCGTGACCCGTCATCCCGACCTGGCATTCGAAGCAATCCTGGGCTTTGCATTTCGCAAAGCGTGCGAGGGGCAGAGCATACCACGCTACGTGAAGGTGATGCGTGAGGCCGGGGGGTACCCTCGGCGTACGGCGTCGTCTTCACCACGAGCGAATGAAAGAGAATGCCTGAAAAAAAAAACGGACTTTTGTTTGGGATAATACGGGCAAGGGGATGAATTGAGGAACGTACCCGGAGTGTATGGGCAGGTAGCGCTGCGACAGTCGAATTGAAGCACATGCTAAACGCTGAAGGGAGACGGCGGACTCGGATGACGGAGGCGGTTGTGCTGGGTTAAGGCCAGAATACGCAGCCTGTTTATTAAAGAGTGATGAGCTGGCTTGCGTAGACGCGAATATTCAAGACGACGCACCGAGCTTAGCAAACTATAGACCTACACCCATCCCACAACACTCAATCTAGTTCTGCGTTGCGAAGACTTGAAGATATCGTCGACAAATGCGGGGATTTTGCTTAGAGTCGGGTGGAAGGGCCGCGATATGGAGACGTCGATACAGCGTCAATATGGTTTTTGGATGGGAAGAGACTGCGGGAGACGAAGCATAGAGTCAGAATAGGGAGATGGAGAAGAGAGGAGAAGAGATGACGCACCTGTGAGATTATTCTGAACCCGCTCTATAGCTAAGTAATTCGGGTTGAAACCGCGCGGAGTGACGGAGAACTAGTGCTGGAGCAGAGGCGGCAAAAATCGAACCTGCTCCCTGCAAATTCAACCTCTTCAGCGTTGTGCGTCGTCGTGGTCGATGGTGAGAACAAAATGCCGTTGCGTGCCGAGATGACCTTCTCAAATCAACAAGCATCAACACAATCTTCTTCTTCTTCTCAAACGCTCATCAGCTTTTTCTGCATTCCTCTAGGCTCTTCTTTGGACATCTGCGGTTTTGTTTCCGCGATGTGTATTCAGACCTACATAAAGTTCTCCATTTTATCTCTCTGAGACGTGTGCCGTCAATTTTGCGCGCTCGCTGCTCTGAGCACTGAGCAGTGAGTAATTTCTTGGTGATTTCTCTTGAATTTCTCGCAAAGATTCGCTTATTATTTCTGTGCTCTCCTCACCCTCCCACCCGGATATCGTGCACGGTGCATCACCTGCTTATCATTATAGAATCGGTGCGTCCAATGCCGCAGGCCACTCGGGGTTCGACTCCTCGTATCCGGTATAGTGAAGTGTGGCTATTTTTGCATAACCTTTTGGACCTGCTTCGTCGACACCGAACTCACTCTGCTTAGGTATCTACATCACATGCTCTGGCCTCGTCCGCTCTTTTATAATTTTCTTGACCTGCTTCGACACAGAACTCACTCTGCTTAGGTATCCACATGACATTCTCGTGCCTCGTCCGCTGTTTTTGATCCTCGAAGTCAGTCGCCGATGAGCATTCAACGTCGTCGAATCTCAATTATAATATAAGCGAATGTCTCATCCATACTAAATGCTTGCCCTCAATGCCATTCTTCAGGCCGGATTTATCAACTCTCCGACGCACTTTCGATGTTCCACCGCCACCACTGGCATCCAACGACTCAGACGAACTCCAACTCGATTTCTCAGAGCCTTCTCTCAAGAAAAAGTTTACTGCTTTGTTATATCATTGCTCCAACCCAACCACGCCATACTTCACCTGTCCAGCATAGCTCATCTAAATGAACCAATGTTACAGAATAATCGATCGAGGTTCGACCCCTCGCTTCCGATCTAATAGTCTTCCTGATTGGTTAATTTTTTTTTCTTGCTCATTCGTCAAAGAACTTAACTTCTCCCATGATAGCTTCAAATTCCACCCCATTCAATTCGCTTACCCGTCCTCCTCCTGCCGTCTCCCCTTCATCCACGCATCCGATCCTTCGCAGACCGTTTCAAAATGTTTATCTATATTCGCCCGAGTATCCATATAGGTATATTCTATTAACTTCAACCCACCTGCCTCCAAATCCAACCATCCATAGCCGTGTCTCTATATCCTCCAGATTTCTCCTCGCTTCCGAGGTTCGACTCCTCGCGCACGAATATTTCCGCCTTGACAGCCAGGCCGACTCTTTTTTCCTAGAATCGTCAGTGACACACTTGCTTCATCTTCTCAAACGATCTTCTGCTTTCCCGCCACTCTGCTTTCGACGACTCTACCAATGTACGTCTTCAATTGATTTGATCCTCGAAGCATTTTCGCGGACGACCGTCGGTGCTGAGTCGTTTTCTTCTTCTTCTTACAACGATGTTTCTCTATAGCTGTCTTCAACCCCAGGAAACAGTGTTTCCATGCCTCGGACGTCGTGCTTGGAGCACCACCGCATCCATATGTGTCGCTTGTATATGCCTCGAATATAAAACAGTGGCGGTGACAGAGGTTCGATTCCTCCGTCCGAACTGGCGTCTCAATACACATCTTCTTTTGCTTTTTCTTGTTCTTTTCCGCCCGCATCCATGCTAACAGACAAACTGATAGAAACCAATGAGTGGGTCAGACTCCTCCTCGCATTCGTTGGTGCTTAATTTCATTCTTCTGTTTTCTTTTTGGTTTGACGGACATCTTTCGGCAATCTAGAATGCTGCTTCTCTTTCATCGTCTCCAACGTGAGTGGTGAGCAGTGTAATTAACACTCGGACGTCGTACTTGGAGCACCACTGCACCTAAATGATTTTCTCCGATTTCAAGTTCAAGACGGTGATAGAGGTTCGAATCCTCTCGTCCGAACGTGTATCCGCAGCTGTGGGATCTTTTCTTTTCTTGTTTCTTTCTTCCATCGTGACTCATTGCCTACATTCCGGAAAGCTAACACCGAACAATAGGCCCCATTCCTTCTCGCCTTCGACCGTTGGTGCTTGGTCTGATTTTTGTGCAAACTTTCCTTGGCAGGCTGGCAATTCTTTCTCTCTTTGTGGGAAATTTTGCGCTGTCTTCAACCAGAATGAAACACGCAGGGTATTCAGGACTCTTGGAGCACCGCTGCAGCTAGTTTTCTGTGAGCAAGGTTTCGATATAAAACAGCGGCGGTGGGAGAGGTTCGAATCCTCTCGTTCGGATGAAACGGCGTGTTCCAAAGTTATCTTTTCTTTTCTTTTTGTTGTTTCCTGTGTTCATTGCTTGCAGACTGAATATCGCAGTGTGTTCGACTTACCCGAGCTTGTCTAACAAAATACTTCCTGTTTCATCAGACTTTCGACATATGAAGGCTTCTTTCAATCTTGCTCCCTGCCTACCTACCTCCGTCTCCTTCAGACAGAGTCAACACACTCTCAAAGCTACAACTTGGCACTGAACTCCGGAAACCGCATCCCAGGACGCGTGCGGCACAACGATCTGAATGAATCACAATGGAGTTCATTTCAAGTAAACATATCGGGTGACCAGCCGAGGTTCAACTCCTTCCGTCCCTCTGTGCATCCTGGAAGAAGACACGTCAGATTTTTTTTTACATCTGTCGGTTCGGATCTTAGCATTTATTGGCGTATGCGGGGGCAGGTGAATTGATATTTCTCGGTTCTTCAATGTCTTCTTGCCTTCCTGGGTTCGACTATCTGGCTCGGAGATTCAAGCTTCAACTTCTCCCTTCCGCCGTGACATGGAGTTGTTTCCAGCTGAGTAAATGTTATTCATGAGTGCATGAGCAGTCAGACTCAACTTCAGAAGAAGGTCAACTCGGACGTTGCGCGGTACACCCCCGGCCTCGAGAAAATAAATTGGAAGTGCATTCGGGGACCCCGAGATTCGACTCCTCGTGTCTGACCTACGGTTGCCGTACTGTATTGATCAACCTTTTCTTTTCTTTCCTTGAAATTCCTTCACATTGGTCACAAAAAATGTTCACATTTTCAGACACCGCTGGCCTCAACTTCACTGTTACCTTTGACTGCAACAAATCAACCGTGGAAATGTACTGCCGTAAGTATATATATGGAGCGTGGAAATATTAATGCTCTGCCGAGACCGCATCAAGAAAGCCTTGGAAATCAATAGACACCAACACACTCGTTTCTTCTCAAACCACCATCTCGGTTTTCCCGTTCACTGCTTCACGTGTTACAACTGGCGAATCTGAAGCAGAAGCATGTCAAAAATCTTTGCCCGACTGTATTCGAAGACTCTCAATAGGACAATGGACTATCACCTACTGTACTATTTCCAGTGTTGGCCGTAAGGGATAAGGCCTTAATTGCGTTAAGGGTTATTAAGGCCTTATCATAACCCTTAGAGCAACGGCCGCCGAGCTTATAAGCTCTTAAGGTCTCGGGCCGTTGCTCCGGCTATCGATCGATTGATCGCCGAGGAAGCTTGGCTTGGCTTTTATCTTGCTCTCTCCCGCCATGTCCAGTCCAATGCAGGCTCATTTCATTGAGCTAGTTCAGACTACCAACCAAGCTGCAGCCATTCCTTTCCCTACATATTGTAAGGGATGCGTAGAACATGAGAGGAAATTGTTGGTAGAAGCCGGCATCTATGACAGCGTGGATTGGCAGGAGCATGGGCAGTCGTTTCGTGACGGTGCGTACTCATCAAGTCTTGCCGAGAATTTTACGTTGAATCTTATTTAGCTTGCATGAGAGCAGGGTCCGTAGAAGGCACCCAATATTCCTGGATGGACCATATCCTTGGTGGTGGCAATGTTGAATGTGCATGCCCATACGCCTCAAAATCTGCACTGGAGGATGCTGCGGCAGTGCGAGCCCAATTTTGGGAACAGCTTGCATTTGTTGCCGACAACGCTGACTCTGTTCGTACCGGGAGGACTGGTTTGAGGGCCTCCACTCGAATTTTAGAGGTTGTTGCCACTATCATGGCTGTACATAGGCATTTTGCGGAATAATTGGGCGATATTAAGACCTCTTGACTGTGTGAAAATATTTCCCAAAAAGGAAATTAAGCTCATAACCCCATAACCCCAGATTAAGGCTTAAGGCTTATGAACCCTTAGAGGTCCCTGGGGTCGGGTCTTAACCCTTAATTGCCAACACTGACTATTTCAATCAATTCGTCTGTCACGCGTCACAGGCCCCCAAATTGACGAATTTTTTCGTACGTGTCACGGGTCACCGAGGCCGTGGACGAATGTGACAAAAAAGTTCCAAAATCCTCGAAAAATGCCGAAAAAATACAAATTTCTCTCTGCGCGCCCAATGGCGCGCTTCCGCAACAAAATACCGTGCATATCACCCGAAATGCCGGTTTGTGACATTTTGCTCCGTTTACCAGCTTCTTTGGCACCTGCCCGCGGCTGTATCGCGGCCTATTTTGCCGTGGACCCGTTAGATTTTAGGGATAAGTTTCCTTCATCTTTATATTCTGCTTGCATGCTAGAGAACAGCACAGTGGATGGGAGCAGTAATGGAGACATTTCTGAGGCATTGGTGAAAATATTTGGGGTGTCACGGTCTCTCCGGCCCATTGACGAACCTTGAATTTCGTTCCAAGGTGTCACAGGTCACAGGCCGGGTGAATTGACCGAAATAGTACAGTACTCTACTTAAGTACTGTAGTATTTCGTTCAATTCGTAAGCCGGTTTGGGGTGTGACACCTCTTACGAATTTACCCTTTCGTAGGGGGGCCTTGTGACCCTGTGACTTACGAAAATTTTCGTTTTTTTACCCCTTTTTTCAGCCCAAAATCACACCAAAATTCAAGTCACAGGGGGAACCTTTCGTAGAACCCTCTGTGACGCTGTGACTTACGAAAATTTTCGTAGGATTTCGGGTCTGTGACCTGTGACCCTACGAATTGAATGAAATACTACAGTACTTAATGAATGATGATTGAAGGTCAAGAAATTTTCTGCCGGCGCCAAGCCGGCGCTGTATTCAAGAAATCAAAGATTCTGAGTCATCCGCCCTGAGGGTTTGTTCGCGAATAACCAAGGGAAGAGCTGACATAGTCTGAGAAAGAAGTGTCTATCGGGCCAAAGGATTTTCATTCAATGGAAAGAGTAACTGATCATGGCCAGAAATTGCGATATGAACACGTTCTGAAACTTACCGTGTAAAGCAAGTATCATTTTTCAAGTCAGCTTCACCGTGGAATACTGGGTAGCGTCGAATTGCAGCGAACAGGGGACAACACTTTGAGTCAAAGGGATAGGATAGAAATAGGTGGACAGAGAATCATATGTACATCAATGAGAAGAAAATCATTGAATTGTCTTGACCGAACTCGCCAAAGTTGCTTCCATCTCGTGTCGAAGCTGCCCACCAATGACAGCAGCGCCAGCATTTTTATCCGTATAGACCCGCAACCCCATGAAAACGACATTGTCCTCGGCACGATCCGGTTCTTTTTGCTCAGTAGAACCAGCCACTACCGTCGGTGGAGTTGGAGTAGGCGCAGGCTGTGATGGCTGGACATCCCCACTTTTGGTTGGATTTGGCTTAGCGCCGCTGCTATCCTCCGCAGATTTCTCCTCTTTGGACGGCTCTTCAGCAGTTTTGTCCGCAGGTGCATTCTCGGTGCTATCCGCACTGGCCACATCCGAATCGGTCCTCACGGTGACCTGGACTACAACGCCAGGCACACCCTGAGCAGGCGCTGTATCGATCTTAGGCGCAGTTGCATCGGCATTAGTGCTACTTGCAGCTGCGGCTTTCTTCTGAACATCCTCGAAATCTAACCCGGCCAACTCCTGCATGGGAACCCCAAGATCTTCGTAATGAAGCCTGTTGACACAGAATTAATGAAATCCCACAGAAATGTAACGGAACTAACTCTTTCTTAAAATCTACAAGAGTGATAAGTCCCAGTCAAAATCGGTCATGCTGGGTTATGCGCCGATTGGCTGATTTCTGCCGTCCTGCTTTCAGCAAATATTAGCAACTTTTCCGAACTGGAGCAGGTTAAAAAACTGCTGGCTGCTGCTGGGATATGCTAATTTCGACAACACCTGCTAGAATCTGTTGCTTTGTATCTTTAAATTATGCTATACAATCCACTTGCTTCCTAGCGCCTCGGGCCTCTGCCATCGCTGCCAGCGTAGCTGCCCCGCTCCACCCAATCCTCGCCGCCTGTTCCCTCACCCCACCAGTCGCCGGCCGACAGAGGTTGGCACACCGTGTGGTGAGCCGAGCCTCCGCTGATATCACCGTTCACGTTGCCTGTGGCGCGTTAGAGATAGCTGGCGTAGAAATACCGGGCACACCTTCCCCGCTTTCTTCTCGGCATTTGCTGCCTTGCTCCGCTTCGAAAACGGCTGTCAAAGATAGGTAAGCTCAGGTCAACTGAAGTAGGTCGGACGACGAACCTCTTTCTGTACTGCGGTCAACCCCTCCCAATATTCATCGAACTCCCGCGTTGTCGGCTTTTGTCCGGGTCGAGCCGCCAAGTAATCTTGAATGCATAGATTTCTTGCGTAGCGTATGGTCAGCATATGACAGCGGCAAGAAGGGAAGATGTAAAGACCTCGCAGAGTTGGTCTGATTGGCTTTTAGGACGGCGTCGGGGTTTTTCGTACGCTTAGCGTCAGGAAAAAAAGTCAATCCTACATCAAGAGATGTAGCCGAAGTAGTCATGGTAGCGTGGTAGACAAGTCCCCGATTTTATCGCGCGTCATAGCTGTCGCTTATATTTGATAGCTCTGATAGCTACCGCAGTTGATCTGGTAGCACTCTGGTAGCACTCCGGTAGCAGCTGTTGCGACCAGCTACCAGAGCTATCCATGCTACTCGTGCTCTCATACATTTCATATCATACCCTCACACCAGACAAATAATGTTTTGGAACAGATAATATTGAATACTACGACACAAAACGGCATACTACAGGCGAGATAACAACACAAACAATGACACGTACCTGCGTATTGGCCAGACGAACGACAACGTTGGCCGTCGGGACGAGGGGTAGGGAAATCAGGCAACAATAAATGTTTGCACGTCTGGAAAAAAGGCACGTTAGTCTAATGTAACAATCAGAGAACAGAAACGCACCAACGGGGGCAACACGCGGGCTCGTGCGAGGGCATAAGAAAGTTGGATGCGATTGGGACGTCGTTGAGAGCCCTGGCAGACAAATCAGGGCACGGAGGATGCAGATGACTCATATCCAACGCACCTTGGCCCAGCTTGGTCTTGAGTGGGCTTGCTTTAGGAAAGCTCAATGAGCGTCAGAGAGGGACTTGGATGCGGCGTTGGCGGGAAGGTGGGCAGCAACAAGGGTCTGATAGGGAGTGAGCACATATATCCAACAGAATCAGAGAAGAGGATACACACCAGGAATCCGCTTGCCGAATTTCAGCCCGGCTGTGTTGGTATCATCGCCAACACACACAACGCCGACACCATACCTAGAAGAGACGGCTTTGAGGTGGGGGAGCTGGGAGTGGTGGAAGCGACTCACCAGTTCGTTGTCGTCGACGACAACAACAAAGCAATTGGGGAGGGAAGGGGAGACGTCGAAAGGGAGGGGAAGAAGGGGAGAGAAGGTGAGGGAAGAGGAAGAGAAGCGCAATGTCACAGGTCACAATCCGAACGAACATCATATGATCTGTCAACAATCACGCCATTGATCCACGTGCCGCGTGGACTTAGCAGTTTTCACGAAGTTCCTCAAAGTTCCTCCCTCAACGCAAGCCGGAGTTTTACCCTCAATATGGCTTGAACCCGAATACAGATGGAATATGTTGGGTGCATGGATGCTCTTAACCTCATTTGAAGCCGTTTCCGATGAGGTGATGTTGTCGTGATTATCATCGCCTATGGGCGGCTACTGATCCGCCTGCCAAAGATACCGGGACTATCAGGCACAGCGCCAAGGATATGTAGCCTATCAATCGCTATCAAGCTCCGCGGACTGCTACCAGTTCTACAGCGGCTCTCGGATCCAAGCGGCTGCTATGGATCAGATCCGTTTTTCCTGACGAGGTGCCTTTTCTTTGCCGATTGTGTGCGATGGTGGGAGCGATGCTGTATCCGATGAAGTAGATCCACCCACGCCTGTAAACGGTGTAAGTACTTAGTATGATGAATTAAAGGGAATTGCATACCTTGGGATTGCCCGGATTGCTGTACAATGTCGGGTTTTTGCGTCACAGGCACCGTTCCTCCAGTTGCTGCTGGTGCTGTAGAGGTTGCAAGTGCCGCTAACGTGTCTAGTTTCGAGATTGGCGCTGAGATGCGAGATGGTCGAGAAGCTCCGCTGAAATGATTCAGAACTTCCCAGAATGTAACAAGAGAATAAACTCACAAGCCAAATAGATTGGCGCTCTGAGGGCCATTTGATAAACTGTTAGTAGCTGCTCAGACGGGCTGTAGATCACGTACTTTGAATGCGGGCTTCGGAGCTGGTTTAGTCGCCGTTGTGGGTTTGACGGGGCGCGGTGTATTGGTCGTATCATTCAGGGTAGTATCTGAGGGAGGTGGCGCTACATTTCCAGAAGACGAGTTGACAGTCGTAGTGGCGTTGGACGGTGATTCCGGTGTAGTGGGTTGTACAGCCAGTTGTACGTTTGTCGCCGAAGAAGAACTTGGGTTTGAGGACAGTGCAAGGGTTGGGTCGGGGAGCGGCTGCGTCACAGAATTTATATCAGAAGGCGTGGAAAGGGAAGACGAGGGGAGGACAGAAGAATGATCGGATGTTGTAGGCGCTGCTGCGGGCGTTACTTGGTCGGAATTGGGAGCCGGGGGATCTGTTGACTTTGCCTTCTTTACGATAACCACAGACTCCGATGCTTTTGCGTCTCGTTTGCGTTTTTTCCCTTTCCCCGACACGTTCGGCTCGTTCTCTTCTTCTCCCTTGAGTATATAGCCACCGTTCTGAACCCAGCCTCGTTTCCACGAGGGGTAGACTAGAGTGATGATCGCATTGAGTTTCCAGTGGTGTAGGCAGAGTCGAAGGTCGGGGTAGGCGGTATACATCTCGCTTCGCACGTATTTGACGATTTCCAAGTCGGCGTCAGACCAGTGAGAGGGGGCACGCCGTTTGTTACCTACAAAGTTCAAGGCAGTTCGGAGATGGGCTGCCAGAGCTTTAGATTGTTGCTTATCGAGAGGAACACCGTCTTTGTTTTCGACCCATGGATAGCCTTTGTACTTCTTGGCGCTAGTGTCATCCTCGTCTTCGGAGTCGATAGTGGAAAGATTATTGGTGTCCTTGTCGTAGTCCTTTTGAGTCCACCATTTCACGCCAGGAAAGTCGCCGGTGTCCTTCGGTTGGAGCGTTGATGCGGTGGAAGGCAGAGCCGACGTGGCGAATCCGGAAGTGTCTTCACCGGTGCGTAGCGAGGTTATTTGGGCAAGGAGCTTCTGGTAATGATCGCTGAGAGCGATGGGTATGAGCTGCATGACACAATCGACCAGGTGAATTCACGCACCGAGACTCGGCCAATTGGCCTTCGAATATGTTTCTTTCCATCATAAGACCGATATAAGCTGCATTGCCGGCCTGCAGAAGGTCTTCTCCCGAAGCCAACGCGAGAATGTTTGGTGCTGGACGCAGTAATTGATGCTGGGAGCTCGTCAGCACAGCGCCCACATCGAATCAGTGACAAAGTACTTGAAGGAGCAAAGGTGAATTTCCGGGGGTAGATTTGAGAGTAGAGGTTGTACTAGAGGCCCTTGAGCGTGCAGATGGGGCTGTTTCGTCCATAGGTGACATCCAAAGTGCCGAATTCGAAGGCAAAGACTGAGTGAATTCTGCTGATGTGGATAGAGGTTGCTGAGACTGAGAGAGCTGAGAAAAGTCTTCGGGAAATTGGTAGTCGAGAAACATTGTCAAAGCATGCAGAGAAGTCACTACACGAGCGCAGAGAACACGTTGACGACGAGTGTGGTGGACGAGGAGAAGAGTGACACAGTGATGTCACAGACGTGACTGTGTGTTACTTGTCGCGTCCAAGTCCAATTTACGCGTCTTCTGACGCGCCTTTCTCCACCATAGTTTTCCAATGGAATACCGCTGCAGCTGCAACCGATGTGAGGGAAAGAAGGTCAGCAAAACGACGTACTATGAGCATGCCGAAGCACGCAGACAATTGCGACATGTCTATCTTCTCAATATCGACGCCCACTTGGAATCCTCTAGCGGTGCTGGTTCTTCTGCATCTGGAAAGCCTGATCATGACTCTGGAGATGAAAACGACGACTCCTTACCTTTCAACCGCCTCCGTTCATTGTCTCACTCCCCAGAACCGCCTTCCAAGAAGTCTCGACTACACACTCCAAGTCCAGATAGAGACGGCAATGATGACATGGATCAAAATCCAGGAGGTACGTGGTACAATGCTTTACAATCGCATCCCTTCTCACAATTCTCTCAGGAGATGAGAGATCCCCGAGCCGAGAAGACAATGCACCCACCCAGCCGGCTTCGAAAGTCCATTCAGGACCGGACTCGGAGACTCGCAGCGAGCATAATCCTACTCCCGATGGCCCGCCACCTCCCGATGGCCCGCCACCTCCCGATGGCCCGCCACCTCACGATGGTCCTGGACCAGACGAAACAGATACTCTCGACATAGAACCACACCTCGAAAATTTAAAAATCACGATGCAATTTGCGCGCGGAGTGCGGGATGCTAAATTGTCAGACGAGGATATCGGTGCTGCTGCTCTGGATCGTTTGCAGGCTCCACTCGAAGACCCGGGCAATATTGCTGACGACCCTGACCTCCTTCATTCCCTCCGACTCTTCCTTGCTACGTCGAACGCATCCGAACAGACCTACACAGACGCTATTAACGCTGCAATGGAACATCATCCAGACGACAACCTCCTGTCACTTGCTGAAATCAAGTCCCGAGTGGCCGAACTCACCGGTATCTCTCCAATCAAGAACGACATGTGCCCTAATAGCTGTCTCGCTTACACCGGACCATTCGAGGACGACGAGTTCTGTCGGATTTGCAAAGAATCTCGATGGGAGCCAGGCTCTCGAGTTCCAAGGCAAGAGTTCTACACCATACCGGTTGGTCCACAAATACAGGCGATGTGGAGGAGCCCAGAGGGTGCCGACAACATGCGCTACCGCGCTTCTCGAACACGCGAGATTGTGGAGGAGTTTCAGCGTAATGGAGGAAAGCTGGAGAAATTCGACGATGTCTACTGCGGCGATGGATATCTCGAAGCCGTGATCAATGGGTATATAAACGATGAAGATACTGTTCTTCTGAGCTCCATCGACGGTGCGCAGCTATATGCGCACAAGTCATCCGACACCTGGATTTACATCTGGGTTTTTTTCGACCTCGCTCCGACGCTCCGCTACAAAAAGAAGTATGTCATGCCTGGAGGAGTTATACCTGGGCCGAATCCACCCAAGAATGTCGACTCGTTCATGTATCCAGGCATGCGTCATCTAGCTGGCTTACAGAGGGAAGGACTGGTCATCTACGATGGACGCCAAAAGAAAAACTTTACGAGCCGACCTTTCCTATTGCTTGATACAGCGGACGGTCCTGGGATTGTCCATCACAGCGGTCTAGTCGGGCATCACGGTCGCTACGGATGCCGTCTTTACTGCGACGTGGTTGGTCGTCACAAGCCTGGCGGCGGTCATTATTATCCCGTACTACTCCGGCCCGACAACTACACTGTTGCGGAATGCAACCATCCCGACATTCAGCCGAGCGATGTCCATGGAGGTTCGAAGGAGGAATACGAGAAGAATTTGCGCTGGTTGCTTGCGTCGGAGACTGAGGCCATGTATAGGGATCGACGTTTGAAAACCGGTATCTCGAAACCCAGCATCTTTTCTGGTCTCCCATCTACCCGCATGCTCGGCGTACCCAGCATCTTTGGCTCCGATTTCATGCACCTTCCCACCCTTAATCACGGCGACATGTTCACCTCCCTTTGGCGCGGAACCATCAAGTGCGAGCCCACCGACGACATCACAACATGGGATTTCGCCGTATTCAGAGATTCAGCTTTGTGGAAACGGCACGGTAAACAGGTCGAGGATTCACGTCAGTACATTCCGGGATCATATGATCGCCCTCCTCGCAATATTGCCGAGAAGATCTCCAGCGGGTACAAAGCAAAGGAATGGCAGGGATATCTATTCGGTCTGGCGCCCGCTCTTCTCTACAACGTCCTCCCACACAAATACTGGAAGAATTACTGCAAGTATGCGCGCGCATTCCAAATCCTGCATCAGCACGCAGACGGCATCCCAACCGAACAGCTTGTCCATGCACATCGCCTTCTCTGCGCCTTCCATCAAGAATACGAGGAGCTATACTATCAACGCCGCGCTGACCGCCTTCACTTTGTTCGGCCATGCATTCATGCCGTCCTCCACGTTGCTCCCGAGACTCAGCGCGTCGGTCCTCTAGGGCTGTCAAGTCAATGGACTCTCGAACGAACAATTGGGAACCTAGGCGAGGAGATCAAGCAGCCGTCAAATCCATTTAAAAATCTATCAGAACGCGCCGTTCGGAGAGCGCAAGTTAACGCAATCAAAATTTTAATACCCAAACTCGATCCCGACAAGCCAAGACTGCCGCGCGGAAGTTGGGATGCAGGTAATGGTTATGTTATGCTGCGTGCGAAGGATAAGCGGCTTGGGGGCATCAGCGAGGAAGAGAGTGATGTGATAAAGGAGGCAATGGAGGAATTGACGGGAGTTTCTTTTCATGAGCGAAGCAAAGTTAAGCTCATCCGGTGGGCGCGGCTCAGACTCCCAAATGGGCAGCTTGCACGGTCTGCGTGGAAGGAGAACCTCAAAGCGCCAGAGAAACTTCGCATGTCTCGGTGCATTCGGGTGAGTTTGCATCGTCATTTTCTATTCTTTGAAATTGCCAACTCTTTGGATGTGTTGTTCTAGCTCTCTCTCGAGGGCAAGACAGAATTCGCAGAAGTTTTGTACTTTTTCAAATTCAAGGTCGAAGAACAAGATTGCGGTTTTGCCCTTGTTATTCTTTTCGGACCCCCGGACCAAGATTTGTTGGTTGATTCTGAGTGGACCGTCTGGTCTTCAGTTCACCTGGGTGCCGATGGTCTGCGAGTCGTTCCCGTTGAGTGTGTTCGAACCGTTGTATCCATGCAGCCGCACGATCATCATCTCGAACCAGACGAATCGGATGACCGGTGGTTTGTGTGGGAAGAATCCGGGTTTGAGATTGGCATATTGGGTGGGTTCACAGAGCCAGAAGACGAGGAAGACGCAGCGGATGCAGCAGCAGACGTAGAAGGGGAGGAAGTCACAGAGGCAGAATAGCGCAGATTGACTTAGTTCGGATTTTTTGACATGTCACTCGACTTGGAAATTTTTTTGGGTCATGGAATTTATTTCTTCGCAACAAAAATAGGTTTTACAGTTTTCGCGTTGAAAATATAGACAAGAAAAAGTAAAGCAGCAGAGGGTAGCAGCTTTCAGCATGTCAAGCAGAAATTAGCCGATCGGGGCATATGCCAGCATGTCCGATTTTGACTGGGGATAAGTATCAAAGTAATCGAATTGACATACAACTCACTAGACGCGATGGATTGACTTTGAGCCTTAGCCATACGAACGCGGGACAGTTTGCGCTGGTCTACATTGCTGCAGTCTTCGATGTATTTCTGCGCTAACGACTCAGCGGCCGACCACATCATGCATACGCTTTGAAGATGCTTACGTCATTGGGTTTTCGGTCAAATCGCACCTAGGTAAGGTTAGATGTGTGGAGGAAACCGGGAACACCCAGAACGAACATGAACAATATATTCGCCTTCGTCCAGCACAAGCTCAAGGTTCACACTTCTCGAAACGAACCGGTTCTGGGCGGATTCGCCGAGCGGCAGATTCTGTCCGCGTTTGAAGACTTTGAAGTCGAACATCCATTCGAACGGGCTCGATATGCGCTTGAATGAGCGGGCATCCAGTTGGGAGAGAACAATAATAGCGGAAGTTTTCTGGGGTATCTTAATCGTGACTGTGAAGAGCTTAGAGCTTGATGCAGTTGCGAATAATGAAATGAACCAACAGCAGACATCGCCATACGTCCAAGCCGAAGGGAGCGGTCGAGCGTTGACACGAAGCCAGTGGGACGACGCGATCCAATTACCACCTTCGTCGAGAAGAAGAGTCTGGAAGAAATTGAATAAGAAGTCTAGTGCACGGAAAATGGGACCAAAGATATCGCACTCGCTGAATCTCTTCCCAGCATTCCAAGAAATCCGAGTCTGAGCGAGGAGTTAGTCCTATGAACACCGAAATCAGGACGGAGCGCCCACATTCCATGACAAACTGCCCGTCATTCCCAAACGAGTGCTCAAGCATCGGAAGAAGCCCGAATGTCTCTGCATTCCATTCCTTCGACCCATCCGACCAAGCACCAGTCCACTCAGACTTCCCCCACGGATTGCGAATGACGAGGAATCGCTTCCCTTCCACCTCCTTGGCTCTCAGTATCGAATAGGCGTGGCCGCCGAAGAGACCGAATTTATCGGAGCCATAGAAACCGCAACCGAACAGTCGGTCTTTGGTGGCGTTCATGAGTTCTTCGGTCCAAAACTTGTCAATGTCGAAAATATCCTACGTGGTCCATGTGAAGCAATCTGCTAGTCGACGACTTCAAAATTGCTTGCCTTGGTTTTAATAAATGTGGAGATGCCACTACGATGGAGAATCATCAAGAGGTGTCTGAGGGACCGACATTCCCCCGCTCACCCGGTTAGATCTTCTGCAAGTCCCCGTAGTCAGAGACAAGAATAAGGCAGAGCAGAAAAGAAATGAACCAATGGCCTCGGTGGAAAACCCTCCTTCGACCGCAGAATAGTCGCCATGTGATTTTGCATAAGCCTTGAAGATATAGCTATTCAATTCCTTCCTCCTCGCGAAAACGGTGAATTCCTTTTACCTTCTCGATAAGTGGAACCCAAGTCTCTCCTTCGGTCGCAGATTTTGCAAACGTTATGCTGTGGTTTCCCTTGCGCGCTGATTTATTGTAAAACTCCTTGTCATTGCGATAGTATTGCCGGACGGAGGGAGGTAGATCCTCATATTTTGCGATGCTGGTGAAGAGCTGGCTGAACGATGGTGAAAATAAAATCTATAAGCGGATCGAACTCTGTGATCTCGACTCACTCGTCGATTATCACGGAAACCCAATGGTCGTCTAAGTCATCATGCAGTTAGAGACAACGAACAGAGGTCGTGCTTACAGGAGGTGACGCACCTCTGAAGAAGATGAACCCATAGATACCAACATCTTCGTGACGCTAAGATCATCCATGAGTGCGGGTGACTGGCCATGTAGAATACCCACTCACTGCAACGCAGAACTTCTCGACCAGTCCTTTCTTAGTTGTCATTGTCGCTAGAGCGGACAAAAACCAACAGGTTCCGAGCTCCCCCTGAACTATGTCGTTGCTGCTGGCTCCGTCGACGAAAAAGCTCGGGTTGTCAAAGATTTGTGTCACGCGGAGAACGTCGCGGGGTTGGGGTCGCTCGTTCGGCGGAAGTGGGATGTCTCTACAGGGTGAGGTTGTGGTGTGAGGTTTTGTGCGGTAACGAGAAAGACCCACTGATCGTTGTTCAACTCTGGCAGATAAATCCCATTCAGACAACTGCAGAATACACCGAGTTATCAGGGCTTATGAACACTGGGATCGAACAGATTTGGGACCCACAGATCTGCATCGTTCTCCAAATCAAATTCGACATCCCTGTAGACCATTTCAGTCTTGGGATTGATCAATGCGCATAAAGGATCGTACGTACCGAAATCTGGTATTCTTGGCCCGACATTCTTGTGCAATGCGGTCCACGGTGTCTGCACATTGTTTAAGCGCCGTATGGAGCTCATTTGAGACAGCGAGCCCAGTGGAGTCTTTGGGTTGCGAGAAGGTGGCTTTGTTCGACTCGTTTGAACTTGGAGTCCCTAACGCGGGTTTAAAAAAACCGTACAGGTTGAGCATGGGAGGCAGGAGGGCAGACATACAGATCCGACGTGGGTAAACACACGACTTAAATAACAGCTCCGGCGCCAATGTTGGCGCCTCAGAAGGCGTTTCTAACTCGTGTCTCCCGATCTCGTCGCACCATCAGCGGCGAAGCGGCAGATGAGCGCTCTGGAATTCGAATGGGCCATGAAAAAAAGCACCCAGAACTTGCCCAACGCACCGTCCTTGACGAATCTCATCGGCGTCACTGACTTGCCAGTGGCACGGTCAACTCACGGTGCCAACGCGGTGCATCCTTGTGGAGTGTAAGTCGCTGATTTGCGCAGCCGGAATATGGATGAGCCCATGGAAGCGCCGTGGATGCCACTGGAGGAGCGCCTAGAGCGGTACGAGAAATAGCCATGGGAGGACGTGGTGAGAGCGGAACAGGAGCGGATATCCGGGCTTTTGTCACAGCCACGGTCAGGTGATCCTCGTCACGCGGCGAGCTCAATCAAACGCGTCGCGTCGAAGGAATGATTCAAAAGATATTAGACACCAATCTGAGATCCAGAAGAGATAGTATTGTGCGTTTCTTCGTTTAATGAATGATGATTGAATGTTAAGAAATTCATTGCCGACGCTCTGCATTCTCGAAAATCGAATAATTTACAAGGGATGTACAGCGCGTTGTGAGGTATCACGTCGTAACCTTTGCCACTCTCGCCATGCAAAGTCATCCCATCGAAAGAAGAACACATGGAAAAGTAGGAGGAACAAGCTAAGCACCACCCCAAATCCAGCTCCAGTCGACACGAAAAATGCAATGGGAAAGAGTATGGCTCTAAGTGAATAGATGAGCAACATCCTGCCGTGAGCTTGGAAAAACTCGCCCCCAAGTCATCAAGGCAAAGGGCAAGGCATATAAACTTGCCTCGCGCCTGTATCCCACTCGAATAATGCGCGGGTTGAAGAAAAACTCGAACTGTCATTCGGCTCAGTTTCAAAGATATTGGTGAAAACTAACAATTCACCTGTCCCTGCTTTAGATTATGCGCACGATCGTGGTATGTTGGCGAAAGCAAAAGAGCTATTATCCAATATCAGCTAAGGAGAATGCTGTTGGTTAGGAAGACTGACCTGAGAAAATGGATCCCAGGCTGAAGGTCACCGAGGCGTAGCTAAATGCCTGTGCGAGTTTATCATCTTCGACTGTTTTCAACGCCAGAAATGCAATGTTGACATTGAGAATAAGTGTTCCCTGAATTAATTTTGAAGCATCGGCTGAAGCGATAAACGAACTGGAATATAGGGAACGCACAAAAAGAATTGCCTGCTGCCATTCGTTCTGAAGGCTGCGCACAAATTGGTCTAATTCTCGATCACCGTTTTCGTGAATTGTAGTGAGCTTGGTGAAATTCCGTGCGGGAATGCCAAACAACAAAATGGAGAAAACTGGAAAGAGGCTCGGAGCGGATGGGGAGATGGGGATAGATTCGATGGCAGCATTGCGCAATATGCCGCGCTGGACTTTGAACTGCGCTAATGGTTGGTGAATTTCTCGCGGGGCGTGTTATTGATATAAGACATTCACTTACTGCATTCCCGCATGAAGCGCCCTAATCAATGATATCAGCTACAGGCGAGAACTACTTGTCTTGTATAGCGACATCAATACAGTACCTATAATAACACCACAGGATGGATCTGCAATTACCGATGATTTGTTTTGGCTTGTGGATAAACCCTGTTCAATGAGAGCCGCAAGAGCCTCAATCACTGCCAGAATTTCACCAGCATCGCGTCCGGAGCCGAGCTCGCTCGGCCCCCAAGGTGTGGCTAGACGGTCTTGAGCATGCCATGAGTTTTACGTGTTGAGATATGTAATACAGTGACTCACTTGCGACCTGGAACAAAACCAGGTCCTTCAGTTGCTGCAGGACAGCAGACGAGATGGGAAGTGCCGAAGGAAACTTTTCAACATGACGCCTGCAAATGAATCTCGCTGTCAGTACCAACAAACTATTCAAGGGGAAATTTCCGTCACTACCAATATTCCATTTCCAGTGCCAATTCTGTTACAAGTTTTGTTGCTTGCCTTTCATTCCTATAGGCAAAAAGACTCACTGACATTAACTGGTCTTACTACCGTCGCCGATGTCCCGTTCCATGTCAATAGTTTCTTGAGCGGGAAGTCTTCCAACCAGAAAGTGACACGCTCCGTGTGGTCCACAAAGTAATATCCGCACTTGATGCCATGTGCGCGCTTGTCTTGCGTAAGAATGGCAAGAACCAGATCAATGTCCCCGGTTTGTAGTAACCCCTCAACCTTGTCCTGCTGTAAGATTTGCTCCACACAGATTGAGATCGTATGCAGAGTCTGGCGATTGGACAGATCAACATCCGTGTATATGTTCTGAGCTCAAAGATTGAATTCAGCTAATATCAGCGTCGAGTCTGTATATTACCTTGTCAGTATGTCTGAAGTACACGGCGTTTCCGGGGTGTTCATGAGTAATCCACCCTGATACAGGCTCGCTGAAAATACGAAAGCAAAGATACCAGTGAGGGAATGGGTAATATATGAGGAACGAAACACTAACGGGTGAAACACTGGAGTCCGTGATAGAGGTGGAACAGTGTAGTCATCAGGCAGTCCTTTCCTAATTTGAGGGGTAGGGTAAGGGCTCGCGATTTATTTGAATGTCAAGAGCAACTCACTCATCGCCGTTCGCTCGCCGAAAATGGTTCCGTGGCGTTATCGGAATGAATGAAGCCGTCTGAACCTGGGTCAATGATCGCTGCGAGCGCCCGACTGGGTTGCTCTTTGCGAGTGTGTTGAGAATTGGCGGAGACTGGTGAGTTGACACGGATTCAGAGTCGTGAGCTGAGGACATGGTGGTGTCAGGGAACGAGGCTGAACAGCAGACCCCGTTATATAACGCTTTTAGCATGGTAGCGAAGCCAAATCTGAATGCGACGAAGGCGCATCTACCGCGTGTCCCAGAACGTTTTCGAGGAAGCCTCTTTGACGCCCATCTGCCAGAATCCTATATCGTGGCTCGATTAGCGATTTGGCGATGGCCAAGGCGAAGTATCATGCAACGGTATACTTATGCACAAAGGTACCGAGATGGGTATTGGTTGTGCTGGAAACATTCGATTTGAATTTTTTGAACACGATTCGGCGGTGACCACCTACGGGCGTTTGATTAGATTCGAGGGAGAAAAAGAGACGAAGCAAGATAAGAGAAAGGCAGGGCGAGTTCCGAATGGATTCGACGATGTAGATCACATAAATTCCATCGAAAAAGGAAGATATTCCTTACTCATACCCGGATAAGAGGAGTCAAACCCCGAGTGGCCTGCGCACGGCAGTTGGTAGCAGTTCACTTTGGAATAAGTACTGAGCAGGTGGTGCACCGCGCACGATATCCGAGTGAGAAGTAGGGGGATTGCGGAGAGGATAAGCGAGTCTTTGCGACAACTTGGAAGTTCCTGAGGAGGCCAGTGGGCCAAGAGGAGTCCGATCGATCGATGAGTCCGAAGTCGACGAACGCCGTCAAATTTTGCGTGAGGCGCGTGTTGGCAGAGACATTGCCTGCCAGTGTAGGACTTAATTTAACAGTCAGATATGCAGAGCTGAAGCCGTAGATGGCCTAGCACGGGACTATGTGATAGCTGAGTCGGCATTCGACCAGTCGCTTGGATGCCTTCATCGTCCACTGCTCGTTCGTGATGCTGGCAAGAGGCAAGTCAGTCTGACCGTGCGAAATCATCGATTCTCCGATTTCGGATTTATTCGGCCTAATTGCTCCTTGCTTCGCAACCACCACCATCTCTACCGCCAATTTCGATGTTCCAGCCGTCTTGTACTCCCGCATGGGCTGAAACTCGCCTCTTCCGGCGCTATTGTTTTTAACATCGTGAAGACCTCTCGAACTTCTGACTGGACTGCGGCTGACGGGGAAGTATTCGTGACGCCGTCCGACGAGTCGACGCGGTTGCTTTGGCGGACCAACTCAGTCCGCATCCAACACTGGAGCGTTGATATTTCTGGGGTGTCCTCTGCATTTCTGCCAACCTTCACCGCTTTTGCCTCGCCAAACTCGCACGTCGCCGATGCTCATATTCGTTACTGTTGACGCGCGTCGCGAATCGCCGTCTTCTCAGCTCAGATTCTCGTCGTTTCTTCGCTCAACGGTGGTGGCGGACGCAGTGACCGCAGAACCTTTGGCCTGGCAACCCTTCTCACCAAATCTTCTCTACATTACACTTCTAGTTCTGGTCTGCTTCCCATAGTACAGTATCCACAACCATACTCATATACTGAGCACTCGACGACTGTCTGCGGGCACAACGATCCTTTGAGCAACGTCCCTGCTTCCCAATCTAGGTTATTTCAATTTGCGTCGACTTCGAATGTCCCGCTTTTGTTTTTTGTTTCGAGTAAGTCTTGTTCGAGACCAATTTAGGCCAATTTCGGTGAGTCTTTGTGTCTTGATTGCAGCTGCAGTGGGTATGGTGGATTCATCTCCTGTCAGAGTCGAAATCCAAGAATGCGGCCTCGGTATGATGTATAGCCTTCGCCGGCATGTGTACGTTTCCGTTTTATTTTCTGGTTATGAGATTTATTGACGTTGTCCCGCTCGTTATCGTGCTTAGTTTAAATGTTTGCTCTACATCGGAGGGTGGCGGGTTCGTCATCCTCGTCATCGACTCGGGAAAGGGATCAGCCTATACGAGTACGTGCGCGTCCCCATGTACCATCCCGGATCTTGAGCTTTGAATCGCTTTCAAACACTCGGACATCGTGCACGGCGCACCTCGCGATACATTTAGTTGTGAATAATTGTAGGAATCAATTATCGTCGAGATTGAGGTTCGACTCCTTCTGTCCGAATGGGTCTTCCAGAATGCTTTTCCTCCCTTTTCCCCCTTTTTTCCGCCCTCATATGACCGATCTAACCTGAAATGAAATTGTGAAGTTCCTCCATACAAATGTAGCGACATTAAATCTACCGCGTAATTATGATACCTATGGTACGCCGAGTCGGTGCCCATCGACACAGTAGCATCCTACTGACAAGTATTCATTCAGCCGCTAATAACCCACTCCGTCGTTGCGTGGCGCATCAGCCCTATCCATATATGGTCGCTTCACGGCTAGCTTGGGGTTCGACTCCTCTCGAACGAGGTTTGCGCTGTTCTTCGGTTTTTTTTTTTTGGTTCGGTTTGTGTTTGCGTTTCGGTCGGGGCAAGGGAGTAAGTATTCGTTAGCCTCAGTGGACTTTTAATTGTGCTTTCATTCAACGACCTCGCACTCAGGTCTCTCGCAATCGTCGACATCGGATAGGTGGTCCATCGTCTCTCAAAACCCATAATTTCTTGTACGGGAGTCAAGGTGTCACCTGATTTTTCCTTGTTGGACTCCGGTTGCGTGTCGTCGAGCGATTGAGATTCGATTCGATTCCCTTAAACTTGGACATACTTAGTGGATCGTCTACCACTCATATTCGTTGACCACAGGACAGCCACAGTGATTCATCGAGTGAATAGGGTTCGAAGTCTCGTGTCCGGTTTCTGATTGGGAATAACTTTTTGTTTTGTTTCATGGCTAGGGTGCTAGTATCAAGACCATACTCTAGTTGTATGTCTTCCTTTGCAGGAGTGTATCGGATGATTGACGTTCGATTCCTCATGTCCGGATTCATCGGTTCTGAATGCACCTTTTGTTATTACACAAGAAGAGTCCTTTCAGTCCCTGGGGTCTTTCTTTTGCAGGTATGCTGATCATGATGTATAAGGTCTTTGGAAAGGTATATATAATGGTGTACAAGATCAACTTGAAAAGAAATGACCACAGAGAAACCACGATCAGTCAAAGTTGTTGGAATTCTGACAAAAATTTGGGATTCGAAGCTTCGATTCAAGCTCAAGCTCTCAAGGCCCCAGCCACAATCAAACTTTAAACCCAACGCTGTTGAGGGATTTCGAATCTGGAGCTTAGTTCGGGTTACTCAACTCGCGCACAACACTTACGCATAGAACTCGGACATAGTGGATGGTCCACCACTTGTGGTTATTCGTCCTTTAATTGGAATGCCAAGTTGTCGAGTGATTGAGGTTCGATTCCTCGTGTCTGGATGCTGAATTGGAGGGTTTGTTTTGATTATTTATCTATTTATTTTATACTCTAGGTTTACCAGGTTGAATTTGCGTGACGCTGGCCCGGAATTCTGAATTCACATTCTTTCATTTCATAGCTGAGTCGAGGCATACTCAAGATTATGAGTAGTACTGTACTAATCCGACCGGTTGTTCACGTTATGCGTGACGCCGGGTTGTGAACTGAACAATTTTGAACAGGGTGACGGGTGACGGGGACTTTTTCGGCCCAAAAAGGGCAAGAAAATCGAAAAAATCTCCGGCCGGCATCTGCCGAGCAATGCCGGCCTACCACATATGGTAATTTTGATGTGATTGACGTGTTGTGAACAACTTGTCCAGTGAACAATTTGGGTGACGGGTGACACCCAGTGAACAACCGGTCGGATTAGTACAGTACTTACTTAGGATTGAGTAGTGACGATTTTATCACTCGGGGAGGGATGTCCCACTGGCACTGCCAATTTGAATTTACAAACATAATCGGATATAGTGGATGGTCCACCACTCGTCTTCGTATGCAAAGGAAAAGATGCGCCGAGTGAATGAGGTTCGAATCCTCGTGTCCGACTCGGAGATGGGGGTCTCACAATCTGTTTTTCTTTCATCCGTGTATTCGAATTGAGGGCCTGTCTTCTGCGTTCATTCGTATTTTTGCTGCCTAATATGTACTGAGACAAAACGAGCGTCAGCGGAAAATTCCTCTCGTTCGAAAATCACTTGCAGCGGACCGAACCGTGAGAACAACCACGTCGATGTCGGGCAATCGCCGTGAAAGAACGTGACTAGCCTCTCGTCATCGTCATCACTTCCTTCCCCTCCGTCTTCCTCGTTCCTGTTCTCTCTTCAAGGTTCTCCGTGCTTTCATTCGGAACTCCTCCAATTCTCCCTGACTCAACGTACCCACTAATATCAAGCGAGAGACTCGCCGTGACTCACTATGAGAGAGATCTTCTGCAAACAGGAACCCACCCGCGCTGACTCATCCGCGCCGACAAACGCCAACTATTTCTCGCGGAACGCCTCCGGGCAGAGCGTGCGCTCGTATTTAAAGGCGCGGGATGGTGGGAGGGGTGTTGTGTTGACTCGTTCTCGACTCCCCAGCGCCAATAACGCGGCTCGGACGACGGAGAATAAGATTGGAATCCTTAGATACGTCGGAACTCCACTGAGGTGCGTTTTTAGAATCCTCGAGTTCTTATTTACTGAGATAGACTACAGACACGCCAACGACACGCGTTAGACTCACATCCAGCACTCCGACGACGACACCCACGACGACGAACACGATGAGCACCGCACACGGCGCCGACTCGGACGAAGGCACCGTCAAAGGCGCGCCCGAGCACGAAAAGCTCTCCTCCGAGTCCTCCGATCCCGAAAAACAACAACCGCCCCTCGACCTCGACTCAGGCCACGAAGTCATCCGCGTCCGCCGCGCCTGGTACCAACTCTGGCTCCCGCGCACCCCGCCCCCACCCGCCCCCGCCTCCCTCGACGACGCCCCCATCTCGCCCTACGTCTCCGCGTCCCTCCTCTCGCGGCTCACATACACGTGGATCACGCCCATGATGGTGCGCGGGTTCCAGCGCACGCTGCAGGCGAGCGACCTGTGGAAGATGGGGCCGGAGCAGGAGGCGGGGTATTTGACGGGGCTGTTGGAGGAGGCGTGGGAGCGACGGGTGCGGGAGGCGGGGGAGTGGAATGGGAGGTTGGAGAGGGGGGAGGGGGGGACGGGGCCGGGGGTGGTGAGGAGGGTGGGGTGGGTGGTGAGGGATGGGTGGAAGGGGGGGAGGAGGGAGAGGAGGGAGGAGAGGGAGAGGTGGTGGAGGGAGGTTGGGGGGAGGCGGGAGGCGAGTTTGGCGTGGAGTTTGAATGATGTGTTGGGGAGGATGTTCTGGAAGGGTGGGTTGTTTAAGGTGTGTGTCTCCCTCCTCTCTCTTCCTTCCTCTCTATAAACATCTTTCCTATCTTCAATCACCGTCCTCGTCTGATATCCTACCCCGCAGGTCGGCCAAGACACCGCCCAACTAATGTCCCCCCTCCTCGTCAAATCCCTCATCAACTTCGCAAAAGCCCGCGCAGCCGCACACGCCTCCGGCCTCCCCTCCCCTCCCATCGGCAACGGAATCGGTATGGCCATTGGGTTGTTGCTCCTCATCGTGTTTGCGAGTATCTGTCAGCATCAGGTGCGTTTCCTTTCCATCTTCATCGCTTTCATTCCCTTCCTTATCTCCACCTTTATTCGCTTTCATCTCTTCATTCCACCAAATAACTCGTTCTTCCTTTTCTCCACGGTTCGCTCGCTCGCTCACCCCCGTCGCTCACAGTTCTTCTTCCGCTCAATGACAACCGGCGTCCTCGCCCGCGCCGCCCTCACCGGTGCCCTCTACCGCCGCGCCCTCCACCTCACCCCCGCCGCGCGCCTCGGCCTCCCTAATAGCAAGGTTTTGAACCATATTAGTACGGATGTGAGTCGGGTGGATGCGTGTGCGCAGTGGTTTGTGCGTG
The DNA here is from genome assembly GCA_037176885.1 of Favolaschia claudopus. NCBI lineage: Eukaryota > Fungi > Basidiomycota > Agaricomycetes > Agaricales > Mycenaceae > Favolaschia > Favolaschia claudopus. Next base: position 1,242,093 of record JAWWNJ010000047.1, on the reverse strand, counting down.
CTCCTCTCTATCTTTATCATATTATGATATGAATTGGAATGCTTGCAGCACGCGGCGTGGACGGCGCCGATTCAAAGTACGCTTTCAAATTTCACCTTCCTCTCACGTCGGAATGAAATAACGCTGACGACACGACGAAACAACAGCCACGGTCTGCCTGATCATCCTCCTCATCGAGCTGGGCCCCTCCTCCCTCGCTGGGTTCGCGCTCTTTGTCCTCGTGGTGCCGCTGCAGGAGAGGATTATGAAGCAGCAGTTTGTGAGTTCTTTTCTACTCTTCTCCCTCCTCCCCTTCCCTTTCCTTTCTCCACCAACTCCCCTTTCTCCCTCCATACCTTTCCTCACTTTGCTTCCAAATTATTACCGAACGAACCCTTTCAAATTTATCTACTTAACCAATCCTAACTCTCTCACAGACCTTCCGCCGCGCCTCCATGCTCTGGACCGACAAACGCGCCGCCCAAGTCCTCGAAATCATCTCCTCCATGCGCGTCGTCAAGTACTTCTGCTACGAGGGGAGCTTCCTCGCACGGATCACGCAGGTGAGGAAGGAGGAGTTGAAGGGGATTAGGAAGATTCAGCATAGTCAGAGTGCGAAGTGCGTCAAATTTTACCGTCCTCAATATAACTTCTCTTTCAAAATATATATTGATGAGAAATCGGACAGCATCGCGATGGCGTTCTCCCTCCCCGTCCTGGCTGCGACGTTGGCGTTTGTGACCTACACGGCGACGTCGAACGAGTTTGATGTTGCGGTTGTGTTTGCGAGTTTTTCGTTGTTCCAGGTGCGTTACCTCTCTTCTTTCTCTTCCATCATCTACCCAGGATAAATTACTCAACAACAAAATTCGGTTCGTTTTCTTCAGCTCCTCCGCCAACCAATGCTCTTCCTCCCGCGCGCCCTCTCCGCCACCGCCGACGCGCGCAACGCCCTCGCGCGCCTCTCCCTCGTCTTCCACGCGCCCCTCCGCGCCGAAGAGCCCTTCGTCGTCGACCGCAACCAGGAGGCGGGGGTGTGGGCGAAGGGCGCGGGGTGGGTGTGGGAGGTCGTTGGTGGGGGGCCTGGAGATGAGGATGGGGGGAAGGGGAAGAAAGGGGGTAAGGGAAAAAGCAAGGGTAAGGATGGGAAGAAAAGCCGGAACCCATCCCGCGCTCCCTCCCTCGAGAAACTTCCTACCGACGACGCCCTTCCCAACGCAGAGCCGTTCGCGCTGCAGGATATATCGTTGAGCGTCCCGCGGGGGACGTTAGCGGCGATCGTGGGGAGGGTGGGGAGTGGTAAGTCGAGTTTGTTGCAGGGGTTGATTGGGGAGATGCGGAGTACGCAGGGGAAGTGGGCGTTTGGTGGGAGTGTGGCGTATTGTCCGCAGGGGGCGTGGATCCAGAATGCTAGTTTGGTGCGTGTTCCCATTTTATTCTCATCTGCGATATCTGTGGAGCCTGATTTTTGATGATTTGCCGTAGCGAGATAATATCTTATTTGGAAGGGCGTTCGAGGAGGAGAGGTATTGGCGGGTTATTGAGGATGCGTGTTTGTTGCCGGATTTGGAGTTGCTTGCGGATGGGGATTTGACCGAGGTTTGTTTCCTTTTTGTTCTCGTTCTTTCGTGAAGAAGCTGACCGTCTTTGTTTGTTAGATGTACGTTTGGCGGCATTTTCTTGTTGCGTGGTGGATTGCTGAATATTTGATTCAACAGCGGTGAGAAGGGTATCAATTTGTCTGGTGGACAGAAGCAGCGTGTGAGTATCGTCTTCGTTGTTATCGGCACCTTTCTAATCGTTTGGTCCAGGTGAACATCGCTCGGGCGCTGTACTTCGACGCCGATGTAGTCATCTTCGACGACCCTCTTTCAGCTGGTGCGTCTCTCAAAACATTTGTTTGCTCTTCCCCTATTTAACTAAATTTCGTTTCATAGTCGACGCCAACGTCGGCAAAGCCCTCTTCCACTCCGCCATCCAAGGCCTCGTCGCGCGCGGCAAAACCGTCCTCCTCGTCACACACGCTCTGCACTTCCTCTCCCAGTGCGACTACATTTACACCCTCTCCAATGGGCGTATAGCGGAAGCGGGGACGTACCCCGAGCTCATTGCGCGCGGGGGTGAGTTTGCGAGGCTCGATAAGGAGTTTGGTGGGGCTGAGGCGAAGGAGGAGGAGGCTGAGGAAGGGGAGGCGGGAGCGGCTGGGGAAGGGAAGAAGCAGATTAAGGTGGTGTCGGTTGAGGATGCGAAGAGGAAGAGTGAGCGGTCGAAGGGGACGGGGAAGATTGAGGGGAGGTTGATGGTGAAGGAGCAGAGGACGACGGGTGGGGTTGCTTGGAGCGGTGCGTGTATCACCTTCTTCTTTCAGAGTACCTACTGACTGTTGGTTTGCGCTGCAGTATACGGATATTACATCAAGGCTGGGGGTGCTCTGCTCATGACTCCACTGATAATTCTTGCGGCGACGCTCATGCAAGGAAGTGCTGTTGCCAACTCGTACGTTCTTGTGTGGTGGCAAGCCGAGTAAGTTCTTTTCGCTATGCAGATTTTCGATGCTGACTTGAACGCTGGTGGGCAGCTCCTTCAACCGATCGTTTTCGTTCTACCAACTCTTATATGCGATGACCGGTGTTTCTCAGACTATCTTCACGTTCATACTGTGCGTCGGAAATCTTCTTTATTCCGGGCTATACTTATGCTCGTATCTAGCGGGCTCGTTATGGACTTCTTCGCCGTCAATGTATCTCGTGTTCTGCACGGTAACGCTCTCGTCAACGTGTTCCATGCGCCCATGTCCTTCTTCGGTATGTACATTCGTTCGTCTGCTCTGCATCAATGCTAAACGCTGATGCCACGCAGACACCACTGTGGGTACCAGTTCCTTTTCGTTGCAACGCTTCTGATGTAGGTATAGCCTATGGGTCGAATTGTCAGCATCGTACGTACCTCAAGTTTATTTTCTATATTATAATCTGATCTTGTTATAGTTCGGGAAAGATATCGACAGTAAGATCCTTTCCTTCTGTATAGCATCTCACTGACAGATTGGGTACGTAGCCATCGACAACGCTCTACCCAGTGCGTACCCTTCTTCTCTCGCGCATGAATCTCCATTCAAAATCTCTCTCTTCAGTGTCGATGAGAATGTTCATTCTGATTATCGCTCAACTGCTCGGCTCGGTCGTTCTTATCACAGTGCTCGAACACTACTTCAGTCAGTCATCCCGTTCTCCAGCTTTGCCTCGATTGACATGTCCAAAGTCCTCGGCGCCGCCATCGTCATGATCGGCTTCAGCTACTTCTTGCAGTTCTACCGTGCGAGCGCTCTGGAGATGAAGCGCCTCGATTCGATGCTGCGTTCGGTTTTATATGCGCACATGTCGGAGTCGTTGACGGGTAGGCCTCGTCATACCATCCTCGTCGTATAGAGCTCCAAACTGATGACCATTCTGACTAGGTCTCCCTACGATCCGCAGCTACGGCGAAATCGATCGGTTCATTCGGGATAATAAATATTATATCGATCTACAGAACCGTGCTATGTTCCTGACTGTGACGAATCAACGCTGGCTTGCCGTGCGATTGGATGCACTCGGATCACTTCTAGTCTGCCTCGTACGCTGTTCTCTTCTATCCGTTACTTCAGAATTCACGGTCGTTTAGGTCGGTATCTTCGCCGCTGTCGGCGTCTCGGGGATTAGCCCCGGCGAGATTGGATTAATTTTGACCTATACGAGTTGAGCTTGCTTGCATTGTCATGGTTCTCTCTCGGGTCGCTCATGGATGACTCGCAGCTTCCCTCACTCAGATGTTTGCGGTCGGGACGAGATTGTCGGCTGAAGTAGAGGTAAGCCACGGTTGCGATGTCTTCTCGTTTCGGATCTGATTCTCGATGTTGTTAGAACTATATGAATTCAGTCGAGCGAGGTACGAAACATTCAAACCTTCAACACGTATATACCCACAATCAAACTGAAACCTGCTCACAGTGGTCCACTACGCTCGCGGCGACGTCGTCCCCAAAGAAGCCCCCCATGAAAGCACACCCGACCGCAAACCCGCTGCCGACTGGCCTGCGAAAGGGGCCATCGAATTCAAGGACGTTTCCATGTCGTACCGCCCTGGGCTTCCCAACGTTCTCCACTCAATATCGTTACAAGTCAAGGCTGGGGAGAAGATTGGCGTTGTCGGACGGACGGGGGCGGGCAAGTCGTCGCTTACTCTGTGTTTGCTGAGGATTGTGGAGTACGAGGGACAGATAATGGTTGATGAGTATGTTTTCGCATGGTATCTTCTGAATAGGTCGGCTGATCTGAACGCTTTCAAGTGTCGATATTGGAAAGATCGGTTTGACTGATTTGCGATCCAACATCGCCATTATACCGCAAGAGCCAATATTGTTCAGCGGTACGCTCACTCATTCTATTTACCGCGCACATACCTCATCCTTTCACGCTTCACGCAGGGACTGTGCGATCAGCACTAGACCCTTTCTCGAGATACGACGATGTTCGACTATGGGACGCCCTTCGACGCTCTTACCTCGTCGAAACACGACCTTCAACGCCGATTGACCCCGAGACCTTGGCGGAGACTCGACACCGACTGACGCTCGACACTGTCATCGAAACCGACGGCGCGAATCTCAGTGTCGGAGAACGCAGTTTGCTCAGTCTTGCGCGTGCATTGGTGAAAGATTCGAGGGTAGTCATCCTCGATGAAGCAACGTACGTCTTCATCAGACTAAGGCTATCTTCGGCTCACATCTTGAAATGTAGCGCTTCGGTGGACTTGGAGACGGATAACAAGATTCAGCGTACCATTCAGACTCAATTCAAGGATCGTACCTTGATCTGTATTGCCCGTATGTGTTCTTTGCTCGTGGAGTATACCATAATCAACGTTTTGCGCCAGACCGGCTCCGCACAATCATCTCTTACGATCGGATTCTTGGTGAGAATGTCTATCCTATCCAGAGTAAACCTCCGCTCATCATTTCTATCCTTCGCATAGTCATGGACGCTGGTAAAATTGCGGTAAGTCTTCCCTACATCGCCTCTCCCTCCCATCTAGATTCCCAATGCTAATTCAATCGCAAACTTATCAGGAATTCGACACCCCATTAAACCTCTTCCACAAAAACGACAGCCTCTTCCGCAGCCTGTGCGAGAAGAGCAATATTATGAGTACCGATATCGAGAAGGCTGCGATTTATGAGCGGGAGGAAGATATGGACATGGAATAGAAGTAGTTTAGAGTATATGCGAAGGTGGATTTAATTTGTATCGGTTTAGATTATATGAAAGCGTTAGATTATGGACGACTATGTGCGACTGAGGAGGTGAGAATTTGAAGCTTCGTTGACCTCCCTGGGGTTGTGGTGAAATTTTCACCGTCTGTGTCGAAGCGATGAACTTGGTTTTATTCGAACTCCCGATCTCTGCTGTGGCTGTTCTGAGTTGCTTGCTGATCTGGGAGGAATTGTTCTCCCTACCCATCTCCTCCCTGACTGATCAAGTCTTCAAGTCTTCACATTCTGAATCATTGGAATCACCCGTCGATAACTGGCAGCTTGAGTACCATTATGCGCAAGTGCAGGAGAACCCAGAAGGAATGCAGCTCGTTATGAGCATCGTGAATTATACCCTTACATTTACCGTACATATCTACTACAGTATTAAGTACTTTCTAATCGTGAATCATACCATACGTAGATGAATACGCTCGTTCGTCTGTTAGTTGATACAGTGCGTCGTTTTTGTCGTTTGCCCATCCAATTAAACCTCCTCCTTCTTCTCCTCCACCACCGCCTGCTCCTTCTCCTTCCCCGGCTGCTGCGGCGCCGTCTTCTCAATCTTAATATTCTTAATAAACACCGCCGCCACCAACGCCAACCCCGCCACCGGCACCCCAAGCACAAACACAATCCTCAACGCCTCCGTATAGCTCTTCACCACCCCCGGAATCATCTCCGCACTCAACGCGGTATATATCGCCGTCGGGCTCTCCTTCACGATCTCCGCCGGCGCCTCCGGGGCATACTGCTGCAGATACTGCGCGAGCTTCGAGGCGAAGACGGGCTCAGCGATGCCGAGGCCGAGGGTGCCGCCGAGGAACTGCGCGAAGGAGCCCATGGAGGTGGCTTGCCCGAGCAAACGGGGGGCGTCGCGGAACTCGACCTGGATGGCGAGGAGCGAGTTCTGCATGCCCATGCCCGTGCCGATCCCCGCTAGGATCTGGAACCCAATAATCCGCGCCTCGCTCGAGCCCGTGTTGAGCGTGTACAGCAAGCCCGAGCCGATGGCGAGGAACACGGGTGCGCAGAGGAGGAAGGGGTAGTAGTACCCGAAGCGGCCGACGAGCTGGCCGGCGGAGATGACGGTGAGGACGACGCCGAGCATGAAGGGGAGGAGGTCGATGCCGGAGGAGGTCGCGGAGGCGTGGCGCACGGCTTGGTAGAAGATGGGGATGTAGTAGCTGAAGAGGAGGAGGGAGAAGCGCGTGAGGAAGCTGTAGGCGAGGAGCGCCCAGACGGAGAGGGATTTGAAGATGGCGGTGGGGGTCATGGCGTGCTCGCCGCGGTAAATTTCCCAGAGGATGTAGACGATGGTGAGGACGCCGCCGAAGACGAAGCACTGTGTTAGGTAGGGAAAGCAGAGTGAGAATTGGGTGAAGGGGGCAGAGAAAGCAAGAAACGTACAATGATAACGTCTTTGTCGCCCCACGGTTTCGTGTTACCACCCCACTGCAGCGCAAGCACCACACTCGTGATCGCCGCCGCCACCAGCGTCGCGCCGACAAAGTCGAGATGCAGCACCTGCTCCCAGATGTCGCGGGCCGACCGCTTGGTGGGGTCCGCGCCGAGGGGCAGCGACGACTTGAGCAGGAAGAGGACGCCGACGATGGAGACGCCGCCGAGGGGGAGGTTGATGTAGAAGCACCAACGCTGTGAATGAAGTCAGTGAGCTGCATACGCGCGGGGAGGGGGAGGGAAAGCGTACCCATGTAACGTGGTCGGTGAAGGCACCGCCGATGAGCGGGCCAATGACGGAGGAGAGACCGAACACGGCGCCGAAAAGACCAAACAGACGAGGACGGTCTTCGAGCCGGGTGGCTTGTGCGATGATCTGGATCATCGAGACGACTGCATAGAGCGCGTCAGCGCGCAATGCATAGAGGGAAAGAGAAAGAAGGAAGGATGAATGCCGACGTACATAAGCCTGCAGCGCCGACCCCCGACACCGTCCTCCCCGCAATGAGCTGATCCACATTCTGCGCCACGCCGCACACGAGACTCCCTATTTCGAAGATGACGATGGAGGAAATGAGGACCCATTTGGCGGGGAATATCCGAAGTATTTGGCCGTAGAATAGGATGAAGACTGTTTGGGAGAGGACGAAGGAGGAGGCGACCCAGCCTTGTAATGAGAAGGCGTTGAAGTCCTGAGGAAAATGTGAGTCAAGAGGCGCAGTGGGGAAGTGAATGGATATGAGACATACGGAGGCAATTCTGGGTAACGCTGTTGAGAGGATCGTCTGATCCAGCGCTATGAGGAGTAGGGAGAGCAACCTTTTCATTCATTCAGAGGCAAAATCGTGTAAAGAAAAATGGCTCGACGTACATCGCGACGAAAACGATGGCGAGCTTCCTGCCCGTCAAAATGGTATCTGGATCCGCCGCCGGTGGTGGTGGTAATGCTGCAGCCTGACTCTTCTCGCCATTCAGAGAGGGGGCCACCGAGCGCAGGGTAAGCGAGTCATGGCTCCTAGCCGCCGCTGGTATTTGCGTTTCTGGCTGAGGGGCGGAGGAGGAAGACATCTTGTCGACGACTTAGACGGTCGTGGGGAAGTGAACGCGATGTCAGACACGAAGCAGCCGGGCATTTTAGATTGCGTCCTATAAGTAGTTTTGGGTGTCGGGTGTCTGACAAAAAAAATTGCGGCACAAAGGGACGCGCACGTTGATGTGAGGGCCTCAATAGACACTGAGTCATGTTGGTGCGGTCGATCGGATAAACGGAGTGAAAAGTGCTGACGTGATGTGCGGATCGGATTCCGCAGGCCGATGAGGACCCGACTTGCACTCGACATAGGGTATAAATTCGCCCAAAAAAATCAGAGAGGCATTGTAAGAGTTTCTTGAGAGTCTTAGCAGGCTACGATAGCTTCTCGGAGGCCATGAAAGTCTGAATCATTTTCGAACGGATTCGGACTCGTCATCTGTATGCCGTCAGCGGGCCGTTCATCAAACGTCGGCTCGGCGTCAAAAATAAAATTGCTTGCAAATCGCCGCGCACTCGGAAAGCTTTCCGAGGCTTTGACAGGACTTGACTCAGAACATATTATTATTGCGCTGGTGTGGGATGAGGGGAGATGGTGAGTTGAAGGGTAGGTAGATCACTCAGTAATCTAATCTACATCCGCTACTTTATTTTGATTGCTGAATATATTTTCCTTGTAGGGAAGAAAAATGCAAAGCCTGCGTTGAATTTCTCATTTGTTCTCGTTCGCGCTGCATGTTGGTTTCACGTGTCGGCGACTAACTTCTGTTCCAAATGAACCGCCACAGTCAAACCCTTACCTCGAGTTTCGGGTGCATTGCCTTTGTAATCTCAACCTTTGTTTGAAGGTCTTATATCACCGTGAGGGTACCTGCCGCTGACGCATCGGTGTGAACGGTCACTTGATTGAGATGATGCTGGACGATATAGTAACTCGAAAAACTCAAACACAGAACGTCCAATTAGTTGGCAGTCCAATGGCAGTCAAACTTCGCACCCGTCGTGCGATCTGGCGCTGATCTGGCGCTGATCTGGCGCGATTTCAACTTTCAACTGGCCCAATATCGTGAAGATTCATTGTGACCATCTCGACATTTCATTGTTGGTTTACAGCACTCCATGACTACCAGTTTATTATTTGGAATGGGAAGTCAATGCTCGACTAAAGGCGAGGTTTTCTGTCTCTGATGCTAAGCTTTTTTGCTTCTTGCAGTTGTCTGGGTTCTACAGCGTGACGGTTGACTATCGGGTGCGTGAGCTCGGCTTGGATGACTATGAGAAGTGAGGGACAAAGGTGTTTATAATTGCCTGTAGTACACCGGGTCCCGGGATACTTCCTCAACCCGGCGTTCCTAAGCGGGACCATGCCGTGTATTCCTACCTACCTACTTCTCGATCCGCGGAACGTCTTGGTATCTTCGGAAGCTATCCGGAAAATGAAACGATCTACTTATCTAATCTGATTCTGAGTCAAAGCGAGACATTCGGAGGGTATGAACCAGGGTGCTTGAAACAAGATATCGAAACCGCGGAACGTAACTTGGTGTTGCCCAGCGCGTCTTCCCTCGAGATAACTCAGCTGGAGTCAATCACTGGCACCTGTTTTCGGGGCTTTTGTACTCAGAGTCAAAACCATTGTTTGAACTGCAGAAGCTATTTGCAAAACGAGTAGAAAGGTCATGAAGCATGAACTCCCTCGTCGCATCTCGATATGATTTGGGGACAGAACAAAATCAGTTCACAGCAGCAGCCGAAATCACACCGCAATCTGAAGCCGATCAACTCCGACTGCTTGCCGAAGTGTTCCGAGACAGACCTCCGAGTGTCCCGCGTTCGGCTTCGACCATTTGGGCCATTCATTACATTCAATTTTCGTTATTGTAAGTATCTAATCTACCTCCACATGTTCCATATCCTCCACAGAACCACCAGCGTTCTCTATATCCCCACTCGTAATATTACTCTTCTCGCACAAACTCCGAAAGAGGCTGTTGGGTTTGTGGAAGAGGTTCAGCGGGGTGTCGAATTCCTGTTTGTCAGATAGAAGAGAACGAGGGAGGAACTGGGGGACAGTAGAACTCACAGCAATCTTTCCTGCATCCATAACTAAACCCAGATGAAATTAAATTCACGAGTGAGGAACCGGGATTGGATAGAGGGCTCACCGAGAATCCGGTCATACGAGATAATCGTGCGCAGGCGGTCTAGTGCAGAACGTTAGCAGTGGTACCAGCATATAAACCCCGAAAGAAATACACACGAGCGATACAAATCAACGTCCGATCCCTAAACTGCGTTTGAATCGTCCTCTGGATCTTCTTATCCGTCTCCAAATCAACCGAGGCGCTAAATTGAAAACCCCAGCGCATCAGACCCAATTGTCTCGTTAGATTCCTCGAATGGGAGCGGGAAGACTCACGTCGCCTCATCCAAAATAACTACCCTCGAATCCTTCACCAACGCCCTCGCAAGGCTAAGCAGACTCCGCTCCCCCACGCTCAGGTTCGCGCCGTCGGTCTCGATTGTCGTGTCAAGCGTTATTCGATGGCGCAGTGGGGACGATTCCGAGTCAGGCGTCGTCTGAGTCCGAGCCCCCGAGTTTGTGGAAGAGTGTGATTCGACGAGGTACGAGCGGCGGAGGGCGTCCCAGAGACGGGCGTCGTCGTATTTGCCGAAGGGGTCAAGTGCTTCGCGGACGGTGCCTATATGACAGAAGGAGTATATTGATTGTCTGTGGGGACAGGGAGGCAAAGGAAGGAGATACCGCTGAATAGAATTGGCTCTTGCGGTATGATGGCAATATTAGATCGCAAATCTGTTAAACCTGCCAGCGGTCAATATAAGTTGGAGTTGTTCGTAGAGGAGTTGAGGTAGGCAATACTTACCCATCTTGCCAATATCGACACTGCGAGATTCATCATTAATCAAATAATCATCATGCGTGATGCTTGGAGGATAAACCCCGAAACCATACCCATCAACCAACACCTCCCCCACATACTCCACGATCCTCAACAAACACAGCGTCAACGAGGACTTGCCCGCACCCGTCCGCCCCACGACGCCGATCTTCTCGCCCGCCCTAATATTCAGGGATATGGAATGCAGGACATTGGGGAGCCCGGGGCGGTACGCCATGGATACGTTCTTGAAGGCGATTGCGCCTTTGGCCGGCCAGGAGGGCGGGGGTTTGGAGTCGGGTGAGCTTTGATGCGGGGGTTCGCTGGGGACGACGTCACCCCGGGCGTAGTGGACGACTGGGAAGAAGTAGGGTGAGAATATATGTAGGTAAGTAGGCGAGATTCGGAGTACCTCGTTCGACGGAGTTCATGTAGTTCTGTACGTCGTAAAATTAAAACGGATATTCATGAAGCCGCAGCGAGGAGTGATGCTCACCTCCACTTCCGCCGACAACCTCGTGGCGACGGCGAATATCTGAGTCATCGAGGCTATGAATCGCTCATGAACGGCTGTGAAACCCCAAGAAATGGCACAATGAATCCTCAACTCGTATAGGTCAGAATCAACCCAATCTCTCCCGGGCTGATTCCAGATATGCCAACAGCGGCGAAGATCCCAACCTAGGCATCAGTCGTGAAGAACTCAACATTTGTGATAATGAGCAACGGAGAAAGACTTACGAGGCAAACCAAAAGCGACGCCAACGCATCCAACCTCACCGCGAGCCAGCGTTGATTCGTCACCGTCAGGAACATGGCACGATTTTGCAGGTCAATGTAGTATTTGTTATCGCGAATGAATCGGTTGATTTCGCCGTAGCTGCGAATCGTGGGTAGGCCTGATCGCGATTTTGTTCAGTCAACTTTAGAAGCTAACAGGGAAAAAACCTACCCGTGAGCGACTCCGACATATGCGCATACAAAACAGAACGCAGCATCGCATCAAGACGCTTCATCTCCAGCGCGCTGGCACGGTAGAATTGAAGGAAATAGCTAAATCCGACTAGGATGGCAGCGGCACCGAGAACTTTGAGATTCGTCCAGCTCAGATTGAAATGGGAAGTGGAAACGACGATGAGACGCGTGGCTTACTGAAGTAATGTTCGATTACGGTGATGAGGATGACGGATCCGAAGAGCGGGGCAACGACGAGGATGAACATTCTCATCGACACTGAAATTGTCTTTTGAGGCAAAGTTTCGGCTTCGCAGGAAATAAATGAACCCACCCGGTAAGAGGTTATCGATGGCTAGATAATATCGAGGAAAAATTAAGTAGATTGAACAGGAATGAGCTCAGCTTACTGTCGATATCTTTGCCGAACTGTAAACAGATTAGATAGTGGTGTGCGATGGAGAAAGTGGAGAACATACGATGCTGATAATCCGGCCCATAGGCTGAACCTAAATGAGTCACGTCAGGAGGAGATCAGGGGAGCACGCACAGTGGTATCTACCAGGAATATCAATCAGATCGACCACTCAAGACAAACGGATGAGAGGGTGAATATACCAAAGAATGACATAGGCGCGTGGAAGACGTTGCCCAGGGCACCGCCGTGTAAAGCCGCAGAGACATTGACGGCGAAGAAATCCATGAGGAGTCCACTAAATATTCACAGGCGTTAAATTCAAACAAGCAGAGACAAACGAAAGGGCGACACACAGAATGAAGGTAAATATTGTTTGCGCAATACCTGTGAGCGCATAAAGCAGTTGGTAGTATGAGAAAGGTTTATTGAAGGTGCTGGGAGAGATCCGACGTTACAGTGAGGAACGGAAGATCATGGAGATGGGAACACACTCTGCTTGCCACCAGACGAGGACATATGAATTGGCGACGGCGCTTCCTTGCATGAGGATCGCCGCTAGAATCAGCGGAGCCATGAGCCACGCACCGCCAGCCTTGACGTAGTAGCCGTATACTGGAGCGCAGAAAATTCAATGGCTGCTCAGACAAAGGAGAAAGATAAACTCGCCGCTCCAGGCTACCCCACCAGTCGTCCTCTGCTCCTTCACCATCAACCTCCCCTGAATCTTCCCCGTCCCCGTCGACCTCTCGCCCTTCTTCTTCGCATCCTCAACCGACACCACCTTCATCTGCTTCTTCCCCCCACTCTCACTCGCTCCTGCTTCTACTCCTTGCTCCTCCTCCTTCGCTTCAGCCCCACCAAACTCCTTATCAAGCCTCGCAAATTCACCCCCGCGCGCAATGAGCTCGGGGTACGTCCCCGCTTCAGCTATACGCCCGTTGGAGAGGGTGTAGATGTAGTCGCATTGGGAGAGGAAGTGCAGTGCGTGTGTTACGAGGAGGACGGTTTTGCCGCGGGCGACGAGACCTTGGATGGCGGAGTGGAAGAGGGCTTTGCCGACGTTGGCGTCGACTGCGAAATGGAAGTGGGTTGAAAAGATGTAGAGGAAATGAATGCTCTCGGCGACGCACCAGCGGAGAGGGGATCGTCAAAGATAACGACATCGGCATCGAAGTAGAGAGCGCGAGCAATGTTGACCCTCTGTTTTTGCCCACCAGACAGATTGATACCCTTCTCACCGCTGCATCAAAATCATTCAGTGGTTCACAAAGCAAGAGAAATGGTAAACACACATCTAGAAGAGAAGATTCCCGTCAATCTCAATAAAAAAAGACAAAACATCACAAAAACAAACCTCAGTCAAATCACCATCCGCAAGCAACTCCAAGTCCGGCAACAAACACGCATCCTCGATAACGCGCCAATACCTTTCTTCGTCGAATGGTCTCCCAAATAAAATATTATCCCGCTGCGAGATCAACAAAAAAATCAACGAAAAATCCAAATGGAAGGCCAGGCACGGAAATTGAACTCCACATACCAAAGTAGCATTCTGAATCCACGCACCCTGCGGACAATACGCCACACTCGCCCCAAACGACCACTTCCCCTGCGTACTCCGCATCTCCCCAATCAACCCCTGCAACAAACTCGACTTACCGCTCCCAACCCGGCCTACGATCGCCGCTAATGTTCCTCGGGGAATCGAGAGGGAGATATTCTTCAGTGCGAACGGCTCCGCGTCATCTTCCGCAACGAAGTCGATTTTCTCGGTGGAGTTTGGGCGGCTTTTCTTCCCTTTCTTGTGTTTCCTTTTCCCATGTCCCTCGTCGTGGGACCCAAAAGGCTTGTCAACAGCGACTTCCCACACCCAACTGACGCCCTCGGCCCATAGACCGGCGTCCTGGTTCGTGTCCACAACAAAAGGCTCGTTGTCGCGCAGTGGGGCGTGGAAAACGAGGGAGAGCCGCGCGAGAGCGTTCTGCGCGTCGGCTATGGCGGAGAGTGCGCGGGGGAGAAAGAGCATTGGTTGGCGGAGGAGCTGAATCGAATTGTTGAGTTGGTTGCGATGGAAGAGCGATGGAGAGATAGACGAACCTGGAACAAAGAGAAACTCGCGAACACCACAGCAACATCAAACTCCTTCGACGTCGCTGTGTAGGTGACGAATGCGAGCGTCGCAGCGAGGACGGGAAGGGAGAATGCCATCGCAATGCTATAAGATAGAAAGCATAAGAAGATTAGATTAGATTAGATCAGATCACAAAAAACAAAATAATTAGATTGAAGGTGCACGGAAAACGAGGGAAGGTTAAAGCTAAAGACGCACTTAGCACTCTGCGAATGCTGAATCTTCCTAACCCACTTCAACTCCTCCCTCCTCACCGACGTAATCCGTGCAAGGAAACTCCCTTCATAGCAGAAATACTTGACGACGCGCATGGAGGAGATGGTTTCGAGGACTTGGGAGGCGCGTTTGTCGGTCCACAGTATGGAGGCGCGGCGGAAGGACTGGGGATGAAGGTGAGCTTTAAACGAAATAATAGCGATATTGATAGAAACGTAGTAAGTGATTGAATTCGAGGTATGTAGTGAAATTGGCGACGAAAATGGAGGGAAGGATGAACGTACAAACTGCTGCTGCATAATCCTTTCCTGCAACGGAATGACGACCAGGAAAAGCGCGAAACCCGCGAGAGAGGAGGGACCGAGTTCGACGACGAGGATGATGAGGCAAACAATTGCTGTTAAGTAAACGTGAATTTATGAGCTTGAAACGAGTCCCGGGCGAGGATAAAGGAAGGGAAAAGAATGCATATATATATATGCTTACTTTGAATCGGTGCCGTCCAAGCTGCGTGCTAATTCACCCGTTCCCATAAATCAGTCAATTTCGAGAATTCGAGGGAGTAGAGAGACGCACAAACCACTGTGCACACGCATCCACCCTACTCACATCCGTGCTGATGTGATTGAGCACGGCGCTGTTGGGGAGGGCGAGACGCGCGGCGGGGGTGAGGTTGAGAGCGCGGCGGTAGAGAGCGCCGGTGAGGGCAGCGCGGGCGAGGACGCCGGTTGTCATTGAGCGGAAAAAGAACTAGATGGATGGAGGGAGTGAGAAAGAAAACAAATGAAAGAGGTGGAGACGCGAAGGTCGAGGGAACGAAAAGGAGAACATGCGCAAAACGCACCTGATGCTGACATATACTGGCGAACACAATGAGCAGAAGCAACCCAATCGCCATTCCGATTCCGCTGCCGAGATTGGGTTGAGGCAGGCCGGCGTCTTTCGCGGCGGCGCGTGCTTTTGCGAAGTTGATGAGGGATTTGACGAGGATTGGGGACATGAGTTGGGCGGTGTCTTGGCCGATCTGGGAGGTATTATATATATGATATCAGAAGGAGAAGAGGATAAAGGAAAAGAAGGGAGAAGGGAGACACATACCTTGAACAATCCCCCCTTCCAAAACATCCGTCCAAACACATCATTCAAACTCCACGCCAAACTCGCCTCCCTCCTCCCCCAAACCTCCCTCCACCACCTCTCCCTCTCTTCCCTTCTCTCCCCCCTCTTCCCCTTCCACCCATCAAAAACCACCCACCCCACCCTCCTCACCACCCCCGGCCCCGTCCCCCTCTCCCCCCCCTCTCCAACCGCGCATTCCACTCCTCCGCCTCCCGCACCCGCCTCTCCCACGCCTCCTCCAACAGCCCAGTGAGATACCCTGCCTCCTGCTCCGGCCCCATCTTCCACAGATCGCTCGCTTGCAAAGTGCGCTGGAAGCCGCGTATCATCATGGGTGTGATCCAGGTGTAGGTGAGGCGCGAGAGGAGGGACGCGGAGACGTAGGGTGAGACGGGCGGCGTCGTCGAGCGAGACGGGCGCGGGAGGGGGGCGGTGTGCGCGGGAGCCAGAGTTGGTACCAGGCGCGGCGGACGCGGACGACTTCGTGCCCGGAGTCGAGGGTGAGCTTGTTGGGGTGCGATGTGTTCGAGCTGAGCTTTGCTTCGGCGGCGGTGAAGTTGGGATTGTTGATGCCTAGGCTGACGGTGCTGTCGTCGTGCGTGGTGGTGCTCATAATTCGAGGGAACGAGAAGTCTTTACGCTTGATTATCTTGGCTGACGGACAAAATATCAAGCACGTACTTAATAATGCACCGGAGTATGCAACCAAGTGTCGAAAGCCGTTCTTGTACCCCCAGTCCCTTCGCTCGAGTTCGCCAGCAGAGATAAACTAGGCAGAAAGAACGAGAACAACACGACGCCGGCTAGCCCTCAATCCCCTGTTCTTATAACCTACTTTCAACACGACTTCGCCGGACAACTTCCGCCATAAGAAAATGCCAAGTGACTCAGCACTGCAGGCAATTGCGCTGGATCCCACACTCCGGATGAAGGTCGTCCAGGCACGGTTCCGGTGGGTGGGTTGATGTCTCCGAGCTATGGCGCTATTAGTCCGTCGGGCGTAAAAGTATTCGGAAGCACAGAATACGAGGCGGAAGATATTGGCTCTGGTCCCTCGATTTGGAGTCAATCAAAAAGTCACTCACTCACGCTGTTGGCGGGGAAGAGCCGGTCGATTGATTTCAAGGTGGCTGCAAGGGCATTGCTAGCGGAAGACCGAGGGAGAGAGAATCTAAGTTTTAGGTCGAATTCGAGAGTTCCAGCCGACCACAGAATTGAAGGTTGAAAAATTGAGGTGATGGTTTGGGAGAAGAAGGGTTTGTTGTCGTTTATGTATTGTTCAAGCTTACCTCCGGCGTTTCTTGCTTCCGACGTCCATCTCCTCAACAGCTCGCAACTCGACACCCGCCGGATGGACATTGCACCGGTTCCTATAGCATTCTCGCCACATTCTATCATTCTAGACCCCAGTTCTGCTGCTTCCTTTGCCCAACAAACATGGTTTCTTCAGGTTCCAAATCATTCATCCACTTTCAAGTTTCTCTGAATCGAAAATGCGGCTGCAAACGGCACTGCGAGCAAGGGATCTGTTACGGGGGCGGCGCTACCGACCTCTCCGCTGGGCGCGGTAGACGACGCATAGCCAGCTGCAAAGGTCGTTTCGGCTTCGCCACGTTTCACAGCACTCGGCGATATTCGGCCCGTCGGATATTCCGTCCGATTGTGCTTTCTCGCTTTGACCAAGCCGAACGGTTTTCTGCAGTTGCATTTTCTCACTCGGAGAGATTGTTCCTGACCATTGGGTCTCCCGAGTTCACGCTTTATAATTTACTAGTAGGGGCTAGCGAGCTGTCATGTCTGATTCAATTGACTTGAAGCTCGAGACCGATGTACCTGTCTCGATACTCATCCATCTGTCGGCGCTGTTCCATACCGAGCTACGTATACTTATATGCTTCCCTATTTCACTCCGCACTCTCTCAACCTCTCCCCGGCCTTCTCTCTCTCAAGCCCGGCGGACTCTATCATGGCCAAAGGGAAATTCGAAGCCGCCGCCGAAATCGCAAAGAACCTTCCCCGACGTGCCTCCTTGAAGCGCTCGGGCAGTGATGAGCTTTATGTGCGTGGTCGATCATGTAATCCATGGATTTCTCTCCAGTAACGAATCAGTTGTACGCTTATTACATGCAAGGTACTCTCCTCCTTCCCAAGTTTCATTGCAACGAATATTGATCTCGTGAATTATAGCCACCGCCGGAGACAACACAACCCAGCGGCCTGGTGCAACTTTGAAGGCGAAGTGGTCAGTCCTTCTTCCCTTCATTCTCCTTGAGACGAAACGAATTGCTAATTATTTCATCTCGTCAGGGAGGCATGGAACAACGTGAAAGGAATGCTCAAAGACAAGGCTTGCACCGAGTACGTTGCCCGCATCGCGGTAAGATATGAAGTTTGCCGAGAGCTGCTTTCGCATCTTACAGTATTTTTCCTGAAAAGATCCTCATTGCAGCGGGAGACTCCGAGTCATAGCAAAATCTTGCTCGGATCGAGCAGGCAAAGTAATGTCCGCAAACTTATTGCCAGCTCAGGAAAGCCGAGCTTGCGAGGCGACCTGAGCGTGAGGCAAGGCAGAGAGTAGCGCACGGATGTATCGTATACAGCGCCTAGCCGTCGCGGCGGCGCGCGTTTGATCCGTATTACCGTTTGAGTGGCACAGCCACTGACGTCTTTCTTTCCGCTCGCGCACCTCGTCGACAGCATCAAGCGTGTCCTCCTCGTCTCGAACTCAGCGGAAAGACTCATTTTTTTTCGCTTCTTTCGTCTACACCAGGGGTCCATCGCTGGCGACCTCTAGACCCGATCTCTAGCAGTATACTTGTACTAGGCTCGACAAGTTGGCATCCTCGTCCATAGTCCGGCAAACACTGTATTCGACGTATTTTCCTGTGGAACGAGGCCACCGGGAAACATTTCAGAGCTCGAAATCACCTTCTCGCACGTCTACGAAAGGGTCAAACGGGCGGAACGTCATTGGCGCGTACGGCCTTGACGAGCCAAGACGCGACCATCTGCAGGCAACGCGGGTAGACGGACGCGGCCTTTCGGGCCCATCTATCCCAGCTCAGCTTTACTGCTACTTCAGACGCACGGGGGCGCCGGCAGCGAACGCGTTCACGGAAACGAGAAGACTCATTGGTGAGTTACCCAGTCCATCTTTTCTTTACGCCGTTCCATCCCATCCCATTTTCGCGCTCCGATATTGTACAATGGAGCGCGAAATGGACGTTGTCGAAACCCGTCGCGCGTCGTGTTCGTTCTTCCCCAACTTCTTCCTCGTCACTCTGTTTCTTGTTCCTCCCCGCATTCTATGCCCTCCAAAGGCGGCGTTTCCGAGAACCATGATGTCCGTCGTCGTGCATTCAGAGAACCCCGCCGAGGTGGATCGCTTCTCTTGACTCTTACTTCCCTTTTTCTCTTGCTTTCTTTCCTCTGTTCCCCATGGCGATGCCTCCGGAACGGCGGCGTTTCACACCGGGTTCTAGGGAGGATAGCTGTGGTGTTCCCGTCTCGCGCGCGACTCGGTCGCCGTGAACAAATCATCATCGTCATGAATTCCAGCCTGCCTCGACAACGGTCGAGCGCGGTGAATTCAGACTCGTTTCGACATCGGTCGAGCGAGGTCATCCCGCACGCGACCCGTGTCGCCGGGAGCATCGTCGTCGTCGTGAATTCCAGCCTGCCTCGACAACGGTCGAGTGCGGTGAATTCAGACTCGTTTCGACATCGGTCGAGAGAGTCATCTCGCGCGCGACTCGTGTCGCCGGGAGCATCATCGTCGTCTTGAATTCTAGCCTGCCTCGACAACGGTCGAGCGCAGTGGATTCCAGCTCGTTTTGACATCGGTCGAGCGAGTCATCTCGCGCGCGACTCGTGTCGGCGTGAGCGCCCTCGTGAATTCCAGCCCGCCTCGCGCTCCGTCGGGTGGGCACGGTGCATTTCAGGTCTCTGCGACATCGGTCGAGCGAACCTTCGCTTGCGGCTCGGTCGCCGTCAGTATCTTTGTCTCGAGGTTCAGCGCGCCTCGACATCCATCGGTCGAGTTCATCTCTCGGAGCCCTTCGGTGGCGTCCACGTTACATGCCCGATGCATACCTGCCGGTGCTGCGCTCGTCACGGGCGATGCTCTCACTTCACCCTTTTCTTTATAATGCACACAACATATAGTTGCTGGTGTAAGCACGCCCACCACGGACGTCGCGTCATCTCCCGTCGATATATACGACACAAGGTCGTCTGGGTTATGCTCGTCACGAACGCGGAGCACACCCTGTCTTCATCGCCTTCCCCTGTTACTCATATGACACGCCGTCGTTGGTGTGCGCGGGCTTGTGACGCACGGCGCGCACACCCCACTCCATCTTCATCTTTGCTGACCAACGTGCTCAGATCAACGTTTTGATCCCTCGGCTCTGGTTCAAGCCAATGCGCGATGCATTACACATTCAGCGCTCCGAAACGCCAATTCCGCACCTGCAAACCTAACACGCGACGGCTCCAGCATCGGCTTGGCTGCGCGAGGGTCCAACCGCAAACCTCAAGACACGACTTCTTCAACGCTCGTGGTGCGTCTTTGACTCGTCAATTTTCTGTCCTTCTCCCTTCCTTCTTTCTCTTGGGCGGATCGAGGCTATCCTGCGGGCTCGACGAAGATAGCTTCGTCTGAGACGGCTGGGATCGCCGAGAGTCGTCGCGCTTGGCGCATCGTGATATTTTTTTTTTTCTTTCCTTCATCCATGACATATAACACAGTCACCGGTGCACATGTGTTCGTCGCGGACAATGCGAGTGGTCAGCAACCCTAAGTGTTCTCTTGCGAACCATCGGGTCGCGTCACGACCCGGTGGCCTCCACCTCATTCTCTTCATGGTCGCATCGTCGAACGCCGACGCAGTGCTTGATCCCGTGGAGCGGGTTTCGAAGGTCGTGCCCTCCCGCTTGCCTATCCCGCACACCGCATGCCCGCGACACTCTTCATCGTGAAGGTAGTGGTCGTGAAGAGCGTCTGCAGTCCATGCCGTCTCATCTTCATTTCTACACGCAGCGGCACGCGCCCGCTGGTGCAAACGTGGTCGTTCCCACGATTTGCACCCATCCTACGTGTATCGAACTTGAACCGTCCTCCGTCCTCTATTCCGTATCGATCTCTACTCTCAAATACCCATCCTTTCACGCGACGACGCGCGTCTGTATCGCATTTTATCGTTTCATCATCATTCTCCTCGCGGCCGACGGGGTCACGAGTGAGAACGTGCTAGCCACGGACGACGTGCACATTTCCGTCCCTTGTCGTCGCCATCCTACGCTGCATGCATCCCTCATGCAAATAGGTAACAGACACCTGCCAACTCGAAGATCGTATTCTTCTGTCGTACCATTCAGCTATTCAAGCGCTGGTCATTCAGAACCTAGTACGGGCACAAACGAGTCTCGTACGACTTTTGCATGCAGCATCCTTGATCCTCTCCCCCATTCCAGCTTGTCGAGGCCGCACATCCAGGACTTGATGTTCCACATCAGAGTCTTCCGTGGATGTCGCCAAGATAAGTCATGCACAAGGCATCTTTTTACTTCCCCCTGTGCGCCCTGGGGCGCAGCTGCTCAGCATTACGCGACCACACTATCCGCTTCGTTTTCGACAGGTGTCGAGACATAGAACCGTTGCACATCCGTATTCTCTCGATGCGAAGGGCTGAATCGTGCTATGGCACGGCGGACATCGGATGCGAATGTCAGCACCCCGCATAGTCTCCCTCTCCGTATTTTCTGCGGCCATCCGTGACCCAGCGCCGCGTGCGGCGTGACTCTCCTCCCTGCTCCTCCTCCTCGATTGAAAGAAAGCTATAGCTGCATCCGGCGGCGCCGCAGCACGTTGATCGACTTGATCTCCGCCACGATCTCCGTCTGCTCTTTCCGGGTATGTGGCACAAGCGGGTCCTACCATGGTCATCTCTGTCTTCGGATCTTCCTCTCCAAGTCATCGAATCTCGTGCATTCAGCTACATAGGCTGATTCCGGCACGTTGATCGACTTTCGTTATGTTCCTCCTTTTCGTTACTGGACGTCGACTTCATGTCCGTACATCGCCAACTCGAACGGGTATTCTCGTTATCTTTTTGAGTACCGGAGCCCATGGCGGCAGACGGCGGCGCCGCGTCGCTTGCTGGGTGACCTCATCATCGTTGTCTGACGCTTCGCAACCATTTCCTCTCGTCACCGTTCCCAGTGAATCCTCAGGCTAACAGCTGAGGTACGCTAACTGGCTTAACTATGCTCATCCTTCGGCACTTGACTTGCTCCCCACCACCGAATGTGGCGCGGTACAGCTCTCTACAGCTGTACGTCGACTGACGTTTCATGTGTTCCTCTTCGAATATCGAATCTTCGCGCATGTCGGCCATTAACGTATTCAGTTGTCTTTCCACGGAATAGACGGCGGCTGGAAGAGGTCAACATTACCAGCACCTTTCACCCGCTCTTTAGTGCTAGTGCATCGTCGCTTGCGCAGATCACGGAAGGTCTGCACGTGCAGCCCGGACATATTATCTGGCTTTCTTCGTCATCATCTTTTCTCTCATTGCATCACGTCTCGGACTGTTATGGCTGGGTGCCAGCTCGAGCACCATTCATCGAGCGGCTCGCGTTCATGATTCTTTTCTCCTTCTCGGGTTTCTATGGCAGCTTTTACCGGACAAAAATACGATGTCATTCAATGTCATTGATTTTTCGTGCTTAAATCGAGTGCATTCTGATGCCGTTCGATGCAAGCCGGTGCAACTTGATGCAGATCAATGCAAAGTGATGTGCAGCTCGATGCGAATGAATGTCTATAGCATTCATGTGCTGAATGCCGTTGAGTGTAGTGCAATGTTCTAAACTGTCTTCACACCGATGATTCCATGGCACTGCATAGCAGCTATTTGCATCGAGCTCTCATTATATAGTGATCGGGCCGTGGGAGCTGATGGGATTGATGATGGCAGATCCTGCCGGCTTAGACTGATGTTATGTTCTTGTTCTTCTCATTCAATGCTCACCCTATGTCTGTTGAATATTAGTAGCTACATGCAGATATACCATTGTTATTTGTATTTACAGAGGCAAGCTATTGTGACCAGTTGCAATTGAGTACTAGATTATCTGCCATCAAACCTTGCTATGGGTCCGGGAACATTCAATGTTCATATTAATTTGAATATGCCTTGAGAGCCCATGATACAAGAAAAATTGTAATTCTGCCTTCAATTTACAGAAAGCTTGCCTTGAGAGTTACGAAAAAATCAAGTTCAAACAATCTCCGGCCGTAATGCCCGAAAGCTTCGTTGAGCCACTCTTTGGCGTGAAAACAGAGCAAGTATTACACCTGTGTATAGCACCGCATCAGAGCTTTACTACTGAATAAAATCCTAGTGGTCCTGTGTTGACCTTCACGAAAATATTCTCATACGGTCTGAAAGCCCAGAAGAACCTCATTGACAGGGAAGATCAGACGGAACCATCAATTTTTGAGGCCGTGCCGGCTGCCGGTTGGGTTTAATGCAACCCAATGCACCTTTTATACAAAGAAAATTAATGCAATTCAGTGAAGCTTGACCGATATGCTAGCTCACCAGATTGCCCCAAATTGCATCGGCCCTATCATTGAACTGCACCCATTGACATTGCATTGCATCAGAACGCATCAAATTGCATTGATTTACATCGAAAACACCGATGTCATTGGATTGCATTGTATTTTTGTCCGATAAAAACCGTCATAGGTTTCAGAGCTGCAACTCGAACATACTTATGCACCTCTTTTTCTCCTCCGAATCCCTTCTTGTCATTGAACGGCATGCCCTCGGCCTGGATACGTTGACTGCCAATTCCTAATCAAGAGTGTTTTTTTTGGCCTCTGCGTCTTCGGATACGGGCACTGTAGCAGCCTGATTGTGTACTCGATATACAACATACCGTGATGTACACGGCAACAACCAGCACACGGCTACAGCGGGCAGTACTGGGCTCTTGATCACCATCTCTCAAGCCTTCTCCATCTGACACTTCCTTTTCTTCGCAATGTGATATAGCTGCATACGGCAGCCCGAACATTCGACCAACGCGGTCCTACCCGATCTTCTCGACACAAGTCAACGGACTTCATTCCTCTTCACCTGCTCATGGCCAGTGAACATGTACATGCACGGCTTGAGCGCGCATCCGGCGGTTGGCTCAATCTGCTTTCTCTCCAACGTGGGGCTTTGTGCACCGCATACGGCGGCTCGCACTTTGGTCGATGCCATGATCCGTCCGTTACACCAATTCGTCTTCTATTAGTTCTATTGCGTGGGGTTTCTTCCTCTTTCGTCCTCACTTCAGCTCTGATTGGGGTTCCTTGGGCCCTTCGCTCCCTCGCGCGGATGCTACCTTTCAGGCATCATCCTTTGAGCTTTGCTCGTTGTGGTTGCTCCGGGGTCACTCAGTGCCCTCGGATTTTTCCTGCTGCGTCCGGGTTTGGCCGGTCCCGCGTTTCGACGTTGTTCGTTCGCAGACCTCGTTTCGGTTTTTTGCCGTCTCCTCGATCAGGAGCGGCAAAGGCGGCAAGTCGGCCGGGACGGCCAAACCCCTCACAAACACACACAAAATATCAGAGTAAATATCGCATATTTACTGCTGAGGTTGAGCACGCAGTGCTCAAGTCCTTCCATCTCCATTCATCTTGATACATCCTCGAATAGCGCGATCTACCTTGCTGCCAGCTCAGGAAAGCCGAGCTTGCGAGGCGACCTGAGCGTGAGGCAAGGCAGAGAGTAGCGCACGGATGTATCGTATACAGCGCCTAGCCGTCGCGGCGGCGCGCGTTTGATCCGTATTACCGTTTGAGTGGCACAGCCACTGACGTCTTTCTTTCCGCTCGCGCACCTCGTCGACAGCATCAAGCGTGTCCTCCTCGTCTCGAACTCAGCGGAAAGACTCATTTTTTTTCGCCCCTCCCTCCCGTCCCTTTTCTTGGAGCTTACGCTCAGGTTGCTCCGGGGTCACTCAGTGCCCTCGGATTTTTCCTGCTGCGTCCGGGTTTGGCCGGTCCCGCGTTTCGACGTTGTTCGTTCGCAGACCTCGTTTCGGTTTTTTGCCGTCTCCTCGATCAGGAGCGGCAAAGGCGGCAAGTCGGCCGGGACGGCCAAACCCCTCACAAACACACACAAAATATCAGAGTAAATATCGCATATTTACTGCTGAGGTTGAGCACGCAGTGCTCAAGTCCTTCCATCTCCATTCATCTTGATACATCCTCGAATAGCGCGATCTACCTTGCTCGTCTCA
Organism: Favolaschia claudopus; assembly: GCA_037176885.1. NCBI lineage: Eukaryota > Fungi > Basidiomycota > Agaricomycetes > Agaricales > Mycenaceae > Favolaschia > Favolaschia claudopus. Next base: position 1,217,295 of record JAWWNJ010000047.1, on the reverse strand, counting down.
GAGGGTGTCATTTCTGTGAATTCTAAATGTGAAAGTTTCTCCCCGAAAATTCGAGAACATCCTAGAAATCATTTCAACACAAATTTCGATTGGAGCATCACCAATGAATGATCTATGAATTTCATCAAGGGCACAATCACACGGCTCTCCTTCCATCCAGAACCGCCATGAGCACCCCCGAATCCCAATCCCCCTTCCACATCCAAGAGCTCTGCGACCAGATTGCGCTCTCCATCCCAGCCTCCCCGACCCCAACCTCAGACCTTCAAATCCGCACCCTCCGCATCCTCTCCCTCGTCTCTCCCGCCTTCAAATCCGCCGCCCAACGTATCCTCTTCCGGGACATCGACGTCAAATCCCTCACCCTTCGCGGCAAACGCGAAGAAGCCCAGGCATGGAACCGATTCCTCCTCATCGTCACCACACACTCTCCGCACCTCCTCACCTACATCAAACGCCTCGACCTACCCTTTCGCGACGACGTCCTCAGTAAAATCCGATTCCTGCACTTCCCCAACGTGCAAGAACTGGTATTCCGCGGACCAGATCTCTTTCGCGAGACCGACATTGCGTTGGAGGTCATGTCGGAGATGATGCGGCTCCCCAGCGTCCGCAGCGCATCGTTCCTCAACCTCACCTGCCCTGTCCCGCGATTCCTCCGCCTATTCGAGCATTGCTCATCCGCGCTATCAACAGTCACACTCGAGAATATAGGGGCGATCGAAAATCCGGTGCATATTCCCGCGAGGCGGGTTGAATTGAAGCAATTTCAGTTCAGCAATATGCCCGTGCAGTTGTGTCCGGATTGGCTTTTCAATAGGACGTGTCCGTTTGATTTCAGCCATGTCCAGGTGCTTGCGTTTCCGTGGAATAGCCGGGGAGGGAATATTGTGCCTGTACTTGCGGGTATTTTGGATCGTGTAAGGGGTAGTGTGCGGAGGTTGGCGCTTTTGGATCCGCGTATGTGTGATTCCTCTTCGTTTCACTTCATTCTTCTTCAACATATCTACGCCTTGCAACGTTCTGAACTGTGTTTGTTCCAGGATACATTACCCCTCCCATCTCGCTTGCAAATATGCCGAAGCTTCAACACCTCGAACTCGACATCATCGGTGACCACCTTCTCTCCGTCCTCCTCCCCGCCCTCTCCACCGCCGGCGGGCGGCTGAAACTCCTACGTCTAAGCGTCCGGTATGATGATAAACCCAGCGACATCCGTGCTCTCGAAAGCCTCGGCGCGGCCATGACCCTGGACGCCCTCCCCGGACTACAATACTTCTATCTTATAATGCCTGGCGTGCAGGTCAACACTGTGAAGGGAATCGATGGGCTGGAGGGTGTGAGGAGGGAGAGAATTGAGAGGGCGTTTGCTGTTTGGAAGAATGCGGGGAAGTTTAAACTGGTGGATTATTATTCGTGGATTGTGCGTGTTTTTTCGTTTCCATTTTGTTTTTGGATTTTAAAGCAGTTGGATAGAATTGAATGCTGCTAGTATTTCTTGGGACCCTCTGGGATTGTTTAATCGCTGATGCTGCTGCGATATTCTTATACTCAATTCGCGTCAAGGGCACATCAAATGGATCTGGTACAATTGTTTGGGATGCACGGAATTTATTTGATTTTTTGTTTGTTTCCAAGTTTTTACGACCGAGCTCGCGTGTCGTTGAATTTTACATCGTCGTCGTCCAATATTTTCTTTCCAGGTTTGATTCACCTGCCATTTCGAATCATATTGAAGTCGCGGCGGCATCGCGGCAATCAGATTGTCAGCAGTCAATCAGTTGTCAGTGCCACGCATTGGCATCTCTCCCTTGTTCTCTTTCTCCCCCTCGATGTTGTGCTCAGCGACGGTATCTAATACAGTGCGTGTCTCTCTTCATTTGCGCGTTCAAATCTACTGACCTTCCGCAGCCTGCAGCACCACCCACTGGCACGGTCAAGTACAGCCTCACGGTTATTGGTGAATGCGGTTCCGGAAAATCGGCCCTAACAATACGATTTGCGCATGGTTGCGATTCCCTTATTTTACAACTTGAATGCGACCTGAACATGAAACCTTGCAGGGGAATTCCTGACACTGTACGATCCGAGTGTGTTTTCGCTCTAGTTTTACGCATTCAGAATCCTCATCGTCTTCAGTTATCGAAGGTACATGCTGTACTATTTCTTGCTCCCTGTACGCTGATCCTTCTCAGATTACTTTCAAAAGCAATGCTTGATTGATAAAGAAATTGCGCTGTTGGAGATTTTAGACACCGCTATGCAAGAAGAATGGGGGTATGTTCTTTGCCGCTCTACGTTTGCTAGCACTGAGGAGGCACTTCAGCATGCCACGGCGCCACTACTCTACTGGAGAAGGTGTCCTACTCGTATACTCCATCACCTCCCGAGATTCGTTCAATGCTCTCCGAGCACATCACCACGAACTCCTAAGCGTCAGAGGGAACGATATCTTTTCCGCCATCGTCGTGGGCAACAAGTCCGACTTAGAAGAGCAACGCCGAGTTAGTGTTAATGGTGTAGTGTCAAAGTCTCCCTGTTTCACTCGATCTTCCTGATTTCGACACCCACACAGACGGTCGTGAGCTAGCGACGCAGCTCGGTAATTATAAATTTATGGAGACTTCGGCCCTATCCGGCCGCAATGTCGACGAAGCGTTCACAACGCTCGCTCGAGAAGTCCGTCGACGTAACAAGGTGAGAAACTCTGTTTCAGAATGTCCCAGCACTCACTTTTACAGTGCAGCCTACCGCCGATGTTGTCGATGCAGAAACTGTAGCGCAATCCCCTCGCGGAGGCACAATGCGTTGTGGACGCGGTTGTGTGGTGCTGTGAATTGACCGAATATGCCGAGTCGAACCTTTGGAAGACCGTTGGTCATTCCCCAGTCCACTCTAATACTCATCATGCGTCACATTGCTTGTTGTCGACGTTAGAGAAGCCTCGCAGCCTTCCATCTCCCCATCTTCGTCTATACTCTATGTGACTCGGAGTGCTCATCTGATTCTCTCAACGTCCTAACAGTCGCATTGACGTTCATTGACACCGAACAGCCTCCAAGTTTACAGCCTGGCTATCTACAAAAGCTCCCCTAATACGCTCTGGGTACCGCCTCTACCTGGATCTCATCAGACTGATCATCTTCAATGTACTTAGGGGTACGAATCGGACAGGCCCCGGCATCAGATATCAAACCACCATCCCAAGCTGTATTTAGGGTGCCCATTTTAATCTTCACTGCATCTCATCGTGTCGTGTCGTTCCCTCTCCCTCTCCCTTTACCCTTACCCCGTGCTCTCCCTCACCTTCCTCCCCCTCATCTTCCACTTTCGTCTCATAAATCATAATGCCAGCTTCAGTTGCGTATCTTGTAAAATGTTGCCCTTCGACACCGGCTGATATTCTGCGGTTCGCAGCCTGTAGCGCAACTCGTGCGAGAATATCGGCTCGTCGTCGCTGGGGGAGGAGGTGTTGGGAAATCCGCTCTGACGGTTCAATTTGTTCGAGGTAAGCGATTCCTTGGAGTCACACGGCGATCGATATGACAGACACATCACAGGCCATTTTCTCGACTTTTATGATCCAAGTAAGTATATTATCATATTCGATTTTTCGAATATGAGTGCTTAACTCACGTCTAGCTATCGAGGGTACGAAGATTTAAACTCGCCGCAGTTGAACCAAATAATACCAATCCCCGTCAGACTCATACCAGAAGCAATGTCTCATTGACGAGGAACTCGCAATGTTGGACGTTTTAGACACAGCTGGCCAGGAGGAATTTGCGTATGTTCTCACCACCCTCACATTGATAGCACCTGCTAACCCAATCTTCATGCCAGTGCTATGCGAGAACAATACATCCGCAGCGGCGAAGGCTTCCTCCTCGTCTACTCCATCACCTCCCGCGATTCCTTCGACGAACTCAAGAGGTACTATCGCCAGATTCAACGCGTGAAAGACCAAGATGTCTGTCCGGCGATTCTGGTGGGTAATAAGAGTGATTTGGAGTTTGAGCGGCAGGTCAGCGTTAATGGTACGATATGCATTATTCTCCTCTTTGCTGGAGAGACTTACTGCTTAGCAGAGGGACGCGAGCTGGCGAAACGGTTTGGTGGCTGTAGATTCATCGAGACCTCCGCTCGGTTACGTCTGAATGTGGATGAGGCGTTTATGGGGCTCGTACGAGAAATTCGTCGTCGGTATAGCAAGGTTCGGAGTTGTATTTCTGGAGGATTTCACTCACTGAATCATTCCACGTAGCCCGCTGGCGGTTCTCTCGATGCAAAACCTCTACCAGCCTCCCCGCGCGAATACATGAATTGTTGTGGCGGCGGTTGTGTGATACTCTGAGCTCGTCAAGATGTTTCAGCAAATATAAACTTGAAGTTCGCAATCCATCAGTATTGTTTCGTGAATGCACTGTATTTTGTAGAATCTTAAGCACCTGTAGATTTTGAATGTATGAACAGTGAACAAATTCGAATGAGAGATCACACGCTGAGCTATCGAGGAAAGCGAGGAATGCCGAAGTGTAATTTTCAACATTCAGTGAGCAAAACTGAATAGCTTATTTCAGAGTGACCTGCGTTATCAGAATCTTGCGCCACATAGTTACATTACATCGCGATATCTTTTCGTGCACCTCAAGTTGAGTTCCCGATGCCCTACTACTGTTCTTCAGTCGACCGACGAATCAAAGCTTCAACAATGTCAGAACGGGGGCTTATCTCGCACTCGAAGGGTGGTGGACGACTAGAGTATGAAAAGACACACAGTCAATCCTCGCATTCTCGCAACGCTGAGCAAATCGTACCTCAGCAACGACGACGTACATCTGATCTCTGCATCCCCCGTTCCCTTCGGACCACGGATATCGAACGCGGTGAGAACCATTGCAATGGATATAAACAGAATATCGTCGGCCAGGTCTTTCCCCGGACACACTCGCCTCCCGTATCCGAAGGCAAACTTTCGTGGGTCGGGATTTATTTCGGGTTGCGCATCTGTATTGTTCAAGAACCGCTCGGGGTTGAAAGTCATGGGGTCGGGATAGATGGACTGGTTGTGTAGAATTGCCCTGCACATAAAGAGCAAAACGAAACTCCTTTCAATGAAAAGCAGCGAACTGGGAATATAACTGACCATGAGTTCGGAACCATAATCGCCCCTTTTGGAATGAGGAACCCCATGTACGTATCGTCTTCCATTGCTCGATGAGCAATTGCTAGGGGTAGGACTGGGTTCCAGCGATGCACCTAGTCAAGTATCACCTCCACATTCAAAGAAATACCAAGCACAAACAGTCGAAGTAGATATGCACCTCAGAGAGCAGAGCATTGACGTAGAGTAGATTGGACCGGTCCTCAAAAGAAGGAAGCCGTTCCATACCTACCACTCTATCCAATTCCTCTTGAGCCTTGACCTGTACTTCCGGGTACAGTGACATGGCAAAGAAGAACGATTCAAGGGCAGCCACCGTCTACAAAACAATAAATGCCGCCAAGAGACGGTTCGGAAGACCACTCACTGTATCAGTCGCCGCTGCAGAAGTCCACGAGAATCAAACAAAATTTATTCGTAATGAGATTCAGAGACAGGACGCACCCCCGAAGATTGATGCTGATGTCCACTTGTACAAGAAATCTTTCTCCGCAGTGAGATTCTGTTCTCGTTGAATCAAACTTGCAGTAAACGAAGCCTTGGCTGTCCCGCGAGCCTTCATATAATATCATACATCTGGGGCCTGGGCCAGGAGACAATGAATGAATCACTTACCACCTCGGCTTTCACGAAATCATACGGCACGTCCCGAATCTGTTCCGCACTATGCCGAAACTCCTTTGCCTCCCGACGAAACTTCGCCCCCATCATCCACTTTGGAATGTATTGCACTTTTAAAGCCTCAAGCATTAGTCGCGATGGAAGGCAGAGATTAGGGAATCGCCGGCGTACAAATGGGCAATGAGTCGCATAGGTATGCACCTGGGATGACACATTGGGCAAAATCGGCATTGGCTTTCTTGCCTATCGGTATGAAAGGGTCGTTTTCCTTTTGTACGATGTATCCATGGGTGACTGCAAATGTTATGGAAGCAATGGTACTGAGGAGAATGAACATCAACTCTTCCACCAATAGATCAAGTTGATCGAGGAGCATTAACTGACGGGTGAATGTCCTCTCTAAAAGACTCCGGTTTTTTCAATAACTTCAGAAGAAAAGTTTTGATATTCTTCTCCTCCAGAGATTGCCACTGCATTGTCGATTTTGAGCCCATAATTCCGGTTGATAACTTGCGTTGTTGACGGAAGAAGTCACCGTAGGCGCAGAGTGGCAGAGCATATTTGTAGCCAACTCTAAATCCAATCTTCAGTCCCCGTCTGGGAGAAGAAGAAGCAAGAAATGAAAGACGTACACCTCCCCGCCAAAATACAGATCCGGTCGGTCACTATAATTTGCGCTTCGTCGATCCAAAAGGTCTCTGACGACTTTTGCAGAATTCAGGATTATCATGGATTGCCCGAAGACCGAAACGTGCATTATAGGTCCTTGAGCGTGCGTGAGACAAGGAAATTCAAACCCAAGGGAGAAGGACCGTGCGACTTCGCCCAAGCATTATACGTGAACCATGGGTTGTTGGTCGGCATTTGAAAAGCATTTCCGATCCATGGGAGACCTTTCGGCCCCGGGGGAAGATGGGTGGGCGATTTGCGAGCGCGGAGAATCCAGCAGTACCAGATGAGGGCTGCAAGCAAGGGGAGAAGTGAGGGAGGAATGGGATAAGGAGTTTCCATAGGTCAAGATCCAAACGGTGGGCCGAAGGGCCGCAAGGAATTTATACAAACATTGTGAAATAGAATTATGTCATGGAGCGCGATTGAGTCATGCGTGAATGAATGAGTGTGCCTCGCGATCCCCGCAGTTTCATCCATTCAATCGCTGAACAACTGACCGCATTGTGGCAGGTACTGTATTTAACGAACCTATTTCTGTTCGATCTCGCCCCAAGCGTCGGGTTACGATTGGTGGCGTACGCCTTCCACTAGTCATTAGTAAAGGACATACATAGTGTGATTTGATACGTACCTCGTCCTCGTTCTACTCTCTTCAGCAATCGGCCTATGTACTACTTATGTAGGAGCACGCCGCGGCCATCGTCACGATCGGATGAATCGTGGAGTACATCGAGTAGAGCTGAATGATACTAGTACGCACTAGCGCAATCCTTGGTCCTTGAACACACAAGAACACCATCTCAATCTCCGATGTGAATCGTACGCCAGGCGTGTCATACTTATACGACGTTGACTCGGAGAATCAATCTGCCTGGTTGGCCGATATACCTCGGCACTGAAGAGCCGTGCATTACAAAAAGACGTACAGGACCGAGACCACAGCGTCTGAGCAGCGAGATAACACCAGCGAGATGAAGGGAAGAGACAAGACGTGGCGGCTTCGGCAGTCAGCGGATCAAGTATGGGGAGAAGGCTTTGCCAACTGGAGCCAAACATCTGTCTTGTCTGCTCCGCCATCATTGCCGTTTCATTCGGAATTATTTCTCCCTCAAGTTGTGCTGGCGGGATCGCAAAGGAATGCTTGACTCAGCGTTAGCCCGAAAATTCACTGCTTTTCATCTGATGGAACGTCCTCGATCGGGCTACGTTTGTGCGACTTGCGAGTCGGAGACAAAATTCAAAGTCGACTCTCCACCAGCTTCTCTACAAAGCCGACAAGTATCAGGTATAATTCCCCTCAAAATCAAACCTCAGAAACTCACCAATGGATATGTACCACATCCGGATGCCCCGCCACACTCTCCACCGACCTGATCTTCTTCTCCAACTCCATCAACTCCTCATCACTCATCTTCAGCTTCATGAACCCAGCACTAAACTCCCCCACAACTTCCTTCATCTTTATCCACAGCGCATCCGTATTCAACCTCCCCAGCACAGCCAAATGTCTCCCCGTCTCTGATCCCGGCTCCCTCAACAATACCATATCCAACTGCACTCTCCCTTCGCTCGGCGTCACGCGCGAACTCAAGAGGTTGATGATTTCGGGGTCGTCTTGCAAGTTTAAGGCGGTTGGGGTTTGAACTGTGATATCGACTGCGCCTCGACAATAGTCGTAGAGAGTTATGATGGGTTGGGTGGGGTGATGGTACATGATGCGGAGTTGGTGGATAAGGACGGTGCGTTTTGCCTTTTTGTAGTCTTGGTGGACTAAAGCTCGGAGGAAGGCGCGGTCGCGCATCGTGAAAGTGTCGTTATTCCGCTCACCTGCGAAAGAGTGGTGAATTTAACGGAATTTTCAGTCATTGTACAAATGCGCAAAGAAAGAATTCAAAACTGACTGAGCAGTAGTGTTCCGTATGAATCACACGTCTTCTTATGGCCACCATCTCGCCAGTCGGCGATCTGGCATTTGTGTGAGCAGTAGTAGAAGCTTCGACAGTGAGAGCATCGTCGGAACACATGTCTCTCAGCAATTCTGCGACACTTTGAACGCGAGTTATTAAAAATAAATTGAAAGGCCATGGAATGGAATACACGCCTGTAAATTGTCGCACACTCTAACGAGCGAGCCTCTACGCGCCTTAATCATCTTAAATAAAGTGAGCCGTTCTTTCGCAATGGTGAAAAATTCATTCCACATGCTGCTGATCGGTGACGTTTTGTAAGCCTCCATCTCGAGTAGATAGGCCACAGCGTCGAGTGCTGGATCCAAAGCCGCCAGAAATGAATAGCTGACTAGACAAGGCTTGAAGTACTCGTCGATAATTCTTTCAAATTGCTTTTTGAGAGTGCCTGCGAGGGGGCAAGATGCGCATTGAATTAGAGCACGCAGAACACCGGCGTCGAGAGCGGCAGCAATCCGTTTGTAGTCGTCCGACAGTACAACGACGCTGACAAAAGACAAGGCATGCCGCAATGACTCTCCCGCTCCGGAATGATTCGTTCGGCTGAGTGAGATCAACGCCCGCGTCATCACCCGCATAATTTCGTGATGGACCAGCGCAGATCGGAATACATCTACCGTTTCGCGTTTATCAGGATAGCGAAGAAGAATAGTCATATCGATCAGAGTGGACAACACGAAAGCGCCGTTCAGGTAGAGGATGAAGTTGGCGGATAACGCGGCTCCTGATTCGGGAACGCAGGTATCGATATATGAGACGATTCCTTGTGCGAGGGATGACCAGGTGCCGCCAGCGCCCTCGAGAAGGTAGGAAAGATTGTCGCCTTGGCAGAGTTCTGGTCGGATGAAGAAATGCTGCAAGTATCGAAGGCGCATTTCGACTTCGATGGGATTATGTGGATCGGTCGGAAGAGAAGGGAGGGTAGCCAGTGCGCGACCGGTCAGGAACCAGATATCTGGAGTGGAGAGAATGACTCTGCATGCAGCATCGTCTTCTTTAAGTTTTGCCGCAAATATCAGAATAGCTTGATAAAAGTCCGATTCAATTTGCCGAGACATCACGCCGAGGGAGGGTTGGTATAGGTCGATGAAGCGTGCCCATCCGCAGAAGTTAGGCCATAGCTCTAAGCCGGCTTGAATCGGAAAAGGAATCCCGTAGACGGAGGATATTGAGCTGACTGCGCGATGCATGGTCAAGCGAACTTCGTGGGGTATCTCGCTGGCGTCAAGGAGCGCGGGATCTGGGATGTCTGATAGGTCTAGTTGCGCAGCAATAGACGGTAGTAGGGCGAGACGCTGAACATTGGTCGCATCAACACTGAAAGATCGTAAGCGGACTAAACTGAGCAGGTCGCGCTTGGACCGGTCGGGGGAAATGGTGGCGATGGCTGCCACCTGTGTAGCCATGTAGGGTCAACAACACGGACAGAAATTGACAAGTTCAGAGACTGCGTACACGAATTGCAGGCGGGAGTTTATCAAAGTTACTGGGGTGGAAAACTGGGTGCATCGTGGTGGTGGTTGGTGGCAAAAAGAACAAAGAGTGACCGTCACAGTCACATCGGATATCCCCGATCGTCATCTCACGGTTGTCAGGCTGCCTCGGCTTGTGATTTGATGTTCTGTTTGAGGTGGCGAGAATTCCGAATGCGATGAAGGAAATTGCGGCGTCTCAAACTGTTTTGAGAGGTGCTGGCAGCCTGGAGCGGATCGAGGTCTTATGCGCGGCAACAATGCCAATTGATCTGTAAGAGAACCATTTCGGTTGGGGTTTGAACCTTGATAAAACTTGAAGTTAAATGTCAAGCAAATAAGCAATACCATACAGCGTACATACACTCGGGACATCTTACAGCTGTTTGCGGAACTTAGGGCGCGGCCGATTTTTTTCCTAAAATGGACACTTTGCTATGATTTGGACCATTTCGCTCACTACGAGCTCAATTCCTTAGATATAAGCGGAATTTTGATATGGACGTGTTTGCCCTGCTGATGCGCAGGTGTCCAGCTATTTATTTTGTGAATCGGCGGGGTAGGTACTCGATGATAACGAATATGCCTGATTTAGCGAATTTGGCCTGTTGTAAGTTCAAACAGGTTTCAGGGAAGCCAGTATCTCCCCCAAACAGTCTACTGAGTGTTTTTAAGACGCCTCAGTAGCTAGATGGTGAATCTATCACGGCGTTCGTGTGCAATTTGCCTCACAACTTGTCTGCTCCGCATCATATTAGCCCATGAGCGAAGACCGTAGTGAATCAAAAGTCAAACTATACCAGCACCTTTGTAGCAGCGTCCAGCTTAACCTTACGGTATGCCGACTCCTCTGAAGCTCGTTTGAACTTACAACAGGTCAAATTCGCAAAATCAGGCATTTTCGTAATCATCAAGTACCTACCCCGCCGATTCACAAAATAAATAGCTGGACACCTGCGCATCAGCGGGGCAAACACGTCCATATCAAAATTCCGCTTATATCTAAGGAATTGAGCTCGTAGTGAGCGAAATGGTCCAAATCATAGCAAAGTGTCCATTTTAGGAAAAAAATCGGCCGCGCCCTAAGTTCCGCAAACAGCTGTAACGACAAAACAAAATACAACAAGTCAGGCAAACCGGCATTCAATCAAGATATTTCGGCGGCCTTTTCCCTTTCCCCGAATCCATCGAAACCCTACGCACATCCTTCTCGTTCGCATACCCCCCGGCCTGCGATCCCGGTCCTGCTTTCCCGCGTCCATTGAAATCCTTATCCAACTCCCTCGCCATGAACCCATCCAACTGCTCGCGCAACATCTGAACCTCCTTTTCCAGCGCATCACATCTTTTGGCAAGGCTGGCGTTGTTGGCTCCCTCGAGGCCGATGACCATCATATTGCGGTGCCGGCGACGACGGATACAGAGGAATAGTCCCAGGAGGAGGAGTAAGGTGAGTCCGAGGCTGAGGCCGACGGCGAGGCCGATTGTAGATGGTGCGGGACCGGAGTCGGATGAGTAGTAGCTTGACTCGCCGTACGGTGGTGGGTAGGGGTACGAGAAAGTGGAGCTTGAGGCGCTAGCGCTTGGGTTGGCGGCGCTGGCTGTCAGGGATTCGGAAAATGGTGGTGCTGAAGGAAATATCGAGGACTAGAGGATATTCGTAAAATAAGAATGAAGGAATGTTGTCCAAAGGCGTGCGGACTCACCTGTGCCGTAGTCACCGAGATAAAGAGGAGGACAAACGCAAGACATTTGGAAAGGTTGGTCGGCATTTTTCGATTGGGAAGGGAGGTGCGGGTCCGCAGTAGGCAGACACAGGTGGGTTTTAATACGGGTTGGAAGCGTGAGAGGGCTTGAGCTGGAAATAAATCGCGAGATGTGACAGACATCATCACCTTGCGGCAATTTCCACCTCACTGCTGCCATGACTAGATGGGCAATGTTTCTCTCAGTCTGGTGCAAAGCAATCATCCGCTTCAAACATTTCCAGAGAACTACGAAAGTCGTTTCAAGTTGTATGCCTCGGTAAAAACAGAAATTTAAAAGGATGGAGCTCAGCTTGAACTCACCTCTCATCGGAACGCCGTCATATCAATCCTTCGAAGATGCTCGATTGAATTGAAGTCGTATATGCGCAGTATCCGCAGTAGGTATCCGCAGTAGATGAATGGAGTCCACGTTCAGCCCCTGTCAGACTACCAGCAGAGCCGTGTTGCTTGTTACGACCCAAGTTATGACAAGTCCAACAGGAATTGCCGTTCGTCGAACGCCGTCGAGGCTAACGGTGAGAAGAGATGAAATTCACCAGCATCTCGAAGAAGATAAATTCAGTGTTCTAGCTAAAAAAGAATCGAAGACGGGAGGAACAAGATGGAGTGTTTTGCCGTCGAAGAGATCAATAGAGTTTCCCCAGGTTTTGGATTTGCACGTAAGTGTTACGATTCGGATGTTTTCAACCGGAGATTGGAATTTATAGCGGGAATTCCGCTTAGAACAAGTTTGGAGCAAGTTTAAGTACTAGAGATGAATGAATCTCTTGAATTGAGTCGCGTGTCGCTGCGAGTGGTCCGAGACTCCGAGTTCCGACTACGGCTAGCAGCACACAAGATTGGGAAGGTATATAGGTAGGAAGAATTGACGGGAAGGGTATCAAGACACAGAGCAGCAAACTGTAGCAAATCCCGTCGAGGGGGGTGAGAGAAAGGGCCGTAAGTCCGTGACAGTCACGTCACAATGTAGTGATGGTTACCGTCGGCAATTCCCGCTCCCGCCTGTCCCAAACGTTCACCTCGAACCTCGCCAAAGGACGGCGGAGACTGATCAGCCCTTGGATCAGCCGCTCGAACACGCAGGAGGATCTTCATATAGCTCTTCTGATATCCTGCCCATGACTTGCTGGGCAATCCCGCTACAAAACAACACAGCGCCAGAGCGCAGACTCGGACCGGAGCAAAATCCGCGCCCTGTGTAGAAAACGATCTCAACGGCCAGCTTCAGCATGGGCTGAAAGAAACTAAGGTGCCCACTACTTGGATCGTGACATTGGCGATGACTCCTTGCAGTCGGTACAAGGTTTTGAAAACTCGAAATCTGATTTTGTGCCCGATAGCGTAGGCTGCCCTCTGAATGGCCCTCAAACAACACTCGCATTCTTGCCACACTCAAATGCAAGAAAGTTCGCGACAACGACGGTGAACAACGTATGCGCGTTTGTCGGCTGCGTTCCAAATAACCGACGCTTCAAGGTTTTCCCGAGATTGACACGCGCCAACGCTGACGTATACAAAACTCACGCTCGAGTCGCCTGATCATGAACGACGACATGCAAACGACCTGCTCGACGCCTAGAACGATCCCTCGACAGAACTCACCACAACGAATACAGCCTAACGCCGCAGACAAGGAGGATTCTACTACGGAAGAGTCCTCGTATACCCTGCCCTCCGACCCATTTCCTGAAGGCGGCTTTCAAGCTTGGTGCACTGTGGCTGGAGCGTACGTTCTACACTTTGCTTCGAAATTGCATCCATCTTCCTTTTCGGTGTGGTTCTGACTTGATTCACACAGCACAATAGTTCAAGTTTGTGGATTTGGGTTGTCTTTTCTTTCAAATAGCACAACTGTCACTCACGGCGAACAGATATACAACCTCTTATGGTGTCTATCAAGGTTAGTACACTGTCTGAGGCAGTATCGAATGCATGAATTCAATTTAAATGCCTCATGCAGACTTCTATCGACGAGACTACCTAACACAATCCTCGTCCTCGGCAATATCGTAAGTTATCGCCTAGTGTATACAAGCTCAAATGAAATCTCCGCAGATGGATAGGAAGTATCAACGTATTCGTCTTGGTCTCTGGTGGCCTCATCTGCGGTCGTTTATTCGACCGCGGATATTTGTACGTCCTTTCTTTGACTACTCAAATCCCAAAGCAAAATCTCAAACAAATCTTGCCAGCCAACACCTCGTATACGGAGGAATTTTCATCCAATGTTTCAGTCTCTTCATGCTATCCCTCTGTCAACGCGAACAGTACTACCAGGTAAGCACTCTCAATCCTCAATGAATCTACAAAAAACCATCGTCCTTGCCTTCCAGATATTCCTCGCCCAAGGCCTCGGCATCGGCATCGGCGCAGCGATGCTCTACCTCCCCAGCATCGCCGTAATCTCCCACTACTTCCACAAACGCCGCGCCCTCGCAATGACCATAGTCGCATCCGGCTCCTCCCTTGGCGCAGCCATCAACCCCATAATGCTCAACAACACACTCCACCGCATGGGTTTCGCTAACGCCGTACGGGCGAGCGCGGGACTCGTCACTGGGCTTTTGCTGATCGCGAGTCTGTTGATGCGGACAAGACTTCCGCCGCCTGAGACGAGGCAGGCGGTGGTGAAGTCGTTACCGAGATTTGCGCGGGATTTGCCCTATGTGTTGGTTGTGATTGGGTGAGTCTCAAGGTTTCATTCATGCTTTTTCTAGATAAAAGAGAAACGCCCTTATTTATCTTATACCTCCACCGCAGGATGACATTCTACCAAATCGGCTTCTACTTCCTACTATTCTATCTACAACTCGACTCTATCTCTCATGGCAACAGCGAAACCTTTTCGTTTTACTCTGTGCGTTGTCTAACTCCCATCCTATATCATTGAAAGCACGGATCTACCTCATATCAATCCGTTTTGCTTTGCAGTTAGTAATAATGAACGCAGCGAGCTTCGTCGGCCGCCTCTCCCCCGGCTTCTTCGCCAACCGCTTCGGCGTGCTCAACATGATCACCGCCTCCGCGGGAATTGGCGGCATCCTCGTCTTATGTGGCATGATTGCACTCGGGAGTCTAGCTAGTGTCGTCGTTATCGCGGTGTTATTTGGGTATAGCGTTGGTGTTTGTGTGTTTTTCTTTCTTTCTTCCTGAAATTGTGAAGATTCACACCCGGGTGCAGTCGTAACGCTCATGGCGCCGCTATTCGCCGTATTGACTGATGATATGGGGGAATTAGGGTGAGCTTTCTTTTCATTCACATGAACGCGGTTGTTCTCAACTTTTGATGTGTAGCTTGCGAATGGGAGTTGGGTTCGGGGTGGTGGGGATTGGCTGTCTCATAGGTGCGTCGTTGAATCTAGGTATACAGGTGCTCCGAATCGACAATCTCGTCTAGGGCCACCGATAAATGGCGCTTTACTAACCTCGAACAACATTTGGTGGCGACCTGCGGTGTTTAGCGGGGTGCGTTCGACAATTCTCCTCTCCATTCTCACGTTTCATTCATTCATTTCCTCCATTCTATCGCGAAATTACATGTATGCTGATTATTCTCAAACAGATTATGGCTTTGGTTGGATTCAGTTTCCTTCTGTCAACTATCATCGTTGTACGGCGGAAGTCACGGATAGCAAAAGAGACGGAATCGGTAGAGAAAGGTGAAGGGAGAGGTGCATAGGCTTACTTATGGTATCTGAGGATGTGGATGAGCTACATCTCAATGCAGGTGGAGGCTGACCACAGTGAATCGTTGATGGCGAGATCGCCCCTGGTATAGAATTAGAAGACGTCCGACTTCAACAATGACTCTTAACCAAAATTTATAGAGTGCAGACGGCGCAATGCCAACTCAATACGACGGCACGGGGATCCCATCAGGTAAATAAGTTGAATGAAGCGAGAGATAGTGGATATCAAGTAGGCTGCAGAGGGTGGGCTACGGTTGATATCGGACCGTTTGCGGACCGTTCCGATTCGGGCTTGTTCGGATGTGAATCCTTCCGACCCGAAGATCATGCGTCTTTGAGGCGCCCGGCAAGCCCCGGTGACAATCTGATTGCATCAAAACAGCTCTTGTCTGCTCCCCTCATCATTCGCAGTCCATTTGACTCAATCGCCGGCGGATCCACTCGAAAAGCAGCCAAATAACATCTGCTAGCTCTGTGGCTAGATCGGCTACTGCCCCTCGACGTACTGTATTGCAACTGCGAGTGTTTGGCGTCTTTTGGACTCACGAGATGGCCACCACCACGACCCCCGCCCGTCACACGTTTTTCGTCTACGCCCCGGACAAGACCGATGAAGGTGCTACGGAGCGCCGTCTGGCTGTCCGCGAACAACACCTGGCGAATGCTGATAGGGACATCAAGAACGGGACTATCCGTGCGCACTGCGTCATCTTAGCCTGGTCTATGTGCTGATTTTAGTTTTTGTTTTCATCTCTTGTAGGTGCACCTGTCGGAGGCGCACTCTTGACCCCAGAGTCTCTTACGGGTAATTCGAAGCAGATGGTGCGTGTTTCCGAATTTGAAATATACTTACTTTCCATAAGTACGATTGAACACGGACAGATCGGATCTATGGTGATTTACGAGGCGGAAACTATTGAGGAGGTTAGACGGTTGGTGGAAGCCGATATCTATTATACTGCTGGCGTGGTGAGCCGACGCTGTTGTGGGTGAATACAAATAATATTAACAATGATTTTTCACAGTGGGATCCCGAGCGTCTTGTCATCTTGCCGTTCATGCCAGCGAGACCTTTTTACTGAACTATTCCTATCTACAAAGACTCGATTCGCTGACGCCATGCCCTGAGAAACGAAAAATGCCATTCGCAACGTCGCAGAGAGTCACAATTGCGAAAATCCGACTTCATCACCATCCGAATAGACCAGCCCGGACCCGCTTGGACATGCGATCGCTTTATCCCCAAAGACTGCAGTGAGCATTTATTTCTCCTGCTTCACCAATGATTATTTCTGCTCTAAGTAGCGAGTAACAAAGCTCAATCACGGAACGAAAGGGATGCTGAAGGACCGCTGCTGAGTGCTAGCGAAAGGCTAAAATCAGTGCGTCTGAGGTAGGTGTAGTAGTGGGATCCAAAGCAAACTGCGGGTGACTCGGCGCAACGGTGATGGAACACTAGCAGTCGTGATTCTACTGGGTGAAATTGTCGTCTCACCAGTTAATTATTTCCAACTTCGAACGAATTATTGGCAAACGAAAATTAGGGTGCGTTCAATCACTGCGATACCATTCGGGAAACAGGAAAAACACATTGACATCGGAACGATACAGAAACGCAACCTTCAACGGGGGCAACAATGATTACTAAGTGAAGAAAGTTGAACAAAAGAATTTCAGATGAAACGCCTCAACTCACCGCACAGAGCTGGGTGCATTTGAAGGTATCCACGGCGTCATCGAAGTGCTGGATGCGCAAGTCGGGGGATCCAGGAGCGAGCAGCAAGGTGTTGAACCCGGTGCTAGGATCGCACGCGGTGCCACTCTTCGCGCTGTAAGTAATCGTGGTGGTCGGTCAGACAACGATCGACTCGGAGGATTCAGTTGAAGAGATATATGGAATTGAACTCACTCGTAGAAGGTACACGCCCAGCCGGCAGGGAC